>JAWMAG010000030.1:7204556-7734375 GCA_037013455.1 Ceratitis rosa | reverse complement strand
ATAAAAGTCAATAGACACCGTCGTGAAACTCTGCAAAGGCATACGAATTAGAGTCAAAAAATTACAGAGAAACGCAACAGAAGCAACAATTTTGACCGGACTTGTCAAAGGTGAAAACACCTTCATTTCTCGAAATCTCCCCGATACTCTCTATCAATTCAAGCGACTACAGTTCTCTGTTCAAATAGCGTTTTTAATCACCATAATAAAAGCGCAGGGTCAACCTTTGGAATTGTGTGGTCTACATTAAATTACGGATTGCTTCGCACGAGGACAATTACATGTTGCATGTTCTAGGGCCGGCAAATCGGATAACCGAAGGTCCGATGCTAGAACCATATATGTTTTATACCCACAGGTATTGAGTAACTAAAGCTACGATGATTAGATAGCCATATTCTGTTTATCTTATATTCATACATCGATTTTGTGCGACATACTCGTACATATATAAATGCACTATTGTTCCCTTATCTAAATGAGACTACAGCATAGTATATTTTGTATTCATTCTGACTACATAGTTATCTTTTATACAAATTATTCCAGTATTTTTTAAACTCTACTTTGATACTTACAAAGCATGTCTCTTTGAAAACGATACTAATCAAAAAGAAATTAAACTGAAAATCAATTGATTTTATTTAAGCTAAACACATGCTGCTTGAATTCAATGTTTTGTATGAGCAATTAAAATTTATACGCTTTGTATCGAAGTAAGTAAATAATATTTAAAAACCAAACTAATGTAAATTCGTCTTAAATTGCAATTAAGTTACAATAAAAATCTCAGTCCTTTTATCTCACAGATTTATTCTCAAGTATTTTTTCAACCGATGTGTAAAAAAACAGAAAGTAAAATAAGTTCGAAGTGGATATAAATATGTATGTAGATGCATAAATCTTTTGTATTTGTGTATCTATACGTCAATAGATTTGACGAAGCACGTATACCCCGCAGTAAAATATCAATATCAATCATTCATTGGTTCAACCACTCTCTAAATACATGTAGAGACTGTTCAGCGGGAATTTTTTGGCGCAAATAGGTATATAATAGCCCCTCAAATATTTTTAAGAGAACCGATTTGAGGCTGATGAACCGCAATTCTTTTAGGTTCACGTGAGTGCAATAAAGATTACTCAAACGTCGGTTCGTACACAGGGAATTCACCCTTGGCATTGACAGGTTTTGTGTATTTTACATAGGCAAAAAGAGAGAATGTTTTCCGTCAGCTGCAGTTCAACGGGGAAGACCCCATCCGATTCCGGTTTAATTTTTCCACCCATTCCGTTCTGTTGCTACAGATAGTGCTCCTTAATTTTTGAAATATACGCAATTGTCCTGCGAAAGATTTGGTTGTGCTCTATAGAGTATCCCAGAAAGTGTTTATAAGGATGTCCAGCATTTCGCTGCAAAATGTAGTTCACGTATTATGTGACTTCTGAATATAATTTGTGATAGCAGAGTCCTTGAAGAGAACTTTCGTTAGCCTGTTTGCTTCTGAGTTTAAATCAGTGTTACTGCAAAAAGTTTACAAAGATTTATCTTTTCTGACAATTATTTTTAAAAACTTTAGGCTCTCTTTGTAATATTGCCAGGAACTTATTATTTTTGATTCGTTAAAAAAATTTTTGTTTGCCATATTTTTTAAGCTTAGGTTTTTCATTACGCCACCATTCACTTGTGGAATAGATTGAGTGCTTGAGATCTCATAAGCGGCACTACAAGCTTTGTACTAGAAGCGAACGCTTTTACAGATCATATTGACAGAAAGGCTTATCGATCGAAGCTTTTTCATAAGAAAATGTTACTTGCTTTAAATTGAACTAGCCACTTTTTAGATCCATTTTGAACCAATATCAGATTAGTATTTTTTGTTTTTTTGCATGAATAAAAACGTAATTTTTTTAATTGAAGTAATTGCTTCTTTGAACCATTTTAAAATAGTTTTAAATTATTATTTTTTAGAGAAAAATACATTTAAAGGAAAGAAGGCCACAAAAAATCTCAAGAACACTCTTCATATATTGCTTTTTAAATATTAAATTAAAATTGAGTTTGGCTCACTTTATAAGCACACCAATGCATCTATCTCTTAATTCTCTTATTTTATTCATTAGGAAAAAAAAGAACTAGTTACATATTTGACCTGCTTTGAGGGTAGTATATTTTTACTGGAAAATAAAATGTTTTATAGAGAAATAGGAAGAAGACATATGTCAGAATATAACTAGTTACATATTTGACCTGCTTTGAACTAGTTTTAGACTATCATATTTTTACTGAAAGTAATATTTTTTTTTATAGAGAAATAGATAGAGAATAGAACTAGTTACGTATTTGACATATTATTAACTATTTTAAGACTAGTATCTAAATTTCTTCTGGAAAATAACAAGTATTTTTTATAGAGATATAGAAAAAAGGACACATGCCTTAGTAGTTGTGTCCACTTATAAACTAGTTGTAAACTAGTTATTTTGACTGTGGGGCATTAGAAAATCTAATCCGACAGAATGCACACTAATGCATACAAAAATAAATTTATACATTCATCATACATACACGTACATACATATATATAAGCATTAATGTTTTAGGATTATATGCAAGTGTTTGCGTATACGATTTTCGTACTTAGAAACGCATTAAACGAACTTTCACATGCGAGATCTATTTTTTATTTATTTTTTATTTTTTCTATTTATTTATGTATGTATTGACTGCTGTGTATTTTATATACATACATATATTTACATCACATTTTCCATTATTTATTTTTTACTTCTATTTTCAGAATTTACTTATATTTTTTATATCCTTTTACTTGCTTGGTACTTTGCACTAAAGTTTAACGCTGCTTGCGGGCACTCAATGCGCATAGCCAGCCAGCTCGGGGTGCCAAGGGAGAGCAGGCGGTGTGACGCGTAGCAGATAAACTTCAAAAACTTCAATCACAGCACGAAGTTCGCTTGAATTCTCATTTTCTTCCGTTTTTATCTATCAAAATACCTGAATAGTGAAAAGTACATGAAAAGTACATACAACTACAACACCAGTGCTTGGCTAAAGTGAGAATAAATGCTGACTGCGATTCAATCGACATGTTCCAATGCGTTCGTGAGATGCACTCAATACAAATTTTTATATGTATATCAGAATAAAATATTAAAAAAAAAATAAATAAATATGTATTTCACTATTGAAAGCTATCGAGACTATCTATTAACGCCAACACTATTTTTCTCTTTCGCTATTACCTCCCCGTTCGTCTTTGATTTTTAACGTTTGAGAAGAATGTTTTAAAAATAAACATACAAAAATAAGTTGAAAAATGAGATTCGAAAAAATAAATAAAATACAAAAATTAAAAAAATAAAATGAATCAAAATAAAAGAAAAATAATTAAAATAAAACAAAATAAATAAAAAATAAATAAAAATAAAATAAAATAAAATTAAATAAAATAAAATAAAGTAAAATAGATAAAATAAAATAAAATAAAATAAAATAAAATAAAATAAAATAAAATAAAATAAAATAAAATAAAATAAAATAAAATAAAATAAAATAAAATAAAATAAAATAAAATAAAATAAAATAAAATAAAATAAAATAAAATAAAATAAAATAAAATAAAATAAAATAAAATAAAATGAAATAAAATAAAATAAAATAAAATAAAATAAAATAAAATAAAATAAAATAAATTAAAATAAAATAAAATAAAATAAAATTAAATTAAATTAAATTAAATTAAATTAAATAAAATAAAATAAAATAAAATAAAATAAAATAAAATAAAATAAAATAAAATAAAATAAAATAAAATAAAATAAAATAAAATAAAATAAAATAAAATAAAATAAAATAAAATAAAATAAAATAAAATAAAATAAAATAAAATAAAATAAAATAAAATAAAATAAAATAAAATAAAATAAAATAAAATAAATTAGTTAATATAAAATATATAAAGCAATATTAAATAAAATAAGATAAATAAATTAAGCAAAATATAATAAAATTAAATTAAATATTTATAAATAAAATAATATGAATAAAATAAATTCAATAAAATAAAATAAAATAAGATAAAACATGGTAAAATAAAATATAATAAAATAAAAAAAAAATAAAATAAATATTATAAAAAAAAAATAAAATAAAATAAAATAAATATTATAAAACTGATTAAAATGGAATAAACTAAAATCCAAATAGATAAAAAAAATAATCAAGTGGCTTTAAAGGATGTTTGTTGCTTTCGTTGTTATACATTATAAAAAACGCTCCACAATGCAAGATTTCAAGACAGAGAGTGGAGAAAATACATAAAATGTAAGCGCCAATAGAAATCAATATGGCGTCACCTTAATTTGCAATAAAACTCAAAAAAGTGAAATAAAATGGAATAATGAAATAAAACAAAAATTAACAAATAAAAAATTCTAAAAATAAAAAATGAAAGATGCAAGGAAACGCGACAGCGTAGCTGCCTGCATTCATAACAACAAGTGCCAACAACTTAAGTTTTTTTTTTCTCGTTCGGCAGCAGTATGCTGCTGCTTGTCTGCGGTCCGCTCAGTTGGGTGAAAATAAAATTTAAAACGTCCATTTCTTCTTTATTGAATTACAACGTTTTTCACTTTTGCTACATTTTTTCTAGTCGCCATATTTTTTGTTGTTTGTTTTCAATACTTTTTGTTTATTTGGAAGAGGTTACTCATTTCGTTTTGCTAAGATGTCAAGAAATTACTGTAATTCAGTGGTATTTCACAACCATACTGTGGGTGGAGAAGTGAACTTCCATATTCACAGTTTCTAGTTTCAATCTACCAAAGATTTTTTTATAAAGGAAACTCTCGGCAGTATACTTGGTAGTCCTGAGGTCTTCCTAAATCTCTATATGAATAACTAAATATAAATAAGCTGTCAGAGGCGTTCCATATTGGAAGTTCTATTGCTTGATAAACTCAAAAGTTGTTCCAGTAGTTACAAGACACCAACATAACCTTACTTGAAAGGCATAAGAAAGTCAATAGAAGAAAATAAAAACTTTATTCTCAAAAGAGGGTTGCTCTCCAGAGTTTTCCGTGTTTCCAATAGCGCACTTTGCACTTAATATTTTATTTGACATTGCTACTCATACCATCTGTACTCTCTTCTAGTTCGCCACTAAAGTTCCTTCACTATTCGTCTATCACAACGCCATTCGCATGATGGCGAAGTCTGTCTGCATCTCTGTCTGTTTGTCTATCTATCGCACAGCTTTGGCGGCGCTGAACTACTCAACTATTGGCAGTCCATTTACTACACTAAGGCAGCCATGAATGTTGATGAATTTTTCGTATCACTTTGCATTTACGGTTTCATCTTTCTATACTTTATATGTATGTAGTATGTTGGCTTGAGCTCTTAGCTTCGTGACTTCAAGTGTGCCAAGTGCTTGGAATTTATTTTTGGAAAATTGCTTTGAATTTAAATTGTTTATTTTTTCTTCACTATAAGAAGTGTCCGCTTGAACTATAAAATATTTATCTGAGAATTTATATATGTACTACATATATATCGTAGTAGTTTTAACGTGTAAAAATTGAAGTGATTGAAAAGAAAAATTCGCCAATTTTACTTTCCAGCCTTGATTTTGATGCAGAATGTGTCAACAGTGCTGATGCCTTACGAAGGCATACAAGTATCTAGTCATACCGAAGGCGACAAAAGAATCCCACTTTATTGGACAGAACCAACTGACCAATGAGTCTAACATCATTATTTCTGAAAGTAATCGAAAAAATTCCACGGACTGCACTTAGAGCATAAAGAATAGGAAGCTTTCTTAACATAAGTGGAGCATTCTAGAATGAATCCAATGACGCAATCGTTAATAGTCTGGAAGCAGCCGGCAAAGGGTTCGCCATCTTATCATGGATAAAAGCCCTACTGAGCTGCAGGAAGATTACCGCGAAATGGAACGAATGCAGACTGCTCAAATTAAGACGTTGAAGGTGTTGTACTGTCACCGTTCTAGTGGTCTAGTTGTAGAAAAGCACATGGTCTATGCAGCAGGTAACTATACTTATTCCTATACAAATTGTGTTAACTGTATGAAGGGCGACATCGACTGATTTAGAGGCAAATGCCGGGAAGACATGTGTGGCACTTTTCACAAGGAGGTTCACAAATTCAGCATGGATAATACCGAGTCTCTAAGGCAAGAGGGGACCGCTGTAAAAAAAAATCTCAAACAGGAAATCATTGGGACGTTACACTAAGGGAGCGGTTGTATTAGAAGCGTTACTCAATCTACCATCAATCAATGTTGTAGTGGAAAGCTTTGCAACGAAGCCAGCTGCAATTAGCAGCGTTGGAAGAAAATAAACCACATACCAACACGCTTTATCTGGGAAGAAGTTATCAAGACACATTAAAGAAGGGTGTACGCAGCAGGGGCATGCGACCCGCTAGCAAAACTTGCGATATCTACACGGACGTGGGAAGAATTAAAGATGGCTGATGGAGTCGATGCCGGAATCCATTGAGCGTGAACATGTTCAAAGGCTCCGAAGAAAAACACGTATGTTTTTCGGGCATTAGTAACGATGACAAATGCAGTGAAGCGAAAGTGAAGTGAAGAAGCCGCGAGTGAGATGTTGGAATACCCAGTATAACATACTTTTATGTGCAATAAATAAAATATCTGTTATATATAGTTTGTACAAGAGAGAATGAGAAAAAGATCAACTCTGTAACAGTGAAAAGAACTATATGAATTTGACAAAACAGAACAAGTGAGAGCTCCAAGGGCAACAGAAATCTGTGGCTCGAAAGAGAGAAAATATATAACATAGATAGAGAAGTTAGTATATCACTGTAAAAACCGCGAATATTCCTTTTCACGCATGAAATACATATATACTCCACGCGGACATGGGTGTAATTCAAATTTAACAATAATCCATACAAAAAATATGCTCAAATTTAAATTGCGTTGTCCATGGGTTGGACAATATAATCCCTCTCTGCATGACACCCGAGTAATCCATGGATTACATGCATGAAACTAGTTTTGAAATCTCCACGGTGTACCTACAGTGGATTATATTATGGAGTATATTCGAAAAATGACTTTCGGACATAATTTTTAGTTTCGAATACAATTCGCTTTTGTCAAAACTTACATTCAAACATAATATTTATCACATAAACTTAAATTAATATTTTATTGCTAGTAAACATATGTACTCGTATAATATAGTTAAATTTGTGCATTTGTCCCATTTGCATTGGAATATATGTACTTATATTCTCAAACGTATGCGCGTCTTCTATGTACCAGCAGTGCTCACCAACGAAATGAAACTGACTCAATTACATTTTCACACATTTTCTGTACACGAGTAAAAATCTTAATTCGTTTTAAGAAGGTCTTTTTGCTATTGCCAACAGAACAATTTGATCATCGGATTCCTTGGTCACTCAATTCGATTTTTTTTACGCAAAACATTAAATCCATATATTTATAGAGTATGTGTTTAAGAGGACTTTGCAATACGATGAATATTTTTCAAATGGCAGCTTTTCGAACACACCTGTCTCACTCACGTTGCGAGACGCTCCGCCGCGCGCCGTCAAACGTCTTTCTACTCTTCATATGTACCGATACACGAATAGAAGTCGGTATTGTGGCACAGTAATTCAGAAGATACTGCAGATTGCAGCACATATAAATATAACAGATGTTTCATCAAAACATAGCCCATCTTTTATAACCTGCGAAACTCCGCTTCCGCGCACGGTTGTTTTCTTGTTTGTAGCTAAAGTATTTTACCGTTCACACCAGGTCATCAGCGAAAAAACTGAAAAACACGGACTACGACGACATTGAAAGTGTGAAGACGTTCTGCTGTCTGCTGGACATCAAAAACTCATTCAGCGCGCATATGTACCACAACTTCTTGGACAATTTGTACGCCGCATCAAAGACGGTCTTCGACATTATACAATTGAAGGCCGTGAAGGAAGAAATTACAGCCAACAATTCAGCTGGGAACGAGCCGACGCACTTGACAATCTCCCGTGATGGTTCCTGGAAAAAGCGCGGATTTTTCTCCCTATTTGGTAAGGTCTCACTTATTGGCAAGTTTACAGTGAACATTTTAGACGTTATTGTAAACTCATCGTACTGCCAATCTTGTCAAAATTGATCTGTGAAGAAAGATACTCCGAAGTATTTAAAATGGCAGGAAAATCACGTCGATGATTGCACAGCGAACCACGAGGGAAGCTCGGGAAAAATGGAGGTGGAAGGCGTTCGGAAAATATTTGCGTTAGATATACAAATTATATTAATGTTGTGCGTACTAAAACGTACAGCCGATATGCCCACGATGCCAACACCAAGAGAATAATGGAAGCTGAGCGAAAAATATCAAGCGCTGCTCGAAACGACCGTCTTACACATCGTCTACAGGAAGCCGCTCAACAGAAACAATTTGAAGTAGAGGAAGGAATCCTATATGGCCCAGAAAAAAAATAATAATAAAAATTGACGTTGGGTCATTTGGTTTTTCTTCAAAAACTAATAATAAATTCGTGTTTACCAACCGCAAAAATAAATTAAAGACATTTTGGTCAAAAACAAAAGTGATAATTTAATTTTATTTTATCGGCTATGTTGGATCCGCCATCTTGAATTTTGACAATTCGACCCTGACCTATAAGATCAAACTTTCAAAAAACTTCGAACGCGTTTTTCTCGAAAGCATGTTTTCCGATCTAATTTCAAGCTCCGGGCTTGATCTATTCGATTTCCGATTTCTTTTATCTAAATACTCTTTCAAAGTATATAGTTTTTTGTACATCTTGATCTTAAGATTCTCATTAATAATTAATTATTTATATTTTTTAACGTAAATGAAATGAAAAAGGTAGCAAAAAATTTAACTTTATAATTGCAATGAGCATTGTACAATAAATTTATGGTTAAAATTGTTTCAATTGAGGTTCACAACATAGAAAACTTCATGACCTTCAAGTAATGACAACAGTTTTGATTTCAGTCTACTATAAGAGGCTGTAGGCTTGAAGTTGTTGGGCCATGTTTTTCGCGCAGCGGCCGACGGAAAGCGCCATTTTGTAGCCATCATTTTGAATTTGGATTATTTTTTTGCCGTTTAAAATCTCAAATAATAAAATAATTTAATAGGCAAAACCAGAAGTTCGTACGCATTTTCATTCTTCCACAAAAAAAAAAAAAAATACAAACTTTGCCTGAATTTTGCCCAATATCAGGGGAGGGTCCCCTTATGTTCTCTGTTTATCATAACCAAAATGATACAATGAACTTAGTCACACTAAATATTGATATGACTGCCAATAAATTCACTTTACCTATATATATCGACAGTGACGTTTGTGTATACAGTCGAGGAGTTGCTGCTCAGCTTTGCAAAGGTAAGATATATCACAAATCATCCTTGGTGGTGATTTCAATACAAATTATCGATCGGATGATTCAGGACCATTGGTTAATTTGCCTTTAATAAATTTCAATTTGGGCATTAGTAGCCATCCCAATACTTTAACAACAAAATCGGGAACGATGTTAGATGCACTATTTTTGCGATTACTAGAAAACATCGAGTCGCGAACATATAATACATATCATATTTTAGTTACCATAAGCCAATTCAATGCATCAAGAGTTTTTCCCAATCTCTCTCACCAAAATTGCTATTGAAATTTTACTTCTCTCCTGTGAACTGAACTGCATAAGCTTTTTTATTAAGCTTAAAACCTTTCGAAGACAGCACGTCCTAAACTTTGACAAAATTATTTTTACTAATATACATACAAAAATATACTTACATATAAACATATATATTTCTTTACACAAATTGAAATATTTCAACAGTAACACCAACACTACAAGATAACAATCCCACCGTGAGTATGCGTAATAATAAATAAACGCGTAAATTATTAATTCAATTTTCGCACCTTTCATCAACAAACAAAAAATGAAGGAAAAATTCTGTAACAACAAATCAACCGACACGCGTCTGACAACAATACGAATGATTATTTTAAATTGAAAAATTCTGTAAATGCAAAATCAACAAAGAAAATTGTAAATATTTATATAATATTGCGTGTCTCATACACGTGTTACCAACACATTATAAAAATGTTTGCATTAATGAAATAATATATATCTCACATACATACAAACAATAATTCATAATTCAATTATTGAATGAATATATTCACATATACGTAATATATATGCATATGTGTATGTATATTTATTTAAATAATTATAATTAAATATTTTTATAGAATATTTTTCTATTATTATTTTTTATCTATGGCCCTCTATATACTCGTATGTACATACGTGTAGGCAAGCGCACGCAACATATGAAAATGGCCTTTACCGTAAAGTTAATACTTTAGCTCTGCTCTGTTCGTTTCTTTCTCTCTCTCTCTCTCTCTCTCTCTCCACTTGTCTTTTCACTCTGTTTGGTATTTTAAATAATTTAGGTAGGTGTGAAGATTATATGCCATGATATGGTTAAATTGTTGACAGCTTAATTTGTTTTGCATGACAGGGTAAACGACGCGAATTCCCCATTGAAATGTAAACGAAAAGGACTTGACGGTGAATTTACAACGCCGCACACAAGTGCGTTTGTATGTGTGTATGTAAATGTGTGTGTGAGAGTGGGCGCGCACTCCCAAAGGGTCAGTGTGTGAGCCTACTGTGCATTATGTAATTTATATAGTGAAATTTTAGCGGCGTAAATAATTACTTACTAACATAATTCCATAGTATATATACCTATATTATATTATGCATATATATAAATATTAATAAATATATGTATAATTGTTTGTATAACCCATTTAGTTGCACAATACATATAGTATATGGTGAAAGAAGAGTTGAAAAGGTGTGAATTTAAGTTATTTTCTTATGTGGATTTTTTCCTACAGTGGCGGCTCGTAGGCTCAACTAATCAAATTGGTTTAGAAACTACGTATACCACTTAACACCTGCGTGGTGATTACGGCAGTTATTGCAGGTCTTGCTAGAGAGAGCAGGAGAGCATTGGAATTTAAGTGATTTCTTTGAAATAGCATTTTCATCGTCCGGCAATTTAATTGTGTAGTGGCACAGTGAGGCTTGAAAAAAAAATAAATGAATTTTAAAAAAATTTTTAAAAATATAAAAAAATATATAAAATAAATAAATTTAAAATTGAAAAATTTTTATTTTAAAATTTAAAAATTTATTTATTTTTTATATTTTTTATATATTTTTTTTGCGAAGGAAAAATAAAAGTAATGCATAAAATTTAGTTTTACTAAAAAAAAAAATATTTAATTAAAATTATATACAATTTTTTTAAAGACGAGAATTTGTCGACAATCACACAAAAAATAAAAAATTTGTTTGACCGAAAATTTAAAAAAACTTTAACTACTTTTGAATAATATAAAGGAGTAGCAAATAGCTTTTGAGTTGGCTCACAATGAGATAGGCCACCGCTATCTTGGAGATTTCCTCACACATTAGTTTTAGAGATAATTTCAACTTAAACTGAGCTAATACGAATTGAGCTTTCAGCTTTCTAATATAAAGTTGTAAGCTCCAGAGAAACAACAATCTCAAGCTGAAATCTAACTGGGAGGGGCATCTACCGGTTGTTTTGTGAATTATGACCTATTTTTCTTTTTTTTTTTTTTTGTTGGCTTTGACCTCTTCAATGATACTACCAATGTGTCAATTATTCAGTACAAGGTTTGTCACTAAAAAAATGGCTAAGTTTACGCTTCAAGAAAATTGGTAAATATAAAAAATTTACTTGTAACTCGATTTGACACACAGGAATTAAATGTTAGGTCTGTCTAGAATTAGCTTAGATTTTTCCATAAATTCATAAAAAATAATCGTACCCTAACACCAAGAGATTTTTAAATCAGTTCCAATAGCAAACTTTATAGTATCTGAATCCTTGATAAAAATGGTCGTACATATTTTTTTATTATTAATCTAACCATGAGCGACACTACGAAAAGTTTGGTCTGATGCCTCAGCTGCATTCCTAGCCTTTAGAGCTCTTTCTGTCTGTCTCTGCATCTAGCTAGTCATTCCTGTAGCTCATACCGCCTCTAAAGTCTTTCAAATCTTGTGCTTTTTCTTTAGAAGACAGCTGAAGAGTTGTTCCTATATTATCAGGGCCTGCCTTCCATTAATTGAAAATATTTCTTTAATACCAGTTTTCATGTGGATAGAGGCATAACAAGAAATAAATCTGCTTGGCTGTAGCTTGCCTAGCAAAATAGTTCACCTTATAGTGATCTTCCATGTTTTTTGTAACCCGGGAAACCGACCGCTGGTGTTCTCCTTAGTCTTTTCTTGAAGAGATCTGCGACAGTTCAGTACGATACAAACGTTTGGAATGCTCTTTGTGTCTAACTAACTTATGATAGAGTTTAATGAAACACTTCGCGTCAACGTTAGAAATATTCACAATCTCTATTCATCCCTTTTCAACCTATTTAATTGACGCGGATAGCGTACATCATCATACCTATAGGTCAGTATGTGAAAATTGCATAATTAAAAAACAAAAACAATTCTTTTATTTGAGCTATGCTTATTTAATGTGGTCCTTTATAACTCTTTTGTGGTTTTTTGCTTTATTACTTTCTTTCTTTTTTAAGATTCTAGATTGGTATAGTAATGTTTTCGGGTCAAATATTTGCCTTGATTTCGACAATGGTCCGAGTGCTTTTTAAATAACTTCACAATACAAAGTCTGCGTGAGTTAAATCTAGAGATATGGATAGGTGAGCAATATAATCTCTTTTCACCTCAGATGTTCTGAAAATTTTGAATTGCCAAGAAATTGCGATTTTTGGCTTTTGAATGCATTTTCTGTTCCCATAACTGTGCGAAATGGGCCTGCTGGACAATTTTCTTCCGAACTACAGTTTTCGTGTTTGCCATTCTTATAGTTCCTCATTTGAATTTCAAGCGACATGAACGATCGTTCGGCAATATGCTATTTTATATGAAAAACAGTGCAAAAGATCCTACAAAAAACTCTCTCTAACCGCATCAATCAAATGAATTCTTAATCACCGATGATCACCATGTTGACGATCTTTTAATGTACGATCCTCAGCAACTTTATTGAATTGACGTAACCGAATGGCTTGTAGATGCCAAAGAAGGCAGACCTTCACATAAAACGTAGACAAAAAATCTAATCTGATAGAATGAAGGATATACCATAAATGATTGCCTCGATCACTTTCCGGACGAGTTTCATATTTTGATCTACCTGAAACTTCAAATGAATACGAATCTAGTAAATGATGCTTGAACAATCACTCTCAGCAGAAAGAAAACAGAAAATGTATTGGTACACTACCCAAAAGCGAATTAAGTAAGGAGAAAAGAATTGAGAACTAATAGGAAGACAGAAATAGAGCAAGAAAAGAGCGAAGAAAATAGAGACACTGGCGAGAGAGCAAATTAATTAGATTGAAACCAACTTAACATGTGAAAATTGATAAAAGCTAAATGGTGAAAGCGCTGCGAATTTATAATATTCTTTGCAGAGTAAGTTACGACATGGAACTTTATAATTTCAGCATTGCCAAGGGACTAAGCCAGGGACTAGAAACAAATTAATCGCCTTGAAACATGAGTCGCTTGGAAAGACTTGACTAACTATTATTCAACACAGCTATGACTGAAGTGGGTAAACCCACAGCGAGGCGACAGCCTCCAGTCACATGAGTTAAGTGGAAAGGAGTCCCACAATTCTCAACATCTTCCGAACAGCACATTTAATAGATAAGGACCAAGCGTGAGGCCTGTAGTACATTTTGAAAGAGCTTCTATCGTTCGAAAAATACCTAGAGAGTAGACTGAGTTAAACGGGGTAGTCCTCGGCAGGTCAGTTAATTTGAGCTGTAGTTAAACAAAAAGAGATATTTTGGAAAACTTCATTCCCACGGCAACATTCACAATACGGTTTAAACTTTGCCCATAAAATGAAGTTTTATAAATAGAGAAGGATGGAGTTCATATAGCATTGGCAACCATAGATGAGGCGAGAATAATAAGAAGTGTGCAAGGGTCATAGTTTCGAGCACTGGACAGAACAGCTTCTAAGAGACGTGAAGTATGGTTTTACCAAAAAGTTCGAAGCTACTAGACAGTAAATCAAAATTCGTCGGGAATCCCTAGAGTTTTCCTAATCGCAGTACATTGGTCGAAGCCTCAATGAAGTCGTTTGTTTGGTCATAAATATAATGTTTGTATCCATTTCATAACTTTATAACCAAAGTAAGTAAGTTATTTGACATTAAATTATTACTTAATATCACAGGTAGCAAATCGTATCCGCACTGAGTCGTAATCGTTATTATAATGACTTGATACCGACATTTGGAATGCTTGAGACACTGTTGCACCTAATACATTCCCAACCCAACTGCACCCCAAAAGTACTTAATGTAACGTAATTTTACTGCTTCGTTGAACCATTATCAATTGCTTTGACTTGGCTTTGCCACGTTGTAAAGTGGTTGTTAAAGCAGCGGCAGCATACGCGGTACTGCAACCGCCAAACTGAACTGACTGCCTTTTGCTCTCTATACACACACACAGACTCACACACAAATACACATAGACTTTGAATATGTCAAGCGGCAGACAGTCTGGCTGGCTGCCACTTGCCGGCTACAAACCCCATCAATGCTACCGCCGGTTGGCCACCCTCTCTCCCTCTCTCTCTCTCTCTCTCTCTCTCTCTCTCTCTCTCGACTAACTGGCTGACTGTTGTTGTTGTGCTGCTTGATGACACGCCAAGCGCACGTCGACGTGTATAAATTGTAATTTAAACTGTTCTGCGCTTGAAGTGCTTACTGCGTAATTATTTATGAGACGCACGGCCATTCACACAATCATATATGTATGTAGGTATATAAACAGTTTTCCGCGTGTCGCATGCCACATTTGTATGTACATATGTATGCGCTGTGGTGAATATGGTATAAATGTGCAATACCATTGACAGCATTTTCGCCGCGTAAAAGCGTTGAGGGAATTTTAAAATGCGCTACTCGCATTTTTTATTAATCTGCTATGTGGTGTGTGTCACTTAGCCGTGCACAGGCACATAGATATATATAGAAATGTATTGACAGGATATATGGAGAGTATACGTACACAAGTTGTTATCCTGCTGTCAAATAAGCTAGGCGTAAAGCAGTTGGCTGTCTGTTGTTTGTACATACAACTGGTCTCATACTAGTTCAAAATGAGTCAAAGTAATAACTAGTTCCGATTTGAAAAAAAAAATCTTAAAGACTAATAAAAAATAAAATTACTGTTAAAGAGTCAACTGGTAATTTTAGTCTAAAATATACTAGTCTCAAAGTGGGTCAAAATGAGTCATTGTAGTAACTAGTTCAGTTTTGGAAAAAAAAAAATATTTATAAGGGCTAATAAAAGATAAAAACAGTTGCTAAAGTGTCAACAAAACATGATTTGTTGACAAATTTGAGTTCATTGCATACCTTAAAATGCCGCTAGTTGGTAGCGTGTATATATTTTGCAGGACTGCAACTATTTTTTCATACATATTTATATATAATATAAACCTAAAACTTTCTAAACGCAATGCTATAATTTGCAATATAGGTGTAGACCTACAAAAAATATTAAACTTCTCTCTGTAACTTCTAGCTGTAATATTTTTCATTATTGTGTCATAACAAAAATTAAATAGAAAAATTGTGAGATGCATTTTTATAATAATTTAATATTTTTTAATTGATTTCAGTTCGGTACTTTTCGCACCACTACGATTTCATCTAGTACCAAACCGGTATATTTTGTAACCATTAGCATTGTAGGTCGTACGACTCTCTACAAGCCGTTCTCGTGCATGCGTGCGTGTCGTCAGACATCGCTTTCAATTCGTGCCAGTTTACACTTGCATACCCAAATACTTACACATGACACACCCATATGCATGTGTATGTGTGTGTGTATGTGTGTATGTGTACACGTATGCGTGTCACGCCGCTTATAATTCAAGTTAAATGACAATTTCTGATTGCGCATTGAGTTATCAAGCAATTGCTACAACAAAAGTAACAGCTACAATGTCACAACAACAACAACTACAACAACTTTTGGCAACAATATATAGACTTAAAATTGCGACAATAATCCTGTGCCGTGCCATGCCTTGCCGTTCCGTATCGTAAAAGCGCAATAAAAGCGTTGTGTGTAATATAATTTGAAACTTTTGTGTGTAATACATGGCGTATGAGTGTCGTCCCGATGCAACGAATTGGCAATTATGGTATGCGCGAATGTCGATAGGTGTTTGTGTGTGCGTGTGTAACGTGTAGGCATGACGTTGGCAGCAAATGTTTAAATATTGTTGTCAAGTGCTAATTGTTGCATAATTGCTTGCAATGAAAATTTTTTTTATTAAATGTCAAGGCAATGCGGCAACAGCGGAATAAGCCATGAAATATGCGCCGCGCTTAAGCTAAAAAGGGATGTAGGTATATCTACAAATATACTTATTTCAATCTTGAGGAAATTATGAGGTGAAAAAACTTAGTGGCAGTGCCAGTGATTGGCCCAGGACAACTCTATTGGTGGGTTTAGGAAAAAATCCTTAGAAAAATTTGAACACCTTCATTGTTTGAGGAGAGTAAGAGCAAGCTGCAAGAAATTAAAAGTATTTATATTATCAAGTCTAGACAGTCCTTAATTCAAAATTCCACTAAGTAAAGTTATTTTTGATATAAGTATAGTTGCATAATTTTATTCTTGCTGATTCATATAAGAGATAAAGACAGATATGAAACCACAGAAGTGTTTTCAGACTATTTGAATATCAACTAGTAGCAAACTAGTATTTTTTGTTAAAATTAAATTGTAGGACACATCCCAGCTACTATTACATACAAGTCTCATAATTCATAATCAACCAAGACCTTTCACAGCTTATTAATTATTTTTAAGTTTTATGACTACCAAATGAATTCTTAAAAATACGTCTAAAATTGATGTGTGGAACAGATTTTAATTATATAACCACTACCTAAAAAATTCGAAGTAAGCAGCAATGCGTGAAACTGATTTATGCCTGAAAAGGCTCAAAAAATGTACTGTCCTTTCACTTGCCTCTAAAAGAGATGATTAAATAAACATAAATATCCATAAAGCGTAAACCTAAATTTAAAGAAAAATATTCTCCTTTAATTAATTTTCACATTTTATTGCAGCCATTCAAAATGGTTTCTTTGAAAATAAATTTCTAAAAAGATTTAAAGTACTCTGCGACTTAGTACATAGAATATTGGTCAAACTGACCTGGAGAGGATATCAAATAATATAAAATAATTTATTTTTTCTTCAAAATATCAGCTAAATAAACATGCAACCGGACCCCTCACAGCTTAGCTGCAATTTAACTAAATTACCGTATTTTACAGTCACTCAAAATAAACTGCTCCCAGTGCAGCGGTTATTGTGGGCTGTAAAAAACGTACAAATTTTTTTTATCACTTTTCTAATGACAAATAAAAACAAGTGCACTCACACACTTATATATACAAATACACGTATTTTATATATGTACCTATATTTATATACAACAAAGCAACAAAACATAAATGTGCACAGAGATTTTGTGTCGGCCGTCGTCTGGGGAGCTTAAAAAAGGCGTTTAACTTAAATTGGACTAAATTTAAATACAAGAAAATTGTCGAACTTACTCCTAACTACTGTCTCTCAACGGATATGGCACAGTGATCTTTGTGCAACAACTATTAAAGTCAACAGCAACAACATAAAAAGGTCTACAGACTACAAAAGTGCACAACTAGAAGACTCGAGGTGGCAAACTGTAAGCTTGTATAAGCCGCCTGGCCTCAGTCTCATCTTCACACCCGCCGCCTGGTTGTTTGTTTGTTCAAAAACAGTTAGCAGCAGCACGCACATAAAAGATTCAGCTAAGAAAATAGCTCTGCGGAAAACGCAACGCTTAAATTATTTCCCCGAGGAAAAATAGTGAAAATCTTTTTTGGCCAATCAGCTTCGTTGTAGGGCAGGCAGCGGTTGTAACCACTACCGTATGGTATGTTGGTATGACAGCGGCGCAAAGCAGGCAAAAGAACAGTGGTTGGTAGGTGGAGTAAATGAGTTAGGTGGGCCGTTGGTGAGATGATTCGTAAGTAAAATCATTTTATTTTTACTTTTTGCTGAGCTTTGTTGTTGCTTTCATTAATATTTGTTGTTGTTAAATGTTTTGCCCTCTGGGGGTAATTTCACAACGGCTACAGCTTGATTACACATTTATTCATGGTCAAGTTAAATGGCCTTAAGCGGTAAATAGGCGCAGGAGGACAAAAAGAGAGAAAGAAAATGAAAAAGTGTGCAAAGCCAATGGAGAAGCTTAAGATATTTATAGGCAAATGGAGTGGTCAATACATTTTTTGTGCTCATAATGATAAATGTAAAGAGTCTCACAAGTGTCAATTGTCTTTACCGAGACCACGATCCCAGAAACTCCTAACCTATGGAACAGCGAAATAAAGTGACTTCAAAGCTACTCTTAGACAAATTAAACTGGACCGGTGCAACTGCTGAACGTCTTCATAATTAAACTCTCCATTTGAAAGTAATCTTGACAATGTTCGTATTTCGCATTTGCATTTGTATTTATATTTGCATTCGTATTCGTATTCGCATATGTGTTCGTATTTGTATTCGTATTGTCAGCTTATTCGTATTCGTATTTGCCAACGTTTTCGTATTTATATTGATATACGTATTCTAATTCGAATTTCTATTCGAAACTCCTATTCGTGTTTGTATTCGTCTATATACTCGTGTTCGTATTTGACTTGTATTCGTATTCGTATTTGCATTCGTATCCGCATTCGTATTTATATTGGTATTCGTATTCGTACTCTTATTCGTGTTGGACCTCGTATATAGGTATATTATTATTATTATATTATTATCTTATTCGCATTCGTATTCGGATTCATATTTACATGCATACTCGGATTGGCATTCGTACTTGTATTCGTATTCTTATTCGTATTAGACTTCGTATTTATATTGGTATTGGTATTCGTATTTGTATTCATATTCGTATTCTTATTCATATTCGTATTCGTACTTTTATTCGTTTTGGCATTTGTATATATACTCGTATTCGTATTCGGCTTCGTATTTGTATTGTTATTTGTATTCCCATTGGTACTTGTTTTCGTATTAGTATGCCTTTTCGTATTGGAATTCGTACTCGTTTTCGTATTCCTATTTATATTCGTATCCTACTACTCATAACGAATTTATTTTGTGGTAATGAGCTTTCTCTATCAGCCTTGTAGGTTTGAGATAGTATGGGTCTTCCCCTCATTTTCTATTTTTACAAACCCATTTGTTCTCTTTAGTTCTTGAAACATAGAGACGGATTCAGTATTTCTTTCTTTTCCAATTCATAACGTTCTCCTTAAACCTTAAAGCTGCGATATGGAGTCGGTCTTTCTTTTATTTCCCTTCCTTGTTGTCTTAGCTTCGAGACAGACTTAGTTTTGCTATCATTTCTTATTCCTACCATCCTCTCTGTTCTCTTTTAGCCTTGCAGCTTCGACACTGAGTCGACCTTTCTATTTTTTCTATTTTTTCAGTCATATTTGCACTCTTTCAGCCGTAAAGCTTCTTGCCAGTGTCAATCTTCCTCTAACATCCGACTGATATCACTTCTTCTAGTCTCCAGGAAGCTTATACTTCTACACAGAGACGATCTTACTCTCATTTCCCATTCTCACAACCTAATCTGTTCTCTTTGGTCTTTGTAGCTTCGAGATAGTGTAAAATTTTGTTCGTTTCTTATTCCTAAGGTACTGTACGTTCTTTTTCAGTCTTGAAGCATTAGGGCTGAGTCGATGTTCCTTTCTTTCTTTTCCGATTCCCACAACTTTTTCTGTTGTTTTTTTGCTTTTGTAGCTTCGGCACTGAGCCGGTCTTCTTCTTTTTTCTATTTCTCCAGTCCTTTCTGTTCTTTTTCTCTGGTTTTCCTCTCCGTTACCATTCATGCCACTTTTGCCGTTCTCTTTTGGCTTTGTAGCTTCCATACAGAGTCACTTTGTCTGTCTTTCCTGCCTTGTAATATCGAGATAAAACCTTTTTTGTATTACTGAGACCAGCTGAGCAGCTGAGTTATTTTCCAACCAAGGGCTTACGAGTACTGTGGTCTTGGTGCTGTTAAATGCTTCAGTTTTTTTTTTGGTCTACCGTCGGAAACTCCCATTAAAAGGTTAATGCTTTCTCTGATGCAAAATGTGTAACTCTTCACTCCATTCTTGTGAGGGTATACAATACTTTTGAATCAGTATGCTCCTGATAAAAATACTTAAAGTAGGTCTCTTACTATACATTAATACAAATAAGGTAAGTCTGGCGATCAGTGGAATTCTACCCTCATTTTTTTGTAGATGTCCTACGATATTGAGCTTAGCTCCACAAAAACGGTCAAAGTTAATTAAAGCTTTATCAAAGCTGTATAACGCCAGAACGATTCAATAATTCTGATTTGAAATTAAGGTTTCAGAGTTAGGACTGCCCAATAGGATATTCTATTTAAAATAACCATTAACTCGTCTTTTATGAAGTTTACTTAGCCATATCTCTATGATGACTCAGAATTTCTTCCTGTAAAAAATCCGCTTTCCAGAATAAAATTAATTGTTCCTTTGAGTCTGTCTCTCTCTCACCACTCACTTCTATCAGCTCTTAAAAGGTACTTAGAAACACCACGCATCAACTAAATATAAAATGTAAAAATGTATGTACGTATATTTGTAGTTAAAGGACTTAAGCAGTTATTTTTATTTTTATTTAAAATCCACATTCACTTATTCATGGAAATTTAAACACCTTAAAATTAGTTATTTGCATATGAGTATGTGGGAGATCATGTGAGAGTTATGCAAACCGCTCCCACTTACATACTTACACCCACACATCCGTCAGCATACATGTGCGCATATGTACATATTCCGCTCACGAACACTTGACCAAATTTAAAAAGTAATTTATTCCATAAATTTTTTATGACTCACATTTACCGCATCATTTCTACTACTTTCCTCTTCACTGCACATTTGCATTTAGCTTACATTTGTATTATGCGCACACACTTATTGTAATTAAAAACTCTCATTTATGCACACATTCATTCATTCATTTCACGTTTCATTGCAATGGCATTTTTAACTAAATGGCTATTTCCGTAACTTTTGAGATAATTTTTTAATTTTATTATTAGTTGTTTTTTGTTTTAATTGTTACTGTATCATTATTGCAAGGGATGTGAAACTAAAATATTTACAATTTAAGGGCACAGAAAAGATGATTTGAATTAAAAATTGTGGAATAAAGAAGTGAAGTTTCTGGTAGAAAAATTATAAGATAAAGATTTGTTTGCTGAAAATTAATTTCAATAAGAATATTCTGGCATTTTTGGGTTAGCTCAATATCATAAGACAAGTTCTTTCAATACTATGGAATGAGGCTGTAAGGTCGGACCAAAATATGCTTACCTGTTTCAGTAATGCATTTCTATATAATTATGGTCAAGGAGACTCCAACGAATATTTTCGTCTCTCTCTCTCTATCTTTTTCTCTCTGTCTCTCCCCTCTCTTCCTCTCTCCGCCTCTCTTAATCTTACTATCTCTTTCTCTTTTTCTCTTTTCATCTCTCCTCTCTTTCTCTCCCTCCCTCTCTATTTACCCTATATCTCTCTTTATCTGACCCTCTCTCTTTCTCTTTCACTTTCTTTTCCCTTTCTCTTTATCTTTATCTTTCTCTTTCTCTTTTTCTTTCTCTTTCTCTTTCTCTTTCTCTTTCTCTTTCTCTTTCTCTTTCTCTTTCTCTTTCTCTTTCTCTTTCTCTTTCTCTTTCTCTTTCTCTTTCTCTTTCTCTTTCCCTTTCTCTTTCTCTTTCTCTTTCTCTTTCCCTTTCCCTTTCCCTTTCCCTTTCTCTTTCTCTTTCTCTTTCTCTTTCTCTTCCTCTTCCTCTTTCTCTTTCCCTTTCTCTTTCTCTTTGTTTTCTCTTTCTCTTTCTCTCTCTCTTTCTCTTTCTCTTTCCCTTTATCTTCTCTCTTCCCTCATTCTCCCTATCTCTCTCTCTGTCTTTCTTTTCTGCTTTGATTTGCCCACCTTTAGCAAGGAGCCCCTTTTCCTGAGGAGCACTTTGCAGCAAGGTCTGCTGGAGGAAAAGAGTAAATTCAGTAATTTTACTATGAAATCCCAACTTCCTATAATTGTAGTACTATAGGCAACAAGAGATTCTCTCCCTACTGAGTTAGATCCCGAATGAATCAAGTTTGCCGAAGTCGGTCAGCGTCTCGTCGGTTCGGGAATATTTGTAGACTTTGTAGACAGCTATTAAAACATTCAAGCTATCCAATCAACCCATTACATGGATGTATAAGAACTTCCTAACCAAGCTCTCGGAACTACTGGCAAGTTATTGTCGATGTGTGTGGTCTGACTTTGTCCTAATGAAATACAATTCCCCTCCTGTCGGCCCTCAAACAATGCTAAGTTAAGCGATGAACCCTTGTTCTACTGCCTTTTTTAGTATTAAGCGTGATCTCTCCATTTCCATCTAGCTCCAAGCTTTAGCCGCGCTTCTGGGCAATTGCTTCTTCAGAGCGACAACCTATTTAGTTGTTCATAAGGAATCAGCTCATACTGAATGATTCCTTGCCAATCCCACTAAGTACACAATATAACTTTCCTGGCCGTCAATCTTTGCTCAGAGACCGTTTGTGCCAGCTCAACGCCCTTCAACCACGAAAATTTGCGATTGACGTTGCTGTAATTGATCCACTTTATATCACCCGTTACCATCGGATTAAGGAATTGGTTGATTTTATTATGATTTAGCAGCGACTCGCAGAGAAAATTCGGCCTATTAGTTGTTTTTCTCGTTAACTCATGTGGCACCCATGGCTTTTTGAGTATCCAGCTTTTTTCATGTGGTTCCTACCTTATTTTTTTGTGCGATGCTTACCTCTTGGGCAATGGAAACAGTGCTCGCATGATGGTCAGGCTCGACGATTTTCCTTATTTCATCGACATTTCCCACAATTGGTCTTCCAAAAAGTGGAGCACCTTTTACATCAAAATTTCCGGAACGAAATTGACGAAAGATACTCTCCAATGGCACTAAGATAAGTTATCAACCATTGTTCCACTACCTTTTTTTGATTTTTCTATTGATATCTAGCGTAAAATTGGATACCATCAAATCAGAACTTCTTCATATCCATAAACTTTATATAGCCACTTGAATTATTTCCATTCTAGATACTGTTTTACCATTAACTGTGCTCTAAATCAGATCTATCCGATCTTTTGTAGAAAGATGAACAAGTGTTACAGTTCCAAAATGGCAGCCAGAGAGGAAGTGTTCGGCTGAACATAACAATAAAAAAGCTATAAACTAACCTTTCAAGCAATATACCAACCATATGGTAACTTTGAACCAGATTATCGTACTCACGAAGTTTTTAAATATGGATACAATCAATGTACCACTCAGTCTAGCTAAGGTGACGGTCTATCATGGGATGACTCACCGTCTGATACCAAATCTACTGGCAATGTTAGATAGAAATCAGGAAGTGGGCTTGAATGTAAGGCAAGCCATAAATGTTTTAAATGTTACTTTAGCCATGAAATACATCCATACTGGGAAATTTTTAAACCACACAGTAAACACACAAAATACATCTGCGGACGTACACTCATGTTGACCAGATGACTTACGTGACCAATATTAAAACCATGGTGGTTGAAAAAAGATGACTACGGACGATGTTGACTCGGACTATGGAGCTATTAGCTTAAATGAGCTCATAACGAAGTAGCGAAAGTTAAGAAAGAAAGTGAAGTTAAGTTCGCAGAGGAAGATGATTTTAGTGGGTTAAAGTTTCACTCTGATGGGATTAAGGTTTTCGACGCTTTCCATTCCATACAGAAAACTATCCAACCAAACTTAATGCTACAGTAACACGGCCTGTGTTAACATGCAATGGGTCTGCATGAGATTTATGGCAGTTTGTTTATGAGTGGCAGGTAATAGCGCAGACAAAGGATCAATGAGCTATTATATTCCATCGATTCAGGATGACAGTTAGACTACTTCATCTGGATGTGTATAAAAATCTGGTTTTGGAGTATTTCGATTTAGTACTGGTTATATAAGGAGCACTGATCAGGTTAACAAGAACATCTCTAATTTAGGATCACGAGCTGGTTGAAAGCACTCAAAACTTGTTACGTCTTTTCCGATATTACTGACCCGATGAGTAGACTACAAACAAAGAAGAAAGAAATTTATTAAAACTATACGAGAATATTTGAGCAAACAATATCGCACAGCAGCTACTGTCATTAAAAACAAGGTACTAGCTCAAACCACACTTTCTTCAATAGTATTTTGAAGCAGTAAATGTTTATGGATGATGAACTGCTGGGAGGATCTGGTGATGGCGAAATCGACACTCTCCTTCTAGATCTCTATACAGGAATTAGACGTCTGGTACTAAAGATATTTTTCCCCTTCAATTTAAGAACAATTTGCTGAAAAAAGAATTTCTGTATAACAATAACTTGAGCGAAGCAAGGTTTTTGAATATCAATATATGTATCAGCTACAATTATGACATTACCCAAGCAGAATCGTTCTATGTAGCATGAATTAGCTGCTGCTGCCTTACATATGCGACTGCACTTCCGTCCTTTTCAAGTGGAAGTGCACATATGATGAGAAATGCACAACTACATTCCATGTCACATATTTTCACTCCACCACTGCGGCATTCTCTAAAAAACACTTCCAACATTCGCCAGCATTGTTTTTGTTGGAAAATTTTCTTGTGAAAAACTTTCTTAAATTTTAACTATGCTTTTGGGTTGTGGTTAACGCAACGCCAAGGCAAGGAGTGTAAGGACTCTTTGTGAATATTTTTTTGCACTAACCAAACTTTGTTGCACATGCTTATATTTGTGTGTATGTATGTAAATATGCGCCTTTTTGGGTTTTTTCTAGTATGCTAAAAGAAAGTGGTTTGATCAGACTTCGAAAATTGGAAGTTGGTGTTGAGGGGATAAGGAAAAAGTGTGGCCTGGAAGTACTATAAATGCATATACATAGTGTTACTATACATATATTTATATATGAATTTGTGGTTTATCTAGATAATTATATATAAATTCGCACATTTATAGTTTGTTTTTTTTTTAATATTTTTTAATGAATTACAAGATTTCCCCTTGAAACTTTTTATCATGTATGAAATAAAGAGATAAAAATTTGTTTACAATATTTTTATTTTAATAAGTAATAATAATAATAATAATTTTCAAACTTAACTAAAATTTATTTAAATAAATAATATTGCACAGGTGTAGGGTCAGCAACTTTTCAATGCATTTGTACTCGTAAAATACTTGTAATGTTACTCATACGCCCTGTCGAATAAAATGAAAAATATGTTTAATTTGGAGTTTGTCGGAAAAAAATTGTATTGGATGAGTGCATAAGTTCGTGCCCGATTTCAAGTGCAAACTAAAATTGAAATTTTTTGAAGAAAGCGCTTTTATTAATCAATTATGTATTCACCATCATGTTCGGCAATCCACTCCCAACGTTCAACCAATTTACGGATGCCTGATTCATAGAAATCGCGCGGTTTCTCGTTGAAAAAGGTGTCAAGGTGGTTTTTGACGTCTTCCACATTTTTAAATTTTTTTCCATTCAAATTGTTCTGCAGCGATCGAAACAAATGATAATCAGAAGGTGCAATGTCGGGTGAATATGGGGGATGCGGCATGATTTCCCAATTCATCTCCTTCAGTTTGGCCAGGGTCGGTTTTGCAACATGTGGCCTGGCGTTGTCATGATGGAAAAGAACTCCTTTGCGATTGGCCAAAATCGGACGTTTTTCATCAATTGCTTTCTTCAATTCGACCAATTGCTGACAATACTTGTTGGCAGTGATCGTTTCTCCAGCTGGCAAGAGCTCAAAATAGATCACGCCTCGGATATCCCACCAAATGCACAGCAGTACCTTCATCGGATGCAATCCACCTTTCGACATCGGTTCCGCCCCTTCGTGTGCCTGTTTCCATGTTCTTTTGCGTTGAACATTGTTGTACAGGACCCATTTTTCATCACCAGTCACGAGCCGATCCAAAAAAGGTTCGTTTTTGATCCGTCGAAGCAAAGAAATTGCTATTGACATACGGTCCACTTTGTTCTTTTCACTCAACTGATGTGGCACCCATGTATCGAGCTTCAAAGTGTACCCAACCTTTTTTAAACGACGAAACGCAGTTGATTTGTTGACGTTCAATTCACTGGCAACCTCTTCCGTCGAAATACGTGAGTTATTCGCAACTAAAGTCCTTAGAACATCGTCATCAAGCTCAGAAGGCCGTCCACTGCGAGGTTGATCTTCGAGGTTAAAATCTCCAGAACGAAATTTCGCGAACCATTTCTTTACTGTGCGGAGTGCTAGAGCACGGTCCAAATAAACTTCGCGAATATCTTTAGTTGCAGCGCACACTGTTTTTCCTTTGCGGAATTCGTATAACATAATATGACGCATATGATCTTTTTCGTTGTTTATCTTCCATGCGTCTTTTCACTAAGCAACTCAAATCAAAATGAAGTTATTTTATGCTTGATTTACAGTTCGGACTGTCACCTTTCCAACGATATATAATATGTATATATTTCTTTCACGAGCGCCACTCTCAAACGATTCGTACGGCATCCAGGGGAATCGGGCACGAACTTATGCACTCATCCAATATATTTAAAGTTTGAAATTTCCCAAAAAAAAAAAAAAAATAAAATAAAATGAATATAATATATGTCTAAATGATAAGCTAAACTCCTTTCTTATAAATTCGAGAAAGAAAGTTCACTACATAGAGCTAACTACCTAGACATACAAGTCTGTGTACTTTGTGAAAAGTGAAATCACTTTTAGCACTATTTGACACTTCTCTCCAGTTGCCGCTTAATCAATCCAGCAAACTTTTCGCACATTTTAAGCGACTAACACAATCTTCGGCAGTACTCAAAGTAAGACTTTAACTTCCTACACTCTTTTATCTCCAGCACTTGCCACATAAACTCTAGATATATACGTGTAGAAACATACGTACAAGCAAACATGTAGACATAACTAAAGCAACTGCATTGCAATAGAAATGCAAAAAAGCCACATATGAAAATGTTGAATGCAACCACAGAGCGTAGGATGTGACAGTTGTGTGCAGCAGCCAAGAAGTGAAGTGATGTGCGGGTTTTGTATAAGAATGGTCATGCAAGTGTACAGGCATATTGGCTGTTTCTGTGCAGCAAGTTGGTAAAAACTTTTCACACTATTCTTATAATGATTATACTCTGTGCAAATGTACAAAGGAGGTGAAGAAGAAGACGAAGATAGCATGGTTTGTGGGCGTTTTTGTGCTGTGGGGAGAACATTAGGCAGTAGGAGTGACACGTATGCATTGTTAGTCACTTATGTACATATGTACATATATGTATGTGCTGGATGGATATATGCAAATTTATAATAACGACTCTCTGGATGGGTTTAATGTATCTGGCTTTTGTTTTTTGCATAGACAAAAATTAATTTTTATTTTCGAAATTTTTTTTTTTCAATCTTACTTTTCGAAATAGTAATCATACTGTCAAATGATTGGCTAGTGAAATCCGAACATAAAAAAGAGAAAGTAAGAAACGAGTTTTGGAGGCTAAATAATCGGCACAGACACAAACTAAAATGTATGGTAATCGCTCCAATGTACCGGGATAACCTAAAGTCGGCTGGAGCTCAAATACGGCGGCAATATCTAGGAAAGCAACCTGGGCATGTAAATCGGCCACTGGTGAGAGATGGAGCCTGAAATCACTTATTGTTCATTGGATTTATACAGCAGTACTAAGACCCATTTTTTTCTAGGGCATCACCGTCCAGCGTTCGAAAAAAATACCTACAAACTAGACAGAGTAGCTCTATCGTCGCCTTCATCAAAAGCCCTGAAAAATCTTCTAAATACGGACCAGCCTTGGAGATATTGCCCTACAACGCATGCCCACAAATTGTCTTTCACCATCTGCTCTTAGTATTTTGGCAATCTTTACTCCACCAGAACCCCTAACAGGAATAAACGGGAGAATACAAAAGTTCTCGATCAGAATAATGTAACTCTCTTAATGGTTGATTCAAAACTCTATGGAAGTGTAGGCTAAAATACTACTATTAGCTACAATAAGTGTTACGCATTTTGAGGAAGTACCGCTGTCTACGGAAAAACTTACTCTAAAGCTTGCTTCCACCAAAACAGGCAATACCCAATGGCTTAACGAAGGAGCCTGCAACGTGACTAGACACCTTGGGCCTGTGCTGGATGTTAAAAGATTAAGGGATCTAATCCACCACGACCGGTGCATCACTAATACAACAACGAACATACCAACTGGAACACGGTAGAAGAATGGGATACTTTTTGAACGATTTTTGTGAAAGCTGCGGAAAGGAATAAGAGGAGAGGAGTATTAAGCACTACCTCAGTTCCTGTCTAGTTTTAAGCGCTATAAGTTTCTAGGATATTACTTCTTTGATTGCTTGGGTGGCATATGCAAGATCATAATATCTATAAAGCACACGAAAGACTTCGTATATCTAAGAAAGCGATAAACATATCGCAGTGGTATCACAATGAGCCTTCAGGCCGAAGTGCGCTGGTAGCTCTGATCAGCAGCTGCATCAGCTCAACTTGGCACATTATCGTCAAACGCCAGCAGTTCTAAGCTCTCAATGAAAACTGTACGCATCCTACTTAGGTCTGTGGACCGATTTGTTTTCTCTACTAATGAAGAAGTGACAGTGAATGGCCCCCAAAGGTCTCAACGTCAGTTTACACTGTCGCATAAATTTTGCAGAGATACCAAATTCAGACATAGCAGCATAGAGATATTTACTTTTCGTCTGAACTATATTATGATGAATTAACCATGCCACATTGATAAGATCCAAACGATGGGCTATAGTATTTCAAACAATTGGCTTAACAGAACCTTATATGTCATATTGATGAGACTATCCCACAGTAAATGGTGCTGACTGTGTGGTCCGCTCTTTTGTGGTTTTGACCCAAAAAACTAAGGTTCCACTTGTTGTTGTTGTATGTTTCAGAGAATCTTGCGGGAATGACAGTCCTTGGATGGATAAAAAAACGGCCCGTTCCACTATAAAGACGCGACTGTTGGGAGAACTTTTGGATTTTGGAAAAGTTCTTGAGTACCTACCCCGCAGGGACAAGTTCCAATCGTTCGTCACAACTAGGTTCCATGATTGGGCTTGTTTTCATTGGAACATATTTTGTAAAAGAGCTAATACATGATGGTAGGGTGATCGGTTCTTTGCCGCCGTTCTTCTGGCATACTGGATACTGGAATGTCGTTTCTTCCATAAGCTCAGTATACTCTAGACATCGAGTCTTGTATATATGAGAATGCTTTTATATGAAAACCTTCCTTAAGTAGTTTCGGCGTCTACTAGGAGAAAGTTATCCCCCCCCCCCCCCTATTCTCCCTTTTTTATCCGGGAATGCGTCTCATTTCCTATTTCAACTCTACAACTTGCTGTTTTCAACGCGCATGATAGACACTCTTTTTCCCAATATCTGAGTAAGACCTTCCCCATGGTTCCAGCTCTTGATTCAACGTTGCTGAAAACCAACAATTTTCTTTACGTTTGTTTGAGGGAGCTTAAAGCTAATAGAATTTAAGTTGTGATTTTAGCTTCTTAACATCAAAACTTCTTTATATTTGTTGATTGTACTGAAGCGGGTGCGTATCTTTGATGCAGACAATGAGTACTTCGAGTCGATGTTAGATCTTTGGGCCGTACTCACATCTGGAACACTGTAGATACGTCTTCCGAATATCATATCATGATGGTTTTGGTTACGAATTATTTCCTCTGTAAGTAGTCATGTCGCTTAAGGAATTCTCTTAAGTGTTAGCAAAGACAGCCTTAATTCAAGGCCCGGCGAAGTCTATCAGCCTCAACACATTCGTAGATATTCGTCTTGGAGGCTGAATTTTTCGACTGTTGTGCCAAGAATATTTTCTTTGTTCGCCCACGAACAATATTGAACTCAATCTAAAAAATACAGCGTTCAAATTTGATCTGTGGTTCAGCTTGTTTTCAGTTCTGTCTTACATTTTTGCTCTTCGATCAATTCTAATATTCGTTCGCTTTGTTGCATTTGTAACTGAGTATTTTTTTCCACTCTCCATCTGCCTTCTTATATTACTTTTCCCATTTTCCTTCGAAAACTCTTAGCTTTTCTTCAAAAAAACATAACGAAAAATTCCTTACAAAATCCTCTAACCGCAAAAGTTGTCTTGTGCATATGTTTTTTATCTACTTTCTACACTTTGCTTTTCCAATTGCATTTGTTTTGCGAAAGTAAGAAAATGTTTCTGTGTATGTTGGATTTTTTCAAATATTTTTGCTCTTTCTCTTCTACATTGTTATATGTTTTAATGTACAATAGTTGGCTCTGTTGTCAGTGCATTTCTGTTGGTTTTGCTATTTCCTACAATTAAATTCAATTTGTCGGCTATATCTAGCTATGAAAGTTGTTTTCTCTGTTTTTAGTTGGTCTTTTCCGGCCACAGCCATTTTCCGTTCAAATTAAAATTTCCTGTGATTTTCAAGTGAATACTCGTACATATAATTGTATGTATGTACGTGTATGCATGTAAAATAAATAAATTTATATCTAAAAGTATATATACGTGTATATCTTTGTAAACTTGTAAACGCCCACAATTTCCTTTAAGGCACACTCGTGTATCCTTTTATTTTTGCATGTACCCATCACTTAACTACGCTCGCCGACACCTTCTCCACCGCTAAATGTTGACTACTTTTCCGCCTCGGGTGTGATGGGTGGGTGTACTCGTACTCGTAAGCATGTAGATCGTATTTTGTAGTTGTGCAGTTGTTAGCATGTCGACTTGAGTGACTGACTGACGGGTTAAGATAAAGTTTTCACTTTACTTGCTTAAGTACTTAGGACACTTTATATGCATGCATATACATACATACATATATACATACATATGCATTTCTTTACATCCATTGCGTTATGCACTTATATTGTAAGGTGAAAGTAATCAAGTCACTTGCATTTAGTTGGCCGTCTCCTTCGCCTATACACGCATATATAAACACCTATACACACGCACGCATATTGACACACCTCTGGCAAACTTGTTGAAAACTTAGATAGCTGGTTGTTGGTCACATCAAAGTGTCAATCATTTGCTCAACCAATAGTTGTTAGTTGAAAATTGATGAATTTTCTAATGGAATCCTTAATTTATTGGAAATAAGCTAAATAGAGTTTGTGGTGAGGTGATTTTGATTTTATTTTAATAGACAGACGAACATACATATGTCTTTATTTGAGTGCATATAAATTGAAAAAAGTAAAAAAAAAAAAGCATTTTTAGCTTTAATTACACAATATAAAAAACAATTTTTTATTTTTTTTTTAACTTCAACAGGTGGCAACTTTTTCCAAAATTATGCAGTATTAGGTATTATTTTTTATCGTTTTTAAACTCTTAAAACTATCATCTCTTTCTTCATTTTGTTGTTTTGAAATTCCAAAAATATGGCAACTCTCATAAAAAATATTCAATATAAGTAGTTTTTAAATTTATTTAAGCAATGTGATACGTATTAACATTTTCATGTTTTATTTTTCTTTTAATGCAAATAGTCAAACAGGTGGCAACTCTCATGGTCACTATAAAGACTTCAAACAGTGTAAAATATACAAATGCATAATTTGTTCTTTCCGTATATCATTTTCTTTTAATTAAACAGCTAGCGAGTCACCTTGAACAAAAGTTTTTTATATTTGTTAAATTTAACATATATAATAGCTATACTCGTATATTTTTAAATCTTTTTCCTTTTTTAAGCTGATAAAAAGATATAATTTATTTTAAAAATTTTTTGCTTTGAAATTTCAAATATATGACAACTCTACTCAAACACATTCATCACACAGAATATTTTAATTTTTGAAATTTATTTAAACATAATTAGGAATACATATACATATGTATAATTTCTTTTTCCAATTTTTATCTTTCTTTTAGTTAATTAAAAATATATTTTTCTCATTTAAAAAAGGTGGCAACTCTCAAAAAATATACAAACTTAATTTTTTTCCATTTTTTGTTTTTAACTAAGGAATCTAATTATCATTCTTATTAGGAGGTTCGTTTTTGATTTCTTACAGCTCAAAAAAAAAACACAAACTATTCTTGCATTAATGATTTTTCCTCTAAAAATTATATTTAATTAATTCTTTAATTGATTTCACTGGACAAATCACTTAAAAAATTACCAAATATTTGTTTTCAGATTTTTACCTTGTGTAAAACTCGCTATTTTGCGACTAGAGAGTCAGAACATCGCACTAAAGTCCACATTCAGACGTAGTCAAGGCGAAGCTGGTAGCCAAAACTTAAGCTCCTCAATATTGCCATGCAACTGCCACAAATAAATATTCTTAATGGAAAAAATATAATATTAGCCTTATTCAGATAGTTTATGGCAGATCTAACCATTCCGCCTAAATTCATTTAAATATTTAATTACCTTGCCAAAAACGTTCTTCTAAGTACTTGCATGAGATGAGGGCCCTTTAAAGTTAAAAGAGTAGCATATAATATATACATGTGTGGGTGAAACGTTCTTAATGCTTATTAGATATGACTATGTATGCAACTTGATGTTAAAAACCCAGTGTCAAAAAATTCTAGTTCTGCATGAGCACTAGAAGCATAATATCTTTGGTTATTAGATTTAATTTACCTAAATTTTTTAAATACATAACATTAATTTATTTAATTTAAATTTATTCTATTTAATTTAATTTAATTTTATTTTATTTTATTGTATTTTAATTTATGTCACTTTTTTATTTTATTTTATTTCTTTCTATTTTATTTTATTTTATTTTATTTTATTTTATTTTATTTTATTTTATTTTATTTTATTTTCCATTTTATTTTATTGTATTTTATTTTATTTTATTTTATTTTATTTCGTTTCATTTTATTTTATTTTAATTTATATTATTTCATTTAATTTAATTTTATTTTATTTTATTTTATTTTATTTTATTTTATTTTATTTTATTTTATTTTATTTTATTTTATTTTGATTTATTTTATTTTATTTTATTTTGTTTTATTATATTTTATTTTTTTATTTATTTATTTTATTACATATTTTTTTTTTATTTTATTTCTTATTTTTTTTTATTTATTTTATTTTATTTTACCTATGTTATTTTGTTTTATTTTATTTTATTTTATTTTATTTTATTTCATTTTATTTTATTTCATTTTATATTATTTTATTTTATTTTATTTTATTTTATTTTATTTTATTTTATTTTATTTTATTTTATTTTATTTTATTTTATTTTATTTTATTTTATTTTATTTTATTTTATTTTATTTTATTTTATTTTATTTTATTTTATTTTATTTTATTTTATTTTATTTTATTTTATTTTATTTTATTTTTTTTTATTTTATTTTATTTTATTTTATTTTTTTATTTCATTTAATTTTATTTTTTTTATTAAATTTTAATTTATTTTTTATATTTTATTTTATTTATTTTATTTTATTTTATTTTCTTTTGTTTTATTTTATTTGATTTTATTTTATTTTATTTTATTTTATTTTATTTTATGTAATTTTATTTTATTTAATTTTGTTTTATTTGATGTTATTTGATTTAATTTGATCTTATTTTAATTTCCTTTTTTATTTTTTTATTTTATTTGACTTTATTTATATTATTTTATTTTATTTTAATTTATTGGATGTTATTTTATTTAATTTTTTTTTATTTTATTAGATTTTGTTGTATCTTATTTTATTTAGTTTTTTCAATTTCACTTCCGAAATAGCGGAAGATTCACTTGTGGATGTAGAACTAGTGCCATTCTAATTCCAAACTAGCAGCTTCCTCCGCTATGATGAGATATTTGTTAGTACATTTTCGCTTTGTTATTCGATTTCCGCATAAGCAGATGAAATCGTGGCTCGATACATTAAATCGACATTACAACATAGCGGTGAAACCATTTGCAACATAACCGACAAACAATGAACTTCAACAATAAATACCAAACAATAAAATAAAAGGCAGAATCAGAACGTATAAGTAGATGCAGTCATCAAGAAACAAGTGAAATGAAGCGAGGAAGCAGACAAGACCAGCAGCAATTGCAGACAATACGGAGCAAGGAACAAGGAGACATGGAAGCATATGTGGGAGAGTAAAATAAATTGTAGTACAAGTGCAGACGCTTCAGCGAAGTCCACCATATGCCAACACACACACACACACACACATTCATTGTTATCAAGTTTCTATGTTCTCAGTTGGAAATTTTAGACATTACACATCACTTGCAATTAGTGGCCAATCGATATGTGGAATACGGAACATTGTTGGGGCGACACACTCAAGCCGCTGCCGCCTCTTGCTCGAGCGGACGACAGCGGGTGGAGTGCTTGGTAATGTTGGCGGTTGATGTTGGTTAACTGCTTGATTGGTGAGCGAATGCCAAGTTTGTTGTTGAATGTACGTATGTGTATTTTGATGAGGGTGTGTGCAATTTCTTTTGTTGTTGGGCTTTTGCTTAAAATGTTGCTGTTCGGAGTAAAGTTTGCTCGTCTTGTTAGCATTAATGGCATGCGAGTGTAAGCTTATGTATCACTTTGTGTGTGTGTGTGTGTGTGCGTGTGGATATATTTGTATTTAGGCGAAAACATGTGGAATTTGTGGGTGTAATATATGTGTGTAGCCAAACAAACAGAGACACACATGCACATATTTATTTATAAATGAATTTATATACATTTAAATATATGAATGTCATCTAATATGTATGTATGTATATATGTTAGCCCACAAATGTAAGTACATACATAAATATGTAAGCATGCAATTAAGACCATATCCATGTACAAACATATATACGCACTCCAGTGTGTCTCCTACCAAATTCATGTGGTCATAGAATTCCTCAATGCTGTTAGCTCGTAAGCAGCTAAACAACATTTGTTGCCCATAATATTACTAATGTAACAAATATATATAACAATTTGTGTGCTACATAAGCATACGAGTACCATATATGCCTTGTGTACAATCTGATATGTATGTATGTATGTCAAGTATTGTAGTAAATATTTGTTGGCTTGTGTCCAGAGTTCAGCACTATTGCTTTTGAATGGCATTATCCTTGAAGTCGTTGTCTGACCGCAAAGTAAAATCTTAATTAAGATTGATACATTTATTCGTCTACATAATTGTACGAACAAAGGAGGACATGTAAGTATATACTCGTATATATATAAAATTGTTGTAGTTAAACTTATTCAGTGGCATAGTTAAATCCATTGAAGGATCAAGTGGGAAGAAATGTTGATTTTCTCTTGATGTGCCCATCAAATATCTAGAGAAAAGATTTTGTAATTATAATTTTTCATATACAGAGAATTTTTCTATTCTTCCTAGGATTCCTTTACAATTAGAGTTATGCAGTGAAGACGACTTTCTGCTTGACACCGCAAAGTTAAGTACTCTTTCTCTGTTAAATTGGCTTCGATGAATTTCATTACCAAGAACGAAGGTTCGGTAAGTTCTTCAACCCAAAATTTCAGATCTTATAGAGAATTGAGATTGCATTGGAAACGAGTTTAGTGGGAGAATATCTTTATTTCAGGGATATTCTGGCAGCGTTTAAGTTGTAGTTGTTGTTGTGTGAAAGTTGTAACAAGTAAGCAGCAAGCAAGTTAGTCGATGTCGTAAGGTTATCTAACGGGAGGCCCTAAAGACGTGCTGTTTCATCGGGTTTGGAGTAGTGAGAAAGAGAGAGAGAGAGAGTTGTTTATATCGAAGAGTTTAAGGTTGCATGGAAAAAGGCGGTTAGTGTCCTACGGGGACCTATAGAGTGAGTTGAGTTTGCTCAATTATTCAGACCATAAACTGTAGTAATATTCGGTTCGCGCTAAGCAACTTGAGCTATTCGTCTGCTGATGGTAATAAGATTCTGATGAAGATATTCAAGCAAAATGAGCTAATGAAGGTGTCGACAGATGATCTGGGAATGGTATTAAGGATCTTTTCGGTTGCCCGGCAGTGTAGCAGTTCCGATATAATATGCTCAAGGCAATGCGTAAAGTCATGTAGCCTCTTGCTGAAGAATTGTGAAGCTTCAAACAGAAGTCTGGCATGACAAGCCCTGCGGTATCTTCAGAGCAGCTACTGCTTACACCTTATGCCTTTATTTAGAGTGATAATGATGCCCAGCTGGTATTAAGAGGTTTCCTGCTTTAGTCTTCAAAGAAGTGTTCTATCATCTGCGTCTCGCTAGTCAACGCTGTCCAAATCATTAGGGCGAGTCGGTATTTCGTAAGGAAAAGTCGAGGAAAAGGTTATCAATATCGACCAGAAATAGGTATGTAAGATCAAGAAGACACTCTCTTACGGTGGGGAGAGCGAAAACCCTTTTTACCCGAGTTTGAAGTTGTGACCCAGAAATCTCAATCAATGATTGTCGACCACTCAGGCATTTCACCTTAATGCACAATAGTTATATTACTTGGCTGTATCGATAGTTTTTGGCATGTCTGGTGCACAGGGTGCTCGCATAGGGTCGATTAAATAGCTCTTTGACGAATTATGTGCGGTGAACGTAAAGCTGATGTGCTGCTGGGGTCAGGTTTCGGACGAAAGACTGGTACGGTAAGGCTTCAAGTATCTTTGCTGCTGTTGAGCCTATATTTTGGCTGATATGACCCTGCCTTAAAGGCTAGTTTTCCTGTTTTCAGTAGCGGGACTACTCTACCTTTTTTTGACATGTCGGGTATGGTGATTAAAAACAGATTGCGGACTCTGGTGCGAAATTCTAATTCTCACGCTAAATCTTGAGCATCCAGTACGAGTATTCCGTCGGTTTTAATCGCTTGGCTCGTTTGCGAAAATCTCAAAAATTGTGCTGTACTGTCACCTATCTCTATAGGAAAAGACCAAATAGAAAATACTATCTCTCTCTTGTTTTCTTAGTGACTGACAGGTTCCTGCTTGATAGAACGACATGCAGAAAGCTGGCATCTCGTTTTAGGATAGAAGCGGTCTCACATTTTCTGGGCGACTGCCCTGACTGCGACAGAGCTAGGCTCAGCTATCTGAAAGCTACTCTCGTTCGTCTTAAATAGCAGAAATAAATGTTAAATTTGAAAGATAATCGAGGTGGATGAAGCATGGAGTTGAGTTATCGGATCAACAACGTGGTATGACGATGTGAATACTCTGGGTTTACCTATTTATGCTCCCACATCGAGAATGTCAACCTGTTGGGATCGACAACCTTTCTAATTTCGATAACAAATATTAGCGGGTCCTTCTTTAAGAATGTCTTACAAAGCAAGTGGCCTAAAATTAGAGGTAATACAATGATCGCCTTGCTAGCAGGCGATCAGAATCAATCGAAACATGGGCTAGATTTAACAGTAAAATTGTACACAGAACACTTTGTGTAAAAGCATTTTCTTCTCACTTCTGTTCTAGTTCCAGGATAAGAAAAGACTAGCAAATAGGAATATGCCCATAATATTATAACAGAGGACGAACGATAAAGTCAGGCCACTTTTCAAGGCAAAAGCTTTAGAGTGCATTGTAACATTCGCATAGATAACAGCGAAGCGGCATTGAAGTTATGAGCTCAGTTAGCAAGAAACTATGCTGCCGACCACTCACATTAAAAGAGAAGGTACATTTTAGCAAAGAGTTTTAACGTAACAGCGAAGAGTCGATACCCGAGAATACGTAGCAGAAAATTTATAAAATGTGAAGGTCTGACAGAGAGTTGAGACTACCCAAGAGCAGTGCAGAGCTTCATCATATAGCGTCTCGCGACTAACGACTGCTCCCGAAGTTGAATACCTCACACTGAGTCAATTCGCCTGGCAGGCCTACATGACGATAGTCATGTGTAAATAATGAGTCAATACTTTGACCGATTCCACATTTAATGTCGTGAACAAAATTTACGATACGAAGAACTAATTCAAGGCTTACTTTAGCACTTTCAGTTACCTTCAAAGGGAGGCTATGAGTAGAAATAAACTTTCTGAGCTCACCATTTATATCGACTTTTTTATTGGTGTGTGTTTCTTTTAATATTTAATCCACCTTTCTATGCTTTTTAAAATATGTTTCTTTTATATATCATTCATATTTCCTCAATACCCTTTCGCTTTCATCTCGTATAGAACGTAACAAGTAATTAAACAGCTTTTAAAAAATATTGATTTTTTTCTTCGTTCAAACCTTTGTAGGGATTAAAATATTACAGTTTAATTAAAATTGACAAAAGTATCCACTGAAAGTCAAAGGACTTTAAGCAACCATAGAGCACAAAGAAACAATTTTTTACTTACAATAAATAAAAAAAAAAGTTTAAAGTGTGTTGAGAATGCCATAGAAAAATAAGAAGCATAAATATTGTGTGTTTCCTTAAGAAATCCTTAATTAAAAATACTTTTATGTATCTTTATTAAAATGAACTAGAAAAAAATTATGCTTTGGCATTGAAGAAAAGTATATGACTTTCATGAATGGAGGGCAATTTAATGTGAGGTGGAGTTGATAAATCAAAAAGTCGGTAATTTGTCGCTGTAGCTTAGAGGCTGACAGTGTTTACTATTATACAATGAGTCTAGGATATTCCAACACTGGTCAGAGCAACGTTAGGAAATTTATTTAAAGAAAAAAAATCGAATTGCAGTCACTTCTCAGCAGGGTCTGTCAACCGCTGCAAGTGTATATCTGGCCTCAAATGAAAATCTGTCAGCCTTTACGAGGCGCTTTAAATCTATAGGTCCCATTGGATCATCATTCAGTACTTCTCGGTATAATTTTTGGTCTCTACTACCTCTGATAATCAATACAAAAGTCATTATAGTTTCACTTCCTATTTAGTGAATGGCTTAAAAAGCACCAAATCAAGTCAAAAGATAATTTTTATTTTAAAAATATTTTACCGAAACTACAATTAAAATCACCGTGAAGGAGTGTGAAGAAATATGAAACAACAACACAAAAAGGCACATAAGAAATAATATGGATTGAAGGAGATTAAAAAAATTGACAATTTCTTGCTGGTTTTTAATTACAAAGTCGAACGCGCAAAGAAGCCTAAAAGATGACCAAAAACAATATGAGAGCAAGGTAAAAAGGAATGTCTAACAAAAGGAGTAAAAAAAAATTATACAAAAATACAAAAAAAGTAGAAAATGTCAGCTATGTTGCAGTGGGCGTAAGCAGAGGTTGGGTTGACCAGCCCAATTTATGCAATAAATAATAAGAAGCTCAACAATTTTTGCCATCTTCGCTTTGTAGTGCAAAATATGGCAGAACAAAGAAGATTAAGATTATGCTGTAGATAGATAAAGGAATGCCATTGAATAATTCAACATTTATATATGTATATAAGCATGTATATAAATATATTTTAATTTAAGTTCACGGTTGACCGCATCTGCCGTATCCAGCTAACACTCAAAAACGTGAGCAGCAGAAGTCACCTTTTTCTCGGAATAACCTGACAAAGTAATAGACGACTAGAGTACGGAAATAAAAAAATATAACAAAAATTTCATCACTCTTATTTATGAAGATAAAGCATTGCCACCAAAAAAAGGTAGCTGAGTACCGAACAAAAAAATAGAAAAAAATGTAAAGCGCAGTTTAGCGAGAGGAAGACGAGACAGGAAGGATGTTCAGCGCCTACAGTACTGAGCTCGGCATATTGTGTTAAGGAAATATTAAAAAAAAAATTTTTTTTTGGCACAACATTAAAGGGCTAAAAAGTACAAATAATCAAAAGAATACAAATAGAAAATCTTTGAAACAAAAGGCAAACAGACAAAAGTTCTGCTGTAGCAAATAAAAGCGAAACAAAATTAAAGGAAAGTACAAATTATGCAGCAAATTGTACTTACATATATTTCGGCATTAAATAAATACGACCGGCGGTCGACACGCGGAAGGGCCTACAAAAACAAAGGAATGAAAAATAATAAAAAAAAAAAACCAAAAAAAATAAATAATAAAAAGCAAATTAAAAAGAAAGCACATAAAAGAAGTAAAAATATATTAAAAGATGTGACAATGACGTTTGTTGGCTTCTAGCCATCGACCCAAAAGCGAAAGCAAAAAAATAGTCATCAAGGGACAGCAGACAAAGAGCAAAGCGTATGCGCAATTCAAGTGGAGAAAGTTTTTTAATAAATTTTCTAGTAAAGGTAAATACATACATTTTTTTACATATATATTTATATGTACAAATAGAGCAAAAAAGTCAAAAAATCCCAAGCACAATGTACAGGCGTGGGTTAATTGCCCCCGAAAGCTGCTGATGTTTGTAATGAAATTTTACAAATCTTCGTAGAGTTATTTTGTGGGTGTCTACAGTTTAGATATTTTAACGGCACAGCTGTTGTAGTGTTTTATTCACAGTTCATTTGCAATTCCGCAGATAACACAATACAAAATCTGTTTAAGGAAATTTCAAAGTGGGGAGCGAAGACACTTTTAACGGTCTATTATAAAACTCTTTCGCTGCTTTTTATTATTTGTGGAAATATTTTCCTATTTATTTATGCATGCTTTATCTAAAGCGACTGTTAATTATTATTTCAGCCACAAATGACCGGCATGTTTCGGCGTTGTAAGAAAAAGAAACGTCGCCCACTTTCTGTACTGACGAAAATTTGACGTGGCAGCATGTGGTGATACAATATGGCAGATGCCTATTAAACAAGTATAATTTAACTTCTCTTAAACTCAATATAAAGTAAATCACTACAGTATTTAATAATAAGAAAAAAAATTAAGAACGCATACCGAACGCTCTACTGATAAAGACTAATATAACCTTGTTATCTATACCCGGCGGAGTAACATATCAGGTCTAGTAAAACGTAATCCACTATTTTTAGAATAAATCGCTAGAGTGATCTGTATCTCGCGTTCTACAAGTGCGATTGGTTTACGCTAGATGGCGCTAAAAATATGATATTTTTTACTAACAAAAGTAATGAGAGAAGTATTGATCACTCTACATAGTAGTGCATGAGCGCATGTTAAAGATGAGCACCAGTTAAGAGAAAATACGCTATTTTGAAAAAGTTTTCCTCGCTCAAGGCGAAAATGAAAGTCAAGCAGCTGATAATGTGAGATAATAGTGCTTATGGTCCTAATACTAAAACAGTCAATCATGCACAATTTTGGTTTCGTCGATTTCGTTGCAAAAAATTTAATGCAAAAGAGGCTTCACGGTGCGTGCTAATTGTCGAAGATATAGCTAAATAATGGAAATCGTTGAGTCTGAACGTCATGTGAGCAATTTTTTCGATTGCCCAAGGACTGAGTATTGCACAAAAAGCAGTTTGGAACCACTTGAAAAAGACTGGGTACGCACAGAAGCTCGTTATATGGGTGCCGAATGAGTTAACGCGAAAATTTCCATCCTTGAATCGTAACAAAAACCATCCACTTCTGAAGCGGATGGTGACTGCTGATGAAAAGTGGAGCTGCCGTGGTTGAAGAGCAGTGAGCCGACACAAACAGTCTTCAAGCCAAAAGTGACGGCCAGAAAGGTTTTGTTATGTGTTTAATGGGACTGGCAAATAATCATACAGTATGAGTTGTTTCCCTTAAATTAAACTTTTAATATTTATTAAAAAGCAATTGGACCATCTGAAGTAAACAATCGCACAGAATCGCCCCGCTTTAGTCAACTGGAGGACAATTGTGTTTCACTAGAACAAAGTCAGACCACACAGATCGTTAGTGTCAGCGCCAGAAACTTCGTGAATTTGGTTGGAAGGTTCTTATGGATCCACTTTATAGTTCGGACCTTGCATTAAGTGATTACCATCTGTTCCTGTTCCTGCGAGTGATTTAGCTGGTGAAGAGTTAGCTAAAAGAGAACTCTGTGAAAATCGATTGTCCAAATATTTCTGTGAGACAGGCAATACTTTTAAAATCACAAAATATATCCAGAAAAACGGTGCATATTTGACATACGTCGGGTAATTCTAACTATGGAAATTAACGCCTTTAGTTTAAAGTGAGAATATTGGACTATTTTTAAGGGACCTAGTATTTGGTTACTGGGGATTAGTGTCAAAAAGTTGGACTGGGTACCCAAAGTAGAGGTACAGCAGTATGTGCTGATTGATAAATAAGTATAATTATCTTCAATTCCTGATTATCCACTTGGTTGACAGCTGCACTGTTTCCCCTAAGCAAAAGAACAGACAGCGATGCCATCAAGGAATTCTGAATTATGACATATCCACTAGTGTCTAAGGTAACTAAATTAGGCTGAGAAGACCTTTAGTGTACGACGTTCTGCTCTACGCGGCCATTACATATACGAGCATTCTAAAACTTTCGTCCTTACTATACCCAAAAATAGGAAGTGGAGCTCTTTTAATACCTCCGATCGCAAAGTCTTGGTTGCAACCACTCTCTACCCGCATAGCAAGCAATTATATTCTACTAAAAGTTGGCTACTCCTGCTTAGGAAGGATAACAGTTTCTCTCCTTTTAATAACTATAATAACTTCGATTGTGGAGCTTAGTTTCTAATACCAACTCCGAATAGGAATCGAGTCTTACAGTTTATTCTCCAAACGGCTGATGGATTTTTTTTTAAAGAGCTCTGATTTTCTCGTCTGAAACACAATCGAACGGCATTAGAAAAATTAATTTTCTATAATTTAAATATTAATCGTACCAGGACTTGAGACCTGACCCTCAGCATGGCAGTACGCAATGCCAACCAATCAGCTACAGTGCTAATTTCATTGATATAAAACTCTTTTACATATCTAATTGTCACCTCCATCCAAACTAGCAGTATGAAATCTTTTAAAGATTATAAAGCACCATTAAAATTCAAAATATTCAGTTACATACATATACTCGTATATTGGTATGGCATGTGTACACTGTATTTAAGTACACCCATTAGCTCAGTGCCAAGCGCCATCATTCAATGAAGTGGAAAATGTTTGACAGCATCAATGTCGCGATTGCCTTGCCAAACTAAGCCCCCGAACAGCAGATCACATGAGCGATGACGAGCTGAAGGAGGCGTTAGATATCCCAACTACATAAAAGCGGGCGGCGTTATTGAACAAAATACAAAAAAAAAAAACAGGAACGAAGTGCAACGAGGTAGATAGAATTTTTAAACGCCTGCATCAATCGTGACATTATTCGCTCCTAAGCAGCGCTCGTAACGCTTATGACAAACTGCACTTATGTATGTACACGTATGTATGTGTGTATCTATGGTATGTATGTATATGTGGGCAGGCTTAGTAAACTTTATTTGCTTATTTTTTTTCAGTTTCTTCTTTTTGGCTTATTGCCAACAGACCAGCATGCAGGTTTAGCAATAAGCGAAATGAGCAATTTATTCAAAGCGTTAAGCTGCAGGCAGGACTAGCCGCACCAGCCAGCAGCAGTATTACATATACATACATATGTAGGTATACATATATGTGCATAACATATTAAGCAAGTACTTGTATGTACTAAAAGTATAAAGAGTGAGCAAACACAATCAGTCGACAAGCAATTTGGTAAATAAGAGCAATAAGGAAGAATAGAAATGGGAAAAAGGAGGGAATGAAAAAGAAAACTGTGTGCAAATCAAGTGAGCAGATTGCTCATGCCAGTCAGTGGTGCTGTGTTAGAGTGGAGAAAGAAGATTGACTATTACAACTGCTAACGCTGGACCTTTACAGTCAAATGAGTTAGTTTGCAACTACTTTGATACTGGTAGTGGCATGCCTTCATACCTTTGTTATAAAAGCATATATATGATATTTTTTATTCAAAGGCAACCTAGCTATAGCAAATGACAAATTTTGGAACGAAATAAACTAGTGAAATACTAGTTACAAATGCACCAAAAGTGTAACTAGTATTTTATTTTTCAATTATAATTCGTATTTTCGTTTTTTCTTTCTTAATTCAAAAATAAACACATGAAAATATACATAATAATTTGTAAATGGACCAAAAGTGTAACTAGTTATTTTTTAATTTCAAATTCGTATTTTCTTTCCTTTTTTCTTCAAATACATATAATATAATATATATAAATATTTTCCATATTTTATACAAAATAAATTGTAGTTTCATAATTGGTACAAATTTCGTACTTTTCAGACTAATCTCCAGTCATAATTTTTTTTCTGATTAACTTATATGTGATAGCAGGAATAGAACAGCATGCAAAGAGTCTGTGTATTTTGGTTACCGAAATTGTAGACACCGATATTGTAGCAATTCCGCAAAGTCTGACGCATTCTCTATAACCCTTTACTTTTACTTTTATTTTACTCATTACTTTTTCTTTCTAGTAAGCTTGTATTAAGGCTTACATATACGAACGCATTATCCGGAATACTGAAACATACGCAGGAACATTAATACTTATGTATATAACTCCATGTTTCGAATAGCTTTCTGTTAAGTAAACAAAAGCTTACCGCTTAAGTACTTATGAACTTTCACTCCTTCCCATATACCTATATGTAGTCCTTCATCCCTTAAAGTGCCCAATGTACATAACGAATCTGCCTTTTTGATAAAACTTAATTGATTTTATTGAAAAAATAATTACTTTATTGCTATATGCTCTTGGAATTTCTGTTGCCATTCACCCCTAACACCAGATTTAATAACTTTGCCACACACACTCATCACATAAAATAACTTCACTTTCAATCACAACTCCAGATAAAGGTTTTCAACACTTTTATTCAATTTGCTTTTACAGGTTTCAGGCTCCACTTCAAATATTTATTTTCCTCTTTTTTTCAATTTTTTTGCCATTTTATAAACTTTTTTTTGTTTAATTATTTTTTAACTGTGTTTTTTTTTATAATTTACCCACATCTAATAGATTGATTGTAAGAAGTTTTGCTACCGCAGTTGAGAAAAAATAAATAAAATAAGTGAAAAAATGTTTTTAATTTAAATTTAATCGTGTAACTCACTGTCAAGTTCAAAATGGAAAATAAACTTATAATTATTTAGTGAAATTAAATGTATAGTGAGCAGATGAGTGCACATGTATATATGAATCAAATATTTTCAGATTAAATTACAATTTTTTTTCTAATTTTCTTTAAATATGAAAACTCTACTCTTCTGATATTCATATATGTATTTTAGCAGTAGAAAAACTTCCCCAAATATCGTATATGCTGCGATCGAAGGAGCAAACGAGATTGACAAAACATTTCATTAACTTTACTTAGTATTAGTCATTAATAGTCGAAGTAGGATTACAATAAATAAAAAAATCTAGTTTTATTAAATAAAAAATTGAAATTAAAAGTATTTTTGACATTCTAGTAGGTATAGTAAGAATTAATCCATTCCATGTAATCCATATTTGCCTAGTTTACCATATGTAGTTTAAAGTAAATAATTGTATTGGAAAAAATTTATAAGACGAGATTGATTTTTAATTGACTTAGCTGAATGACCAATGAGTCCTCTCCTCCTGAAGACAATATGACTGATATTCTAGCTCTAGTCATATACTACCAGTCATAAAGTATAGAGCTGCTGGAGAACAGTGAGCAAAAATAGTGCCCTCACGGAGGTCAAGAGCGCAACTAAGGTTGACCTGTATAAGGTTATACATTTCTAAGCTTCAAAAGCACAGGGCTGTATTTTAACATCTCTCAAACTGAACTATCAAAAACATGTCTTGCTTTAGATGAAGGTCAGGCGTCTATGAAAATGGATCGCTAAACAGCCACACAATGCGTAAAATTGTTAAAACCCCCTACAAAAATTATGACTCAAATAAGGTAATATTTCATGATTTAAGAGGAGTTTATGGTACACATAATCCTCGAACTGCTCAATCGCTTGGTAAAATTTTAAAAGAATTTAAAGAGACTGGATCGGTTACTGATATTGTAACGCTCATTTCACTTCAAATATCTTTACTGCAAGTTAAAGAGTACCGAATGTGGCTATTTCTCTTTCCTACAACTCAATTTGGTGTATTTTGTACTTGAAATTACAGCTACATCCACAGCTACTGAAGCCAGGTGCTTAGACAACAAACTTCTTTCAGCGACAAAGCGCATTTCTCACTCGGCGGATACGTAAGTAAGCAAAATTTTCACATTTAGAGCAGCGAAAATCCTCAAACAATTAAAGAGAGGCCACTACACTAAAAAATCTTACTGAATAGTGCTCTCTTTGTTCCGGAGGTGGGATCTTACTTTTTTGAAAACGACAACGACGAGATCCTCACTGTCAGTTCAGAGCGATATGGTGGTAAGATAATCGCTGCAATTGAAGAATATGACGTTAGCAGTATAAGTTCTCAACAATATACTTTCCCGACCGCGTAATCTCTCCTCTTGGCAATGTGAATTGGCCACCGATATCATGTGATTTGAGACAGTTGGAATTTTTTTGTGGGGCTAAGATAACGAACGTGTTCATGAAAATAAACATTTAACTCTTGAGTACTTGAAAACCAAAAATATTCCTTAAGTTATGGCTGTAATACCGCCCAATATGTTTCAAAAAGTGTGGTTTGAAAAAATTCGCGAGGCGGTTATTTGAATGATTTAGTGTTTCATATACTCGTGTGTATAATGTCAATGTTCAAACCTTATAATAGAAAAATAATTTCATGAAAAAAATTATTTTGAATACATTTTATTTACGTTTATTTTCAAAATCACAAAACTGTTAACCCTGTAATATTTCCCACATACTATATTTACTACGGAGACCGCAGACTAATGGTCATACGAGCAAGATGAACACAAACCAATTAAAAACAACAAACCAAACAAGAAAGAGAAGATCGTGATTAGGGGGTCTTCAACAAAGGTTCCAGAGGAAATGGTGTCACTTCACAAGTTCAGTCCAAAGTGAAAAGTTGCAGGTGTCGGTCGTATATAATTCATTTTGCAAAAACAGTGATTTTGAAGATTGAACAAAAAGTTTATTTTGTGTCGTACAAGAAAAAAAAAATATTGGTGAGTAGAACGCATTATTATCAATCGGTTAGTTTAAAAATCAAATAAAAAAAAACAATATAAGTTAAGAAATATCGACTTGGAACAAATCCCGCCTTTTGGCGGTGTTAGGCATTTAGCTGTAAATTTATTGTTAACCATTGCATTCGTTATCGCTTCTTTATTTAGTGATGTCGGGTCGAAAGATCATAAATTTTTCAAAGCTGTCTGACAATGAAATTCAAAATATAATGGACGAGCTGGAAGATGATGACTTTAATGAAACTGGAGATGAGCTGGACTCTGAAGACGACATTGAAGAGGCTAATTTCACCGGTCTTTGCAACTCTTTTATCGACGAATGTCTTAACTCAACAGAGACGCTTGTTAACGCAATTAATGTGACAGCATTAGATAATTTTGGTACAGATCTGGAAACTTCAGTAGCAACCGATGTGCCTGGTTCGAGTAAGAGTCGTCGTGTGTCTTCAAATATGCGTAAAATTGACGGAAAGCGTACCTTTGTTCCCACCAGTGATGGTTTTGTTGGACAACCAAATGAAATAAAAAATGATTCGCCCAAGTTTAAATCAATGACTTGGGAAAAAAAAGGATTGCGTCTTAACGTCAATGATCTCGCGTTCCATGGCTATAAGGAAACGCCTTCTGAGTTAGAAGAACTTAAAACGCCCTTTGACTGTTTTCAATATTTTTTGATTATTATTATTATATATATTTCTTTAAATAATCTAATTTCGTTTTATTTTCAGTTCTTAGCTGAACAAATGAATTTGTATGCTTGCCAACAAAATATACAGACTCGCTTTATCACTAATGTTCAATCCGCAAACGTAATGGCAACGCAGGCCGAGCTTTCGTTCAAAAGCTCAACTAGCTCCTTTTGCTTAAGCGGCTTGTTTTGGTTTGCCGTTTGCTTTTCACTTTACTTCTTTGTTGACTTGAGAACGAATATTTGCAGAATCACCACACGGTAAGTTGGCTTCCAATAAAAATTGTAAATAAACATATTATTAATCCGAAATTTGTGTTTTATTTATTTCCTCCTTGTAGCGGATACCACGGCAGCTTTCTACTGAGCGAATCACTGGTCCTTCGAGCCGGATATCCATTACAGGAATTATTAAAGATTTCAAGTTGGAGCCTTCTTTGTGAAAAAATATAAAATTGCCTATATACTTGCCGCTTTAAAATATATCAGCTCTCATTCAAAACAACAGGTAAGAGAGTGATTTTTAAAGTGTTCAAATTTGAGTGCATCTAAGCCGAATAAATAATTGCAAGGTGAAGCCCAAAACCTATTTTTGGCAACTGGCTTTCGCAATTGGCATATAGGGAGCAAGGAGATTTCCTTGTCTTTGTACATTATTAAGTACAATCCCTCCGACATCAGGCAATTTCAATAAAAATTTGTAAGTGTTCATACAATAAACACAAAAGTACCTAAATTCTTACTTTACTTAAATTCTCATAATTTCATTTCATTTAAAATACCAATATATTATATTGATTTATATACATATATATACATACGTACATACATATGATCATTTTCGTGTTTTCGCTGCTCGCCTTTTTCAAATGTTTGGTAAAATTTGCGACATAAATACATACATATTTACATACACACAATGTCGACTCTCGACAGAGCGATCTCATATTAGTAAATTAGAAAAGTCGCAAAATTATAAGTACAAGCGGTACTTACATATGTACATTTCATATCATATATTAAAACATCTATTTGTAAAGATTCTGCCCGCTAAAATTTTCGCGCTCACATTTGTTCAAGTAGCTACTCACGCGTCTGCTTTGTGATAAATTCACACTCTTCTATATGTATGTACACATCTTCATACATATTATTTGCTTAAGCTACGCTTAACGAAATAAGCGCAAAATATATTTACATGTATAAGCAGCTTACATATTTACATGTATTAGCTGACTTTTCGCGAGTGCAGTAAAACAAAAACGAAAAAAAAGAAGAGCACAGCAGTGGAGCAGCACAACAGTGGATAAGCATAGCAGCAGAGCAGCAGAGCAGCATAGCAGAACTTGCTTTGAGAGCGGCGAACCACTAAGCAGCATGCCAGAACTTTGTGCAGTGGGCCGCAGCCAATAAAATTTTCAACAAAATAAATTTTTATGAATTTATTGTAATATTTTTTTAAATTTTTATTTTTCTTAACAAAATATATTTGAAATTTGAAATATTAATAATAGAGTTTTATTGGTGCGCAGTGAAGAGGGCATACAGAGTGGGCAGGAATAGGTGTAGCGGCGCAAAGTTTAATAATTTTATAAATTATTTTTTTCTGATTTTTAAAATTAAAATACGTACATTTGAAAATAGGCTGCAAGTGAGCAACGATCGTATATTGGTTCGAAATTTTTAATATTTATTTTTTGGTATTTTGCAAATTTGAAGCAAAATAATTTACTCGATAGTAAATTATTTATTTTTAAAAATTTAAATCAAAATTTGTGCTTACGCGAACGTAAGCAAATACATATTGCATATTTAATTCATTTGCATAATTTTGTGGGGTTTTCGACTGTTGATCAGCCAAAAGGTATTCCTTCCTTCTTTTTTTAAACATGGCGCAATTAAATAAATTCCTTCAAGTAGCTGATGCGCTACTAGAATTCGAAGAAACAATAACGCCTACGATTACAAACCATACGTCTTTCAATCTTGAAATTCAACAAGAGGAATTGAAGTCGTTATGGTCGGAAGTAAAGACGGAATATCGAACTTGTCTGTCGAATGCCAATGCATCAGATGCAAATCACGAAAGAACAATCGAGACGATCAAGCTAAGGTATACGGACTGCTATAACGCTTATGTCTGTTGTGCAGCGTTAATGGGTGAACATATTCACAACCTCACCGCATTCCAACAAAACTCTAACTCTACTGTCATTCCTCCAGAACGGATAGCTGAAGTGCCACTAATGCCCAGCATTAGTTTGCCTCCATGCGACACCGAAGTATTTTACGGTGAATATTTGCAGTGGCCCTCCTTTAGGGATATGTTTACTGCTTTATACGGGAACAATCCAAGGTTAACTCCGGTGGAAAAACTTCTCCACCTTATTCAGAAAACTCGTGGTGAAGCGCGGGAAATAGTGCAAAAGGTCCCACTCACTCACGATGGATACCCGATAGCATGGAAAAATTTGACAGATAGATATGAGAACAAACGGGTTCTAATAAATTCCCAGTTAAAGGTTTTGTTCAACCTTTCATACATTTCTAGCGAGTCAGGAACGGCACTGAAAAAACTGCAGCGAGACATCAACAGCTGCATTACTGCACTTCAGATTCAAGGCATCGATATTCGCAGTTGGGATGCCATTTTCGTATATTTGTGTTCAACTAGACTTCCAGAGCAAACTTTAGCTCTTTGGGAACAGACTATAGAGTCAAAAACCGAAATTCCGAAGTGGGTCGATTTGGATAATTTTCTTACAAGACGTTTTCAAACGCTCGAGACGGTATCTGACCTCAAGGGAAGCTCCATTCCTGATCAGAAACCGAGTGGTAGTTCAAACAATCGAACAGGCCCATCTCAAAATAATTACCCATCCAGACGGGTAAATGCACACCACGCCAAATCGAATAGAATGAGTTGTAAATTGTGCTCCTCACAAACACACGTACTCAAAACCTGCCCGGAATTTCTCGATATGAGTCCTAATGAGCGAATTGATGCTGTAAGAAAACTTCATCTTTGCCTCAATTGCTTATCTGATGCTCATGAATTGCAAAATTGTAAGAGCAATTACACATGCTTAAAATGCAAAAAACAGCATCACACCATACTTCACAAAGAGCAAGATGAAGAGGAACCAACCACTTCTAAGAGTCAACAGAGGTCAACTAAAAGCCATACAGCATCGATCAAGGTAAATGTGACAAGCAGTACTTCCGCAAAGCAAAGTATGCTACTAGGAACTGCGGTGGTAACGATTTATCACGATAACAACACATTTACAGCGAGGGCGTTAATAGATTCGGGATCCGAAGGAACTTTCATCTCGGAGAGCTTACGAAAACGACTAAGTCTGCCGAGTAAAAGTATTAGCGCTCATGTGTCCGGTTTAAATGATGCCGTATCCGGGAAAGTACATAAAGTGTGTACTATAAAACTTGGTTCTCCCCGAAACAAAGACTTAAGGCTTAAAGCCGACGCCATGGTACTTCCTAAGCTGACGGGACTGCTCCCATCCCAAACAATCAGCAGGAAAATACGAAAAAGTCTCCCGTCTATCCCTCTAGCGGATAACAACTTTTACAAAAGTCAACAAATAGACATATTGATAGGCGGAGATTTGTACCCCAAGGTTATTTTAAGTGGGGTTAAATCCAACATTCTTGGTTCACTCATGGCACAGCGAACAGTATTTGGCTGGATTCTGACCGGCCCCGTTCCACATGAGAAACCACAAAATCCTTCAACTGTTCGTACTTACTTCAATGAGATCTCGCTAGACAAGCAGACAAAATTTATGACAGTCGAAGGAAAGAAATGTGAACGACTTTACGAAGAAAAATCCTTCCGCAATCACGAAGGTCGTAACGTCGTCTCACCACCATTTAAAGCTCCATCTCCAGGAGTTGATATTGGAGCCTCACGTCATATTGCCTCGAGGCAGTTTCGTAGAAGTGAGAGCTCACTTAGCAAAAAACCTCCCATGTCGAAAGCAAGACCCAAAAACGCCAGACAAGGACGGAAACATCCACACAGAAACTTCCAGGTCGACGACTTGGTCATCATACACGAAGAAAATCTACCTCCAAATGAATGGCGGTTAGGTAGGGTAGAAAAGCTCTATCCAAGCACTGACCATAAAGTCCGAATTGTTGATGTCAAAACCCAACGTGGAATTATCAGTAGAGCCGTAGTCAAATTGGTTGCATTACCGCTAGAAAACTATTGGATGAGTGCATAAGTTCGTGCCCGAGTTCAAGTGCAAACTAAAATTGAAATTTTTTGAAGAAAGCGCTTTTATTAATCAATTATGTATTCGCCATCATGTTCGGCAATCCACTCCCAACGTTCAACCAATTTACGGATGCCTGATTCATAGAAATCGCGCGGTTTCTCGTTGAAAAAGGTGTCAAGGTGGTTTTTGACGTCTTCCACATTTTTAAATTTTTTTCCATTCAAATTGTTCTGCAGCGATCGAAACAAATGATAATCAGAAGGTGCAATGTCGGGTGAATATGGGGGATGCGGCATGATTTCCCAATTCATCTCCTTCAGTTTGGCCAGGGTCGGTTTTGCAACATGTGGCCTGGCGTTGTCATGATGGAAAAGAACTCCTTTGCGATTGGCCAAAATCGGACGTTTTTCATCAATTGCTTTCTTCAATTCGACCAATTGCTGACAATACTTGTTGGCAGTGATCGTTTCTCCAGCTGGTAAGAGCTCAAAATAGATCACGCCTCGAATATCCCACCAAATGCACAGCAGTACCTTCATCGGATGCAAACCACCTTTCGACATTGGTTCCGCCCCTTCGTGTGCCTGTTTCCATGTTCTTTTGCGTTGAACATTGTTGTACAGGACCCATTTTCCATCACCAGTCACGAGCCGATCCAGAAAAGGTTCGTTTTTGATCCGTCGAAGCAAAGAAATTGCTATTGACATACGGTTCACTTTGTTCTTTTCACTCAACTGATGTGGCACCCATGTATCGAGCTTCAAAGTGTACCCAACCTTTTTTAAACGACGAAACGCAGTTGATTTGTTGACGTTCAATTCACTGGCAACCTCTTCCGTCGAAATACGTGAGTTATTCGCAACTAAAGTCCTTAGAACATCGTCATCAAGCTCAGAAGGCCGTCCACCGCGAGGTTGATCTTCGAGGTTAAAATCTCCAGAACGAAATTTCGCGAACCATTTCTTTACTGTGCGGAGTGCTGGAGCACGGTCCAAATAAACTTCGCGAATATCTTTAGTTGCAGCGCCCACTGTTTTTCCTTTGCGGAATTCGTATAACATAATATGACGCATATGATCTTTTTCGTTGTTCATCTTCCATGCGTCTTTTCACTAAGCAACTCAAATCAAAATGAAGTTATTTTATGCTTGATTTACAGTTCGGACTGTCATCTTTCCAACGATATATAATATGTATATATTTCTTTCACGAGCGCCACTCTCAAACGATTCGTACGGCATCCAGCGGAATCGGGCACGAACTTATGCACTCATCCAATAATAAAAATTTCTTATTTTTTCTTACTTATTTTTCCATTAATTCATAGAAAATGTCATCAAACATCTGCCACCTGTGCTTAAACAACCATCCGCTGCGATTGTGCCCACAATTCCGAGAGATGACTCCCGAAGAACGGTGGAGAACGGCGTCAAATATGCACTGCACGAATTGCCTCGCAAATAACCACAAGGCAAGCGAGTGCTCCAGCTTTATTCGCTGCAAGAGGTGCGGAGAAAACCACCACACTATGCTGCATGGCCTAAGCTCCGACACATATGAGGAGTAGGATAATGACGTCGTCGAGCTTACATGGGCCCAGCAAGTGGAAGAAGAAGAATTGCTAATGGCAGAAATCGAAGAAGGCGCAACGCAAACAGCAACGAGGGACCAACCTCAACATACAACAACTGCAGCGACGGATACGACGCTCGCCCACCCCTACCGACCACCTGTACGAAAACCAGCAACACCAGAACCCACGATGCGACATCTCCTGTGCACGCCACCCGCGCAGTACCGAGCTAGACTCGATCCGTCTCGCCGGGCTAAACGAGTGGGCAACTTCACCTCGAATTGGCGGCTTAGGGATGATCGAGTCAGACTCAATCCGTCTCAGGGACATCCCTCGGACCGAACGGGACTCGATCCGTGCCGTCGGCCACCCCAATCGAGGCACAGGCGCGGTCGAGGTGCCCGTCGTGGGCTAAATGCGCGAGCGATCATCGAAGCGAGGACAATGGCACTCCCTTGGCAGCAAATGTTGGCGCTGTCACCCACGGCTGTTGTTCAGCTACGAAATGCGGACAGGTTTACCGCAGTTAGAGCTGTTATCAATCCTGTGAGTCCGGCATCAATCATTTCTGCTGCCACGGTTGGAAGACTGCGACTCCGCAGTCAGGTGCGTGGAGCCAGCCGAGTGTGTGAACTCGCGCTTCGCGACAACAACGGGGATCAGGCAGAGCTCTCCGTCTGCGCACATGTACAAATCATCCCACCAACTCCAACTCCTGTCAGGTCGCTCAGCGAACAAACGGCTGAGGCGTACAAAAACCTGCGACTGGCCGACCCTACATTTTACAAAGCGGCGCCAGTGGACATGACTTTGGGCGCGGACATTTACGAGCGTTTAATTCAACCGGGAATCCTCCCGATGACAACCGGTCAACTAGTGGCACAAAACACCACTCTGGGCTGGGTGATTTCAGGCGTCACCAATTAGATTAGTTCATTCAATAGTTAATATTGTAAATAGAATTATTATTGTAAAGAAAACAAGAAAAAAAAAAGACTGAATTAAAAACAAAATGAATTTGTATTACACAAACAATTGTAATAATATACGAGTATATATATACCACATATATTGTTGTTATACGCGTGGTGATACTGCAAGGCGGGCGGAATGTTCAATCCGCAAACGTAATGGCAACGCAGGCCGAGCTTTCGTTCAAAAGCTCAACTAGCTCCTTTTGCTTAAGCGGCTTGTTTTGGTTTGCCGTTTGCTTTTCACTTTACTTCTTTGTTGACTTGAGAACGAATATTTGCAGAATCACCACACGGTAAGTTGGCTTCCAATAAAAATTGTAAATAAACATATTATTAATCCGAAATTTGTGTTTTATTTATTTCCTCCTTGTAGCGGATACCACGGCAGCTTTCTACTGAGCGAATCAACTAACTTTATGGAGCTTCGCAAATTTATTGCTATACTCTTTTTTATGTCAGTGTATCGCTTTCCAAGCTCTCGATCATATTGGGGAAAATATTCCCTTGAAGCTGTTAAAAATGCTATGACTCGTAATAGATTTGAAGAAATACGCAAAAGACTTCATTTTAACGATAACTCTGCTACACTTCAGCGAGATCAGCCTGGCTACGATCGTTTATTTAAAGTAAGACCACTTATAACTTACTTTAATGAAAGGTTTCTAAAAGTTCCTATGCCTCCAACGCCTATGTGTAGACGAGCAAATGTGTTCCACAAAAATGCAGGGAAATCCGACACGTCAATATATGCCAAATAAACCACACAAATGGGGAACAAAACTTTTCAATCTGTGCGACACTTCAGGATTTTCATATGCTTTCGAAATCTATTCAGGCGCTGGCGATAATGTGATTCCAGAAAATACTCCTGAACTTGGTGCGGCTTCAAATGTCAAAGGGGATTTCTGATCATCAAAATCATATAATTTACTTTGACAACTTTTACACATCGCTCGGATTGGCTGTCTACCTTCGTAGCCGTGGTATCTATTGTTTGGGAACTGTGCGTTCAAATCGTATATCGAACAGCAAATTATCGTCTGATGAAAGCCTCAATGCAAAAAAAGTTCCTCGAGGCTATTCCGAGGAGTTTGTAGGTTCCGCTTTTGGTGTGGATATATGCAACGTTTTGTGGCGCGACACAAAAACAGTTCGACTTATATCAACCTATGTTGGAACTCAATCGTTTTTGTCACAAACTGAAACTCTATTGCAAACAGCGACTCGGTGGGATCGAAAAAATAAGAAACAAATTGAGATTGAGTGTCCTATGATTATAAAGGAGTACAATCGTCATATGGGAGGAGTTGACCTAATGGATGGCCTTATCGGCCGGTATCGTATTCGAATGAAAACACGAAAGTGGGCCAACCGTTTATTTTTCCATCTATTGGATATGTCAATGGTAAACGCATATATTTTATATCATCGGTTGCATAAGGGACAAGCACGATGTTTTTTGCCAGATTTTCGAATTGAGGTGGCGGAGACTTTATGTCTGCTTTCGATTCCGGCTAGCCGTGGACGGGGACGGCCATTATCTCACTCAGCATCACCGGTTCCGGCTCCATCGAAAGTAAAAACATACTTTCCAAATACAAATGTTCGTTACGATCAGATTGGCCATTGGTGCAAATTTTTAGATCGGTCTGGCAAAAAAACATGCAAGATGGCCAACTGCAAATCCGAAACACAGTCTTTTTGCACAAAATGTAATATTCATCTATGCAATTCATCTTCATAAAACTGCTTTTTTAATTTTCATATGCAACAATAAAAATTAATCCCAATAAAAGTTGTTTAAGTCTTCATATGGGGAAAATACACGTAAATGCCCAACCCCGCCTTTTGGCGGGTTAGGTATTTTTACCTGTAATAGGTAAACCATTAGCGTAATCAAAAAACTAATTTCATATTCGTTCGTTTTGACCCAAAATTAGTCTAAAATAATTTTTTCACTGCAATGGGAAAATTGGGCATTTGAGGGTTAATAGAAAAAAATTGTTTTATATTCGGTATAAATTCGGTATAAATATTTTTTAAAACAATAAATTTGTATGTTTGCTTTAGACAACTTATCTACACAAATCTATGAAAAAAAGTAAAGTAAAGTAATAAAAAGTAAACTTAAGTAAATGGTATTATCGAAGCGAAATGAAATTTAATGTTGAAACCGTACAAACTCAACGTTAACGTCAATTTTAAAATGGCTGTTTGCTATGCTATTAACAGCACTCTGCAAATTTAACATTTAGCATTCGTTCTTATTGTGAATTTCATGTGAAAAAATTAGTATGGAAATTTTGATAGAGAACAAAAATAAAATATCGAAACTTATTTTTGTGTTACGTTAAAAATATTCAACCAAATTTTTTCACATATGATTCCCAGTAACAGCGATTATCTGTTAATGATTTAACATTATCGATAACATTTCAATAGCAGCACACTCCAATTTCAACATTTAACCTTATCTGTTAACGATTTAACATTAACGATAACATTGCCTTTCTGGTAAAAACGAATTAAAATTTATTTTGATAACTACTTTAACAATAAAATTATCAAATATTTCAACCGAATCGATAGAAAATTTTTGATTTACGTAAAATTTATCGTAACGATGCTGTTAGAAAAAATTTTTTTTTTTATATCAAAGAATTTTAAATATCAAAGAAACCACCAATTTTCTTCTTAAATTCATACAGCCGGCTTTAAATGTTCTTTATTTATATCTCACAGTTTTAAATCAATAAACATTTTTATAAATAAAATATTATTTTCTCCCAAAACCTCATTTTCTTCAAGATAATAATATTAATAAATATTATTTAAAATAATATGCTACCTACTTATAATCAATACAAAAGTAATCCCACAATAATTCCCACTTAACAATGATCATTAATCACTTTCGTATAAAGTTCCATCTAAACAATTAACACGACCCCCCAATGCAACAGCTACATAGTATTGCCAGGGTAGCAAGTTTATTAACATCAAGCAATTCCCCACCATTTAATTGAAAGAATTAAATATTCAAAATATACGCTGGGGCATGGTAAGGCAAAAGGAAAATCAATTACACTTGATTATAGACCATTTTTGGAGGACAAACCCAACTCGACGCAGCGCGCTTAACACTTTCTGCTCGTGCCGCAGGCGAACGAAAAGGATTCACAATTGCGCGCTAATCAAACGCTGCCCAAAAAACATGCTTTTGAGTACTGGCTTTTGAGTTGGCTTAAAAAGTTTTGTCGATTTAACTTTTCGGCTTTAGAGTGCAAAGTAAAAGTTACCCTACGCTGTTGGCAAGCCAGCTAATAATCGGCAGGTGGATTATACATAGACATACATACATACAATAAGGGTTATGAGGGCGGAAATGTTATTTGGCAAATGAAAATTTCCCAACTAACCAACGAATTAATATACTCTCTCGCCGGCGTTGGCTGCCGCACTTAAGTTGTTTGAATTGCAAGCAAATTGATAAAGTTTGCGCAAATCGTGGCTGGATATTGGCGCTTACTCTCTCACTCACACCCTGACTTATTGCCGGCGCGCGCTTCCGGTGGAGATATAATTATATATATCCGAGTATATTTGTATGTAAGTTATGAGTCGAGTTTTATAAGAATGTTGCTGCGCAGCTTTTTAGCAGCTTTAAATTAATTTCTACTAAAGTGACATTATAAGTGTACAAACTTAAGTAGAAAAGTTATCAAAGTGTATGCTTTAATGGAGGTAATTAAATGGGTTTTGTGCGAGAATTGTTTGTCTTAACTTGTACGCTTTCAGACATACATATTAATGTTCAAGAAATATATACTTTGTTGGTGGAAAAATAAGTTTTTTTCATAATTCGGAATTACACAATTAATTATGTGATTTATCTGTGGACTTGATTTAAGTGAAGTAACGAATTTGAGAATTATAAATTGAGGAAACAATAAAGTAGAGTTTAGTTGAGTAGAGTTGAGTTGTTGCGGTTGCTGATCAGAGCAACCAGCGCACTTAGACTTAGACCTAAAGGTCGGTGCTATATCGCTGTGATGTACTTCGCACCTTCTCAGATGCACGAACCATTTCGTGAGCCATACCGCTTATAGCAGCCGTTGGTACGTCAGCTAGTTATTCAAAGAAGTGATGAGTGAGTATTTATGTCATATAATGCTTAGGTCTGGACAGTGACAGAGATATTGCTCGACAATCTCTTAATCTTTTTCGTCCCTGTAGCCATTCCCTTTCTGTGAAGCCCATTAGTGTTCACTTAATATGCCCGTTGTTGAATTAATGGTGAACCGGTCTTGACGGATTAGATTTCTGAATCTTTTAACGTCCAGCAGAGGCCAAAGTTGTCTAGTCACGTTGCAGTTTTCATCGCTGAAAGCCAGCTTTAGCGTGATTTTTGCCGTAGACAAGGGTACGTCCGCAACTATATAGTAGTTAAAGTATTACCTTCTCTCTTTAGCTCACTCGCCATATAGTTGCCTGTGATTTTCCTATATCCGGGCACCCAGACGACGTCTGTTTTACATCTAGCTGTTACTGCATCTCAAACGCTTACTTTTGATATGGTGTAATTACATTTAAAAATTAAGTTAAATTTTCTAGCTCTCCACCCCCCCGAGTGTACTTCGGACATGAAATAGCTCCTCCTAAAAAACCATCAGCCGTTCGGAGGCGGCTTAGATTAAACTATAGGTCCCTCCATTTGTTGGAAAAACATCAAGACGCAAAACCACAAATTGGAGGAGGAGCTCGGCCGAAAATCGCTTAAGCGGTTACCAAGCGCCAATTATATATGTAATTACAATAAAAAGATCTGATCTCAGTTTGTAACCATAGATCTTAGCAACAATTCTGCGACTCCCGTGAATGCAATATCTTCTGATTGGAAAACTCTGCAGTGGTCTCTGATAGTATCAAATTAAAATTGGTTGAGAGCGTTGGTGAGTGAATTCCAAAGCCTATCCTTTTATCAAGTTTAGAGCCATCCGTGAAGATGGGTATATCACTCAGATCTAGAGCATTTGCATTTTCTCATTCAGTCCTGACCGGGATTCTTGTGGAGAAGTGTTTATCAAAACAGTAAGTGGAGATAGCGTAGTCTAACTATGCTAGAAACTGAAAGCGTGCCCTGTAGCGGGAACCTCCAAGGCTGACACGCGTCCAATCAAGTAGCTTTGCATCTTGGTTGAAGTTTGCCGAATAAATCAAGGATAAGAAAATTCAGATGAGTTTCCAGGGCTTTTGAGGGAGTTGACGATTGAGCTCCAGTAATGATTAGATGCTCAGAATAATAAAATGAAAAAGATGAGTAGAAAGAAAATATAAAAAAAGACGGAAGCGGCGAATTCAGGCAGTCAACGATGCCATTCAAATAGAAATGGGTAAAACTGTTGAGCCGACTAAAACTACTAATAAATATTCATGAAAATGTGCTAGTTTTAGGTATTATCATTACCTATAGAGGCTCTCTTATAATTAGAAAAGCTTTTAAGATCTCTGGCCCATAAGAACTAGTATAAGCTTACTTTAGATAGTCTTTGATGAGATTTTTTAGTACACATCCCCATGACGCTGGTAAATCCATCGTCTAAATCCAATTTCATCGTTCCAGTATACCCAATGAAACTAGAACTATGAGGTGGCTTTTCATATAATAGTAGTTACACTCCTTCTTCTTCATAGGCGTAGGTACCGTAAAAATGACTGCAGACGAAAAAACAATAGTGAGCCTGTCTCTTCACACTTTGGTCTCAATTGCAGACACTAACTGAAATCAGGTCTGCCCTACCCGATCTTTCCAATGATGTGAAGAACTTCATCGTCATTTCCTTCCACCAGCTAGGACAACATCGAATATTTTTAGCGCAGTCTCTCATTGCGCTGATCACTGTAAATTGGAAGAGGAACTCAGCCGCTTCAGCCGTTATAAGCTCTGATTATGCCTCATGACTCAATTCTCTAATAAATCCTCCGATTCTGCATCATAAAAAAAGCGAGAACGATGAGAGATGTTTGTAGCGCTTAAATTTTGTTCATCGATATGAGATTTTTCTTTTTCTACTCAGTCCACAGTAACACCTACTGACGATAGTAATTCTTCTTCTATTTGCAAATGCAGTTCACTTTCTTCTTCAACTCTCGATCTCAGCCACACAGATCTTCGATCTTCACTAGAGTACGGCAATCATCATCGTTACAGCTTTTATGATATTCCACAGTTACAGTGGCTAATTGCTCTCAAGGACTAGGAGTTCAAGTCTGCTGTGATTGCAGCTTTTCCTTGTGTTTTCTGACGGCTATTCTCTGCTTCAACCAGATAGTGGTATGAGTTCGTACGACCAGACGCTCACACGTCTGGAAAGCTGAGTTATGTGGTCTCCCTATTACAAAATCAGTGATTTGATTGCGTATTTTTGATGCGGAGATAGACAAGTAGCTTCATTGGCCACCTTCAACTCATATGGGGATGTTTAGAAGTGGAGGCTGAATATTTCTATAGTTGTGACAGAGATATCTCCCTAGCTCATTCTGGCGTCATCAGGACTCGGCGACTGTGTCTCTCTCCCACCACAAAATCGACAACATATTTAGATCGATTTTTAGGGCTACTATGGCATAAGTCACAAGAACATCTCCTTTTTTTTCTTATCCAGTCCAACGCATTTTCTGGACAGCGCTAATATCAACCCTTACATTTCAGATGACATTAACCAACTGGCTAGCGGCACCTTCCAAATTTTCACCTAACATTCCAGGTGCATACCCTCAAATCGTATTCCTCCACAAATTTGCCTTGGTCTATCGCACCAGGCTTTAGTTAATTTTTCATTGGGTTAGTTTCCTACTTAGCAGATCTCAAACCCAGCGCACATAGTCGCTAAGCGAGTAGTTTTAAATTTTGCACACATTTATATTTGGGACCGCTTGCGATCATTGTCGGCACGCAGCCTTTGCAAATTGATTTCAATGAGTTCTTGAACTAATAATATGGATTAGATGATTTATTCTTTAAAAACCTGGCATGTCCAGGTTTCAGTAATTTTTATATTTCTATTGAGATTCATGTTTCGGCATTTGGTTGAACTGATCTTGTTCGCACCTGGTCTGGTCGTGCCAAAGCTAAACTGAGAAAACTGAAACTGGAAAAATAACAAAAAGACAATAAAGTCTGAGTAGAAGTAGAATAAGTATTGCAAATAAAGTCTTTTGTATATTCGGATCTTTAACAAGCAGCTCTCCACACAACCTGAATTTTCCTAGAATCACTTGAAAATGTTCACTGACGTTTCCTGCCTTTTAGCCGTGATATAAAGCTCCACACAGCTATTGCTTTTCGCAAAAGGGTTGCTTACGTTTCCAGAGTGTGACTATGAGGAAGAGTGGAATTGAGTATACATATCCCCGCAACTGTAGCTGCATATTCCAAAGCAAAATTGCACCCCAATAACTAATATTTATTAGAATTTTGCTGGACTTTTGTGACTTTCATTGATCACAACAGTATTAAATGTCCGAAGGAATCGGAAAATCATGGCATCCTAAAAAGCTTTAATTAAGAGAAATCTTTTTCTGAGGCACAGTAAACTTTTCCGGAGAAGCTTTGGGCATCTGTCATCAAAAAAAAAATATATATAGAGTTCTTTAAGAAAACCAGGATAAGGATTTGTAGGTTTAATAGTGATTAAAAAATAGTAATAAATAATTTAAGGATTTTTAGCGATTTTCGAACTTCCGATTTGTGTGAGCACTTTTCTGTTATTGTACAAATAGAGACATCATGTCAGAAATTTACGCCCCTGCCGGCCCACAACAACTTCTGCCCAATGTACAATACTTATCTCATTCTTAGCATTACTTTTTTGCAATAATATTTTATCTGCAAATTTTTTCCAATAAACCAAACTCGCAAACGAGGCATTCCTTCGAAAGTAAAAATAAAAATCAAATAAAAATGCAATAATTTTTCCCACTTTCACTGCAATTACATAAAAGCCATTGTTATTGTTACCAAACCGTTGCACGCATACCTACAATCATAAATAATTGTCAACCATTAATGTGTGCCACCTTTTTGTCCGGCCATTGTCCAAGTCAAAGTGGCCATTAACACTTCCTTCCTACGCTCTGTCATAAGCGTCATAAGCAGAGTGTTTGGCCTCATGTAAGGACATTCATTGTTATGACCGCACAACTTCAAAACTCATAAAATTTCAATGCAAAAAACACACAAACATACAAACATATAAGTATGTATGTATGTATGGTAAGTAAGCGCACAAAAGTGTGCAGGTGTGTGTGTAGCCTGCCACTGAACAGACACTTACATTATCATTAATGTCGACCAGCGACGTACAACAAAAATAACACCAACACTGGGAAAGGTGTAAAAACATGTGTGTTTATATGTATGTATGTAGGTACGTGCATTTTTATTGAAGTTTTTATGTACGTACATATGTAAGTATTGTTGTAAAAGTAGGGAAAAGGCGAAAGTTTATTGTAATAAAAATGCCTTTATGACCCTTCAACTTGCCGACACTTCAACTTTTCCTAAATTTCAACGAAGTTTGGTATCAAATCGATTGACACCTAACGATTGGTCGGTCGGTCGGTTAGTCGTTAACCGCTGCTGTCCGGCCAAGTCTACGATACATACATATGTATAAGGTAATCGGCAAATAATGACATGAGAGTTTGGTTAACTCACCTCAACAGGCTAAATCCTATTTAAGGTCATTTTGGTTGTGCGACTACTGTGAATGTTGTTGTTGTTATGATTGTTGTTGTCTTATCGGAGTATATTTGTGGTTTAGGTAAGTAGGTGAGTGGGTATGTTGCGCTGTATTTGCTTGCCTGCTATTAGCTAATCGAATATTATTCACTTGATAGCATTAATTTCCGTTTCCTTTTGTACTAATTTCACTTGCAGGACAAAATTCTTGGCTTTTGGCTGGATTTATATGATTGCTGGGACACATAAGTGTGTGTATGCTTAACGAACATTCATGATGGGTATGATTTTGCGGTATATTACAACGATTCAAGTAGCCTCAAGTAATATGTGAGAAGTCGGGTAGCAGGATTGGGAGATATACCACTTGCATTAAACCTTCAATTTTCATTATAGGTAAGATGCATGTAGTCGGCTTTTAGTTGAACTGTTTGTTAGCCGAACTTGGTCTGACTTTGTCAAAGCTAAACTGGAAACACTCAAACTAAAAAACAGGCAAAGAAAGCCAAACCTCCACCGAAGGTTTGGATGTTAACGAAGGCAGGGTAGGTGTTCTGAGGAGAAGTATGAACCTTTTTTGGCATGTTCGAACCTTAACAATGATTGGACTGAGTGGTCTTGCAACTGTTCTTACAACCTGCAGGTTCATAAATCACTCTAAGAGTTTCTTAACTTTCTCCCTCATACTTAAAACCTGCATATTTCTAAAATTACCTTAACATCTTCCTAACTTTCTCCCGCTAGAACTGTATGGAAAACCTGAAGTGAGCTTCAAGGCAGTTACACCGAACGACTGAACGCTAGTCATCCTTGAGGTAATGACAGCACAACACATAGACAAATATTATTCTCCAGGGAAGAGATTATGGAGATCATTGGGAAGCCGAAAGCCTACAAATTCATCAGCCGATCATCCGACGGAATAAGCATGATGATGCTAAAATACCTGGCACCATCGGGAAGGCGAAAGACTAAAAACCCACCGGTGCCGACGGAATAAGCATGCTGATGCTAAAACACCCAAGACCAGCGGGACCAGATTCTCTTACGGAGGATCTCAATTTGTCACAAAACTCCAGAACCCGAACAAAATCCACAAAGCGAACAGTTGCTGACAACTTTCAAGGTCGTAAACTAGAGAGAACCCCCACAGACGCTTACTGGAAGCCGAATCACTAACCAGGCATTCCAGCAAGGGAGTACTCGACCTTAGAGACTGTATTTAGCACTACCCATAACAACCGCTGAATAGAAGAGCTCGAGCTGCCACGAGAGTCTCACGTAATATTGGCGCAACTTAGATTTGCTTATTATAGTAAACTAAACTTCTACCTTTTCAGACCCTGACAAACCCTACGTATCGTTTCCTGCACCTCCCTTTAAATGACCCCGATGACTTGCACCGTTCTAGCCTGATCATAAGCGGGACTAGCGAACATTTTCAATAACAGCAACAACAAATTATATCTCCCACACAAATTCCGTAGGAGCTGGTCTATACCATATCTAACTTCTGCTTTGAGAATATTTTTTTACAGGAAACCATTTCATAGACGATTGGTAGATTACCAATCATTATGGATTAAAGATCTGTAGTCATCTTTATTGGCGGCTCAAAATTTATTATAGAGCCTACTCAATCTGCTGCTTTCAATAAGAACACGAGTTTGCCAAGATCATTGCAGTGTTTTCGAAACAGAGTTTGATGTAATCCGCAAAGCCGTCTGATGGCTGCTTAAGTGTCATTAGATCACCACAAAGCAACTTTACAAACTCGTAGGTGGTGATAAAATGTAGAAGCACTTTGATAAGACTAGTAACTCCACCTGTATCTGGGTGCCCGTACAGAGGTGTATCGGAAGCAATTGCACAAGAGACGAACTAACGTGAGGAGGAACCAATTTAAATGTAGTAAATTCTACACACGTTGCCTTGTCCACGGGAAAATATATGCTAAAACTAATCTTCGATAAAGAGTTAAAATAACGAAAGAAAGAAAAAAATGTATTTATTAAAAACCTGTTTTTCTACCGGCTAAGAAGAAGTAATCGTATCTGATACTCATGTCTAAAGATAATTTTGAGAAAGGCTCGACTTCTCCGCGAGCTACTTGGGTTGCAATATCTCCGAGGTAATCAAATGTCTCCTTTTCCATCATAATCTTCTCTAAAATGAAAACTATTATAAGCAATAGGTTATTCCTTGTCGGATCCCAGCTGACGAAGTTGTCAACAGGCTGAGATAGAATCACAAACTGTCTAAAAAAACCGTTTTGCGGGTGGTAGGCTGGACCTCATACTAAGCAATATGCAAAACAAAGAGTGGTTTTACTGTCAAAAAAGTATTACAAAAGAGGCATAAAAAAACATGTCTTATACATCCATTTGCTTTCTATTTTATTTCCCTTAGCTTCTTTTTCTTTTAGTTTTGGGCCAAATAATATTTAGTTCAAAATTGAGTAGACGATTTTCAATTTTGAACTAGTGTGAGACTAGTATATTATTGACCTAAATCTGACGATTACCTACTTGTACGACATCTTCTTGCAAAAAGTATTAATTATCTGCTTGGAAACAGAATAATTGATTAATTGGTTCAAAAATAAAGTAGACAATTACGAACTATTATAAGACTAGTATATTTCTGGCTCAATTTTGAAAATGATATTAATTTCTTATTAAAAAAGGGCATTTCAGTTAGTTAAAAATAGTTTGAGAGAAGAACAGTCGGCTAATTTATTTTACGACGAAAACGAACTATGCCACTTTATCCTTTTCGAACTAGTATGAGATTAGTTTATTTTTTATATAAACCTGGAGATATAATACCATGGTAAAAATAGCAGTTTGTATCATTTCGGACTAGTGTGTGATTATTATACTTCTGAACAAAATATGTTAATCTTTTTTTATCTTGTTGTATATCTCCATGTAAAACATAATAGCTACTTGTATGGAAAAAAGGAAGTTGGCTGGCTAATTTTGGCAGAAAACTGAGTTGGTCCTTTTTCATCCATTTGAAATTGGTATAACTTCAGTATATTTCTGTACCAAATCTGGCAATTGGTATCGCGTGGGACATCTTCATGTGAGAGAGTGTAAGGGAGAAGCAATTGTATGAACAGAAAGACAGTTGGTGAACAATTTTCAATATCCATTTTTAACTAGTTTGAGACTAGTGTATTATTGACATCTACCTTCAACTAAATTTTTTCCTTTTTAACTATATGAGAGCAGCACAGTTGGTTAACATGTTTTGGATCAAACCTGAACTTAACCTCTTTTGGTCCAATTTGAACTAGTACGTAACTAGTATAAATGCGAAAAAAATCTGTTTACTACAATTTAAAACTACTACTGCCAACCACATTTCTACACTCTACTTTTAACCCCGTTAATTGAACCATTCTCATTATCATCCAGCCAAAAAAACAAATTTCTAATTTCGCTAAACGTTGTAACGCCACAATGCAGCTTTAAAGCTTTTGTGTGAGACTAGCAAGTTTCTCAGCTTTCATTTAGTAATGAGAAATATAAAAACAACAACCAGAAATTATACTGAATTTGTAAAGAGTGCTGCAACAACACAATGCCAATATCGTCGATTAGCTGCATGCAACTTTGGCTTTTACAACTTCATTTGCTGACACATCATTTCTTGTTTTACAACTACTTACACGTACATACAAAGTCACATGCATACACATCGACATGTGCTTTGAATAGTGGTCGTAGTGCCACTGTTAGTCCAGCTACTATTTTGCTAAGCCACAACGTTGTCGCCGCTTTTGCTGATGGAGACTTTGCGGTTGATGTGTGGTATGGGTGGACTTGGTCTTGGCCATTATCGTCAAATTCGATGTCCTTCATGACAGTTACTTATAAACCAAACATATACAAAGCGCACATATATATACACATGTATGTATGTATGAGCATGCAAGTGTTCAGTTATAGTTTTACTTTTCATTTTGGCGCTTGCCCTCAGTGTTCTTTTTTGTTTTTTTTTTCTTTTCTTTTTGTATTTTTTTATGCTCAGCGGATATGACAAAGACAGTGGCAATTACATTGTTGCATGACACGAATAAATAGTGTTACAGTTACATACAACAAGCAGCATACAATGACATACAAGCAGCGACAATCCTTCTGGGACTCACTGTAAAGCGTGGCGTGGGTTGAGTTGGCGCTCAAACTCAAACGCTGGACTCTCGAAGGGTAGGAAGGGCGCGAAAACCGCTCTAATGTCAACTTATTTGCGCAATAATTTACTGATATGACAACAAAAGCTAATACATATACGAGTATATGTTTGTATCTTGACAAGTATATAACTCTATATTAAGCAGCAGTATTTGTATGTGTGTGTGCGTGTGCATTATTGGTGCGCTGGTCATTAGATAAAGGAATTTAATTGATGTTATGGTGTAAAGAATATTTAAAATTACATTTAATTGCCATCAACATTGTTGCGCACGAACTGCACTAAGTGGAGAAAAAGAAAGTGAGAAGGAAAAGGACAAACGCGCGTCTCGCACGACAAGCGTGTGCACACAGTCGATATGATGAACGGAATTTGGTCACTGTTGGGGCGCTAATCGTGACTTTGAGCAAAAACTTTTAATGCTCATTTCTGGTGTAAAGTTGTGTTTTTTTTTTTTTTTGTACAAAAAACAGTATTGACATTGCATTTTGTGTGTGTGAAAAAAACGAGTTTATTTTTAGCCTCGCGCACACACTTTGTTAAGTTTCCAGACAAATTGTTGTAATTAACGCCTCAGTGGTTAAGTTTCAATCATACGTTTTTAGAAAATGATAATGAATGTGTAGAAATATTAAAGTTCCATATTTAATATATTTTTAAATGATCTTTTAGCGGCAAAAATTGCTATTTTACAGTACTGTATAAACATATATGAAGGCTGTATAATGACTATAAATTTCCGGTTAAAGAAAAATTCCAGCGTTTTGATTGAAAAATTCGAAATGTTATCGCTAAAGCAGTTATCAAAATAAATTTTATTTCATTTTAACCCAAAAGGCAATGTTATCGTTAATGTTAAATCGTTAACAGATAATGTTAATGTTATAAGAGAAGTGTACTGCTGTTGAAATGCGAACGTCAATGTTAAATCGTTAACAGATAATGTTAATGTTAAAATAGGAGTGTGCTGCTGTTGAGATGCTATCGTCAATGTTAAATCGTTAACAGATAATGTTAAATGTTAAAATGGATGTGAGGTGTTAATACCATAGCAAGCAGCCAATTTAAAATTAACGTTAACTCTGAGTTTGTGTGGTTTGAACGTTAACATTTTCTTTTCGTTCCGATAACATGGCGCCGAGGCGAAACAAAATCATTTCACTAAGTTTATTTTTCATATGAACAAAACGAAATGCTGGTTAGTTGCAGGTTGATTTCTGTTAATTTTGCTATGAAATTAAACCATATGCCGAATTTCGGTCAAACTGATTAAACTGACTATTTGCGCAATAGTCGCAAAAATCTTTTACTTTTAATGTAGAATGGCCGCAGGTATATAATATACCTGCTCGTAAGTCCCTAGTAAAATTATTTACCACAATTATTTATGATCTTTTGTCATTTTTCGGTTAACATCCAAAATCCAACATTGCAGAAGTTTATCTATTATCTCTATTCCTTAGCATGAGGTGAGTTTTATAGAGTCCAAAACAAATGGTAGTGAGATAGTGCAAAGTACCGGCTATATAATCCCAACAAGTCTCTGTCATCGTCATTTCAGAAATTGTTTGATTTTGCCGCGGTTCAGAGTAATTTCATTGATGTTGAATCATTAGATTTTGTGGCACCTGAAACAGAGTTGCTTGAGTAGCAAACTATTTCCAAATTATGACATTTCAGTGATGTCTGCTACCTCCGCCATCTCCTGACAGCTTACCTGTAGGTCTTGTTTCACCAGTGCAGAAATTCATAGGTTTTTTTTTTGATTGGCTAGCCGACCAAAGCAGGATGCATGTTTAATATAAAAAAAAATTCTGCATCGAAATCGAACACCTGTACTCAGCGTTCGCTTACAGCACTCTCACCGTAAAACAGTAGTAGTAGTAGTCATACACATAGTTGAGTTAAGTGGAGCATCCCAAAGAGCTTACCCATGGGCTTAAATGCGTCCGCTTCTAGGTCAGGCCCTCAACTACCCCTTTCAATCAACCAATCAATTAATCAAGTTGCCGAATGGCTGACGGGTTTTACAAGTAGCTTTTTATTTCATTTCAGAAATGCAATCGGATGGTATTTGCTCAAAATACTCTTCGATGAGGCTTTTTGCCAGACTACCTACGGTACCGAAATGAACAGACTATATGCATTGGGTTACTAACCGCAGTAACTTTGAATGAGACTTTAGCCAGACTCATCAAATGATTTATTCATGAACAGATCGCATTAAGCTGGAATCGCACTAGAACATAAAGCAACATGACAAAATTAGTCAAATAAGATTGAACGACAGCCTAATCTTAGCTTAAATACATCGAGGTTCCAACATCGTTAGCCGTTCCTATCTGTCTAGCTGCCTGGGTTAAGGGTTCCAGCGTTCACCCGCTGTAAGGCATGTCTGAACTAGTTGGCGACTAAAATCCAATAGTTAAAGTAACAGTCGGGTCTTTATATCGGAACGAAAAACTTTTTTTAAGGTCAGGGATCGTCGCTCTTGTAATACAGCCCAACAGAAACAACAACTTCCACCTTGAAGATATTGCAAATATATATTATTGGCGCTTTGTAGCCGCTAAGCGATTTTCGGCTGAGCTCCGCCTCCAATTTGTGGTTTTTCGTCTCGATGTTTTTCCAACAAATGGAGGACACCACAGTTTATACTAAGCAGCCTCCGAACGGCTGATGGGTTTTTATGAGAAGCCTTTATTAGAAATTGACACATTGACACCTAAAAATCGAGTATAAGCCAGTGATCTGAAAATATCCTTCCTTTGGTTATAACATCCAAAATCCTGAAGCAGATCTCGCTGTGCTGAAGTTCTAGTCTCTCCACAAGCGCTTGTGGACAGCTGTGTGACATTCTCTCAGCAAATTTAACATCACACTCTAACCAAGGTGTTTTTAATGAGAGTGTAACGAACTCTCTAAAATTTATTGGTTTTTTCCCTACGGACATAAAATGTTTATGATGTGCTTACTAATCGCATTCAGCTTTGTACTTAAAACATTCCAGGCGAGCCAGAAGGAATTATTATCTTATTATCATTTTTAATATTTTCTCATAAAAATCTAATTTTTAATTCCTAGGTGTGTTCAGAACCATGAAAATAATAAACACTTTAGCACTGTTAACGCCTTAATTACTATCCACTCTTATAAACCTAGTTATTACTAAGTGATGTGTGACACAATTACATACATGTATACATACATATGTACTCGTATATGCATTTAAGCTGATAATCATTAATACTACTTTACTTAGCATTTCCATTTAAGCAGCTTTGCGACACTTTTATATTGAACACTATAACAATACGATTGGCTTTTATCCTTTACCACTCAACGTGGTGGTAATAAATTTTAGACACTTCTCTCTTCAACTAAGCGCATGTGTAGGTATGTATTAATCATTTAACTGCACAGAAATGCACTGGTTGTTTAATAGTAGGTTACTAGTTTGTATTATGATGTGAGATGACTCATCTTCTATCCTTTCTCCATATTAACAACTCACACAACTCATCTGAAACGTCAAATCTCCTACCGAATCCAGTGTCATTCTAGTTAATTACTAGTTTGTTCTACTTTTTTATGCTAGCTTTTGCTATTTTTCATATCTAATATCAATTTTTAGATCTAATACCAGCACCATACTAGTTAAATACCAGTTCGGTGATTTTTTTTTCATTTTAGTGACAATCAGAAACTATGTTGAATTTATTCAAAACTAGTTTCCCTTTACTTTAAATTGGAAGTACCAGCTTCATACTAGTTAAATACCAGTTCGGGAATTTTTTTTTAATTTTCGTAAAAATTAGAACTATTACAAATACCAAACTGGTTTGTTTTAAAAAAGTTTAAAAGTACTTTCAGCGCACTATAAATTCTAAAACTACCAGTCTCATACTAGTTAAATACCAATTTGTTTCTATTTTTTGAACAAAATTTTGTGGAAATAAAAATTATACAATAACAAATAGCGAACTGGTCTGTCTCAATACAATTTCAAACTAATTCCCCTACACACTGATCAAGATTCTCACTACAGCGTAAATTCTAACAATATTGTTTCTAGTTAATTATTGTACTACATACATACTCGTATATTGCTGGTATGTTACCAACAATTGCATGTTGTGGCCGAACGCTTTGGTAAAAACCTACAATTTCTTCACTTCTTGCATCACTTGTGGGCGCGTTGGTGTCAAAGTGTTAATGACTGGGTGTGCAAATGCGAATTAAATATATATATGTATAACCAATAATTTTCATTCCAGGACACAGTAAGTGTAGGGATATAAAAGGACGATTAAACGTTAAATGTGTTTTTAACGTTGAAATATGTGTTTACGTAGGTGATTTTTAGAAATTTAAGGTGGCAAATGAAGTATTTACCTATTATATAAACATTACTAATAGTATGGGAGTGTCAAAAGGGTTTCTGAAATTACTTAAGCTTGGGAGTTTAATATTCTTATATTATAAATGTACTATTCGTAGTACATATATTGTATATTACATGGTACTTTGTGCTCTGTTGAGTAGCTCTACCATGTTTAAGACCTTTATTTCGCCTTTAGATTAAGGTAGAGAATCAGAATAATGAAATTATTAACATTAAAAATTCTCGGGTCAATATGCCTATGATCATAGAAGAAGGTTTGTATTATTAAAAAAAAGTAGGCAGCTTAAGTAGGTGCATTCGCTAAGTAACATCTCTCTGTTTTGTAGCTGAAAATATAGCCTGACACTACGCTACCTTAACGAGTGACGGTGTTCTGCCGCACGTGGGCTGGTAGTGGATTAGGAAAGCAACAGCAGTTGAAGAAAGACAAACCATATAAAGTATGCTTGAAGAAAGTCAAAAATTTTTTGAATATTTCTTGGAAGAAAGTCTGTAACGCAATTAATTCATGTGTAGAGAACCCTAATATATTGGCCAAAGGCAAAATTCGAAAGCCATGGCTCCGAAAGACACAAGAAATTATCAATTCTAGTCATTATAATATCTATTATAAGCCAACTACTGGACGCAAAAACATCAAGTAGGCAGTCTAATGAAGGAAATTCGTTGGAACGCATTTCCAGAAAAACTACCTGCTCTCAAAATAGAGTACTGTGAAGCGAATGTCTTTCGCTATTGCCTTTCAAGGAAAAGGACTACATTTTTGAAAAACGTATAGTGGAGTGACTAAACGAAAATCTATAGAGTAGGACCAGATGACAGGGTCTTGCTCATCATCCCAAATGCCTAGAATACATTTCCAAGTTCACTCAGAAGACGACTAAACATGGAGGCGGAAATATTAGAGTGATGGGTGCATTTGCTTGGCATGGCATAACTCCACTCATACGAATTTTCAACGAAATGGACACAGAATCATAATTTGAACATTTTGAAACACCTTTCTCCTCGATAGCATGCCAATTAAATCTTAATTTATGGCAGACAATAACCCCAAGCGAACGTCCAAATTAGAAATTATTTAGTTGAGTGTGTTTTAGATTGACCAGCACAGAGTTCTGACTTAAATCCGACTGAGAACCTATGGAGTGAAGTCAAGACTGAAATCACAAAGAAAAAGTGTAAAAAAAATTTGACGATAATTGGTATAACGTTCTGGGTGCTTGGTATGTCTTAACTAAAGTCAAATGTACAAAACTCGCGTAAAGTATAAATGCTATAGATTCAAATGTGTGTAGAAACTTGAAAAAAAAAATACATTTTTACTTAAACTTTGCATCCTTTTCCAAGTTGTGCCATTTATGTGTTCAGCTCATTTCACCGTCTTTTACACATTTCCATTTTTTGTTTTTGTTGAGTTGTTAATGAAGTCTAACTTGAGCTTATGTTATCACTTAATGTGAAGAATAATCTTTAGTAGTGGAGGATATTTTTAAGGAAGCAAAAGCATGAGAAATAGCTCTTTAGGATAAGTGCTCCGCAAATCATGATTCAGGCGTTTGCCTGATGGATGGTTAGATAGAATAATATTAGCACTCTCTTTCTTTACCTGAATCTTGTTTCTTCAACTTTTATACTCTACTAAACCCTATCGACCTTCTGAATATACTTATTTTCATCCGACACATATCAAAAGACAGATGATAGTGTCATCTAAGTCAAACTTGGTACTCATTTACAACCTAAAACATAATATATCTCGTGATGAAAGTCATACCCTCTTCTTACCTTCACAGTTTGTCATATATAACATATGATTTGGTATCCTCAGTTCGCAAATACATCCTCCATTAACACATGGCCCCCGAGTAAGCACGAAGTCAGGCTGCTCTATTGCTACTGCTAATAAGAGCACTTAAAGCTAATTTACTGTGATTAAAATTTATTTGAAAAGAACGCATTAGTTAAAGTTATGCTGGCATACCCTTGATATCCGCTTAAAAGCTGTTTCTCAGTATATAACATTGAGAGTCTATCCACCAGTTCAGATCGCAAAGACTACTCTCCTGGCCGAAGTTTTCGACATCGCTACAGGACTCCATATACTCCACCTCAGCTTAACTTATCTCATTTTCGTAAGTTGGGTGATCGATAGCATCGGTGTCAAATTTATAGGTCATAATTTCAAACTTAGTAATTTGACAGTGGGGGAATGAGCTGCATACCGATCGGAACCCTTTTCCTCTTCGAGCCAAGTTCTATTGTACGGTCTTCAAATGTTTTAATGAATTTCTATTCCACCGTTGTCCAGACAAGACCAGGCATGGATGGAAAGTCTTTCCTATCGACAGCTACCAACTTGGCGATGCCGACTTTATAAAGCTTAACCGATTTCTCTTCTTCATGAGCTATTATTTTAATTTTTTCTGGTAACAGTTGCCATCTCAATACGACGGGGCGGATCTGGCACTGCCTTTGCCACGTTTTTCAGCGCAGTTTTAACCCATTTCGGCTGGGTTCTGGAAGTATTACCTTCATCAATAGACCTTTGTCCATTTTACCACCACCGATGTTGGCGATTCAAGTTTAAAGTTGGGTAAAACCCCTTCTATACAAAGAAATGTATTTATGGTACTCCTTTGTGAGTTCTTCATTGGTTGGTGATTACACATACACACATACGAGCAGGTGGACGGTACGACACTTCTCCGCATACCTAACCTTTGCTAGGTTATCTACCTTAAAGTAGACCTTTATCTGGTAGATGCACTATCAGTAACTTCATATTTGGCATCTTCTTTTTTCTTCTGCTTTTGTAGCCAGTCTCTAGTTAATAGGCTTGGTTCCGGTTGACACAGATGTTTTGGAGCCCAAAAGCTGTTCTCTTTTCGGAACAACTAGTTCCTCCCGGCATTTCTTACAGAGAATTAGACTCCTCTTGTCTTTTATTACTTTTGTGAAATTAATTCATTTTTAGACCCACGAGCGTAGGCTACAGTATTCGTTAGGTATATGCAAGCTCCATTCGAGACTGGACTATTTAAGAGCACCCAGCCAGGTTGATCCTCGCCACGGGTACCATTATCTATTAAAGCATCTTCATATATATATACTTGGTGCTTTGTAACCATTTAAGCCATTTTCGGCCGAGCTCCTCCTCCAATTTATGGTTTTTGCTTTTTGATATATTTCCAACAAACGGAGGGACCTACAACTTCTTTACCCATCCCCTCTTTACACATAAGCATGGTAAAACCTGATCTTTGGGTAATGTGCTATTGGTAAGCAATGGACACCCAACTAAAAGGTCACACTTAGCTAGATACCGCCCAATTATAACACAGACGAACTGGTTCGCGGCAGTCTTTGCCAGAGACAACGCACTGTTGTACGTATTTCTAGTAGGGGCTTTGGACCAAAGTGCTTCTAAAAATGACCCATATACACAGTTACAGTATAAAATCTACCTCCTATATAATAGATCTTATCTTTATGGTCGAACTCTCAACTCACCATGAACTTCGGTCTAATATCCAGTGTTCAGCTCGACCCAAACTTAGTGTTCCTTATTGCTATCTTTTTAATCTGTTTTTCTACGGTTTCTGTTAGCGGTGATCTCCTGGTGAAATCATCTGATTTATAAAAATAATTTTGGAAAAGCTATGGTAATCTCAACGGAGTTCTAGGCATTTACTCACCCTGTCGACTGAGTTCTGGGTATGTTTTGATATAAATATTTATTTTGTAAGCAATTAAATTTGGTCCTAACCACATACATATATACTAAAGTCATTTCGCCAGGCCATTTGATGATTCTTCTAACTACACGCCGGCATATATATAATTGCTTTAACTTTTTGACTTCCCCCAACCGACAATAAAGTTCTGACGCATAAACCGGACAAGTTTAAATGACTGTAAGTAATTTGTGGTGAATAATTATGTACATACCTGTAAGGCTGAGTGAAAGTAGCAAAAGTAAACAAAACAAACGAAAAAATAAAACCAATTTGAAAACTTTTTTCCCATACACCGTTATTGTGTTTCTTTTTTTTTTTTTTTGTACGTACACAATACGAATATAATTTTTATGGTCTTTATGAAGTGAAAAATTTTCAACTTTTCAACTGACCGTATGCGCTGACGGTTTGGTCATTTCAGGTACTCAAATTTGTATAACACCGTTATAAAAATGTCAGTCGAATAAAGTTTCCAACAAATGGCTAACAGTTGGGGCATATTTGTATATACTCGTATGTATGTAAGTAACACGTATTAATTTCGCTTTTACAACTTTATTTTGAGCTCGTTTTCATTCATTTTTGCCTTTTAGTTTCATTTGAGGTACTCGTGCCTTTATTGCACTCCCCTGAGTGCCATGGTCACTTTACCTAATCGACAATGTAAACATACTGTGACAATTTATCATGTTGCATACAGAATTTCTACAAACAAAAAAAAAATGGCCACAACGAAAGGTGCACAAAAGACAGTGAGGAGAGAGCCTTTAGGGTAGAGTGGCATTTTGTGTAAGAAATCATGAAATCAACAAAATAATCGAAATCAACGAAATTAGTGAAACTTGACTGAATGAATGACTGAGTAAATGTGTCAACGAACAGGCGATAAGTTGAAAAAGACATTAATAAAACAAAGAATTGAACATACAATTCAATGCAAATAAAGGAAAATTTGTAGTATAAACTCATTAGTTCCCTTGAGCTTAAGATAAATTATACAGGACTTTTTTGGATAAATGAAGAAAATTATTGGAATTAGAAGGCCTAAGGAAAGTATTTTGGAGAATTATTTTGAAGTTTAGTGCGATATTATGGGATTTAATACTGCGTCTGGGTATGTAGATTCAGTTGCAAGCATTTATCCAATTCCGTCCTCAACATAGACATTGAAAATATGAGCAAACTTTATGTGAGATGTGGAACCAACCTTCGTGTAGACTTGGGTAACAGCTGAAAGCGAGGAAACTTCAGTGAAGCCACTCAGACATATTCGGTTTAAGCGTTCACTAGAGCATTTTTGCAAAATCTGCACACCAGGGATGTGGTTATAAGCAGGTGTCGGTCTTGAAGCAAGCAGTTCACTATTTCAGTGTTACAAGTTCATATATCCTCACGCAGAGATGTTGGGCACTAATCTTTCTGGTCCCCCACGTAGAAACAGATTACTCATTTGAGAACCTCCGTCTTGATGCGAACCATGCTAAATGAGTTAAAGAAAATAATTTGAGGGTATGCATCTTGCATTTTGGACTCCCTAATTGGGTTGGTGACGCTGCGCATCGAGTTAACATCCCCGTAAGACTAGATACCGATATGACCGCCGTTCGAGAACTGCAATGGACGGGTACGATTAGGCTCTTCTGACATGTGCAAAAGGCAAATTTAGTGTCGGTAGCCGATTTCTGTCCTACACCGCCGTGGACAAACTGGCTGCATGTTCCACGCGAAGACGAAATTCTTTAAAACATCGCTAGTTTGTGTCCACACGCCAGGAAAAGAGAAATGCAATGTGATCGCTACTTCCGCAACAATGTCAACATTATGCTTGGCAACTTTACCGCCGTGTGAACAAAAGTGGTATCTATGTCGCAACGGTGGGGAATTCTGTATTTGCGACGAGATCTAACCAAACATGCTCAGCTATATCGACCGCCAGGGCTCCAAAGACGGTTGATCTTACTAGAAAATTCATGAGGACCTTTATCCGAGCATTTTTATGAAGAGCCTTTATTTCATGTCTGATATACACATGGAGGGTTTAACATAGAAAATGAATGCGTGGGTTAATTTGATGTCAAAAACCCGAAACTCCAACGGACAGCTGAACAGTTTGGACTCGTCTTGTACTCCGGCTCTTTGAGAGCGCTCGGTATATTGGTAAAGTAATAGTTTTCGACAAGATGGAAAGAAGAGATGATGTAAAAAAGACTGACGTAGTGCAGAGAAAAAAATGTCTACCTCGCAACACTGTGATCGGGACAGATACCGAGAGTTGAAGAGTTAACCAAGAAGTATTTAAAGACAGAAAAAGAAAAATACCAAAAAGTGTGAGCAAAACAGCTTGAAAAGGTAGTCGACAAAAGAAATGCTCGAAAATGTTAAAAGAAGATGGGGAGACTTGCAGACTTACTGAAACACACTAAAGTTGAAACCAAGACTTTAATTTGGTGACCTTTGTCCAGAGTGTACTGAGCTTATGTAAGCCTGCTGATTAACAAGCAAAATACAATATCTGGAGATGGTGAACCGACGTTCCATCACTTGTATGTGATAAAGAAATGATCCGCTCAAATAATAAACTAACGGGGACAAAGCAAGTATCGACGTGAAAAACTTAAAAGGTCTATGCATCAGCCTCTTAGCATAGTATATTTTTGGGTGGAACCCTACTTTATGATTGCAAACTGAGTGTGCTCTGTTAAATCCATAAGAAGTTGGGTTAGAGCCCATCATTAACGAACTTATCCGAATTTAACAGTATGATTTTAGACTTGGTAAATCTCCTGGACTTTACTCCAACTACCTTTGGTGGCGCGGCGAATGTTTGCGGAAGTGTGAAAACCAAAGTCAAAATAACTTATATCATCTAAGAAACAGTCAACGCATTCGCGTTTTGGTTTCCAAGACTCTGTTACCATCCTCGACGTGTTCCAAAAACGCAATTGATGAAATTAAAGCGTTGATCAGCATCTCATATTGTAAGAAATATGATACCAATTCTCCAACTTGGTAGGATTCGTGGCTTAGCTAAGCTTGTGCCATATTTTGGGCCCGGAGTTCGATTGCTATACTACTCCACATCGAGTTGTTACAAGGTCAAATTTCCCCGCATCATCCCATATTTAGGTCTCCGGTCAAATCTGGTAGCTGGTGCTCTGGGTTTGAAATGTCACTGCTGACAGTGCTCGAAACGTTCAACGTGAATACCTGCCGTCGTCCGTGCAACCTCACGGTGCACAAAAAAACGGATCAAATCACTGCGATGATCAGCACCCCACAACGGCTTCACATGAAGTATTAGTTTCTACTTTTCCAGCTTAAATAAATCAAGTGATTTTCTTTTATTATATTACTAAAAATTATAGCAGTCTGGTACCAATTGGTAGTTTGGAATGGACACACTTAATATCTTGGTCGGATAGGAGGTCTACCCAAAATCTTTGCCGACCGACCGGTAGCATTGCAACACCACACTAAAATTACCTTGGGAGAGCTCATCCTGCATTTAAGTTTTAATCACAACCACTACGATACTTCCTGAAGGACCTAAGAAGAGGTCTGATTCCCCGTGGTACCAGAATGAGTATCTGGTCAAACCTCCTAGCTGAAACTACCACCGGTTGAGCTTCTATACACCTCATTTTAGTCGCTTTTACGACAACCATGTCCTACTTTTTATTTATTCCTATCCCTCACATTCGCTGAGTTCAAAGTCATAATTTTGAAGTCATACATAATATATCTAGGAATCAGCACCAACATCAACAACAAAGCCAACCTCGAAATCCATCGCAGAATCTCTTATGCCAACAGGTGCTACTTAGAGCTGTGTAGATAATTGCGAAATAAAGTCATCTCTTGAAGAACAGAGACCAAACTTTACAAACGCTCATCATGCCATTGACAGAATTCAGCGAATCGAGAGACAGTGGTTATGTTGGTTAGGTCAAACCATCGGGATGCATGAAAGTAGTCGAAACTTGGGAGTAATCAGTGTACTGAGTGACTGCTGGTGAAATCATATGAAGCAAGAGACCACCCTTTTCCTTGGAAAAATCAGATAGAGAAGCAACTAACTTCACTCAGTGGGTCCAAATGGCGGCGAATAGCAAAAAGGAGAAAGGCTGTCGCTTTATTGTTGATGCGCCTATAAGCACATAAGCAGTGTCTCTGGTTTATAATAAAAAGTAAAATATTTATTTAAATATGAGCTCTTTATACTCTAACAGCACTCATTACCCACCTTACTAAGGAGATTTATTAAAGAAAACACATAAATTTTTAAAAATCTACTTAATTTACTTTTGCATGCATATGCATACCTATATATATACATATGTAAATGTGTAATGGATATAAGTAAATTATGCACGTATGTATGCGTTAAAGAATGTGTTTTAAAAAAAAATATCCCATAAAGGCAAATATTATTACCGACATCCTGCCGTTTCCACTTTGTGGCTTCCTGCCGCTGAGCTCAATACGAGTACACTACCCCACAAAGGAAGGCGCTGGCGCTGCTTACAAAGGCATTTCATGTTCAGCGCCGGTAGGTGGAGGGGTGATGGCATGGCCGGAGTTAAAAAATAATCAAACTTAAACAACGCACACTAAATCGGCTTGAATGTAGTGAGGCCTTGCAAGTATACGTGTATGTAGCTGAAGTGGATCGTAAAAGAAACCATTTAAGTAAATGCAACAATGCAGACAAAAATTTACTTGTTATTATTATTATTACTATTATACTTTTCACTATATTATTTTTTTTTGATATTTTTACACAATTTAGATTTTTTGCTGAATTTTTTTTTTTTTTGTTGCTTCTAACAAAAATGATAATAGTGAAAAGCACTCAGCCATATTATTTCGCACTATACAAAAAAGCAACCAAATACTTTTGTATATGTGAGTACGAGTACATTTATATACTTGTTATTTAAATGCATTTATATTGTATATATGTATATATGTAAGTATTATATATATATACAATATTTATTGTATTTATTATTTACTGCCCGAAAAAGCATGCAAAGGCCATTTGTCTATGCTGCTTTTGGTCTATATTTTCTACAACAAAATAATTGTTTTTGCATTTTCTAAAATGAAAATAAAAAAATAATAAAATTTTAAATATTATTTCAACAAAATTTTAGTTAAAAGCTGCTCTGCTACACAGTTGTTAAGAGCATTACTCACTTTAGTTATTGTTTTATTCAAGCATTTTTATGTTCAATTGCGTGGCTTGCAGGGTAAATAAATAACTGAAATTTATTTATTATTTAATTTTTGGAAATTCGGTTGAACACTAAGATTTTGAATGGCTCAAGTTAAATATATTACTTTATTTTATTTATATTTTATTTTATTTATATTTTATTTTATTTTAATCCTTTTGCTTTAAAATTTTTATTTTATTTATTATTTTAATTTTTTTTTGAATAGAAATAACTTCTTTTACCTGGTAATGAATTTCCTTACACACCCAAAATCCACAGAGAGTTTCCAAAGTATAATTCGATTTACCAACAGTCAAATTGAGAGCCTTGTAGTCGGAGAACATAGACCGCGACGAGAATAACAAAATAACCCAACTTTAAGCCAATAGTAGAAAAGAAGACACCACTCAGACAGAGCGAGCACTTGAATACGTTCTGAAGAAGAAAAGCCTAAATATTTTGCAAATCACGAGAGCGAAGTATTTCGAGCTAATTATCCACTTAACAATTCTACCCGTGTTTCACTATGTCTTGTGGTCTATTCCCGACCTCATCGAAGACAAAAGTCATAACAAAAACATTAATTATAAAAAAATCGAATGTTTACGCTCAAATATTGCTTTTAGTTTTTTGTCTCAACTCTTTAAAGACTTGGCTATTTTCTGAATGCGTGGAAAAAGTGGAAGATTATCATAATAGTCAAACCCGAAAAAAACGCAACTCTGGAGCTATCATGTCGGCCAATCAGCTTGTTGCTTGTACTTTTCCTACAAACTTTTGAAAACGTGCTGCTATTCAAAATATCTACCTTTCGTCACAAACACGAATCAGTCATCAATAAAGTTTTCGCTAAAAACATTAAAGAACAAGTCCATTGTATTACCACTGAAGTGAGGAAGACATTTGGGTTGAAAGAATATTGCTCCGATGTGCCTCAAGCATTCGATAAATTTTGTCAAAAAATGTCCATTATATCATATCATATCTTACTAACAGGCAGTTAAAGTAAGAGAATTTAGAAGAGTTTTTGGCTGGTGTTCCTCAGAGCAGAATTTGGGTTCAATACTGTAAGTCTTATTTACTGCAGATGTTCCAAGCTAGTAAATTTAAATACCTTTGCATCCAGCTAGATAGACACAGAAGTGTTAAATACCCGTAAAAATACCTGTAGAAAATATAGATTTTCCGAAACTCCTGGCGAACATTTTATCCTGCTTGGCAAGCCGAAAACGTCTTGAAAGAAGTGAGCTGCCAATATTTTGTAAGAGCAACGTTTTACCTATTGTATTATAAAAGACTAAGATTCTATAACATATTCTAGGATTTAATTAAGCACATCGGATAAATAAATTTTCTTAAAGAAAATAAAAAGTCATATTATTTTGTAAGAAATTATATAATTTGGGGAGTTCCTTAATTCATTACAAGTTTTACCAGTTGAATTTGCTAACTACATGCTGCCGCTAACCGCTAGAAAATCGAAGAAAAAGTTACAACACAACACTCTTTTCATGGCTCTTTTCTAAGGCTCATCCTTTAATGAATATTTGGTCATTGGTTAATTTAACAGGCCACAATAAAAATATCCTGTTGTTGGCGCTGGTACTTAATGTTCATATAGTATGTTCGATAAGACCTTATATTATATTATATATAGGCTAAATCTGAATATTTAAAACGGTTGGCATTTGGTTGATATTGGTTTTCATTGGAAGACCAGAGGCTCTCTCTGCCTAGTTATACTTTTAAAACACTTTCGAGTAGAGTACAGAGGACAACACTCATATTGCGGACCACATCTACTTAGGCCATGAATATCCACTTTGAACTACTCTCTATTGAAATTGTGACGATGCATAGTGCAGCTTGTGCTGAAGTAAAACTACAGCAGGTGTCTGAATAGAAGGTGGAAAAGACGTTTATACCAATATACTTTGAAGGTTCCGTGTACCAAACAAGATGACGTACACTGCATATCCTTCAGTAACTTCACGAACGACAAAAAGTGTTTGTCCGAGATAGGAACCAATGAGACATAGTTGTTTCAGCATATACAGATTCGAGCCACTTTTAAATAGGATGGTTCGAAATTAGACAACACGGTTGCTGGTGGAATCCAGACAAAGAAACTTACGATAAACAAGTTCTTTCGGCTACCGGAACACTGTAGTGTTTTCAAGAAGAATTGGCGAACAAACATGAGGTTGTTAATAGGTGAATTGTATCTATAACTTCTCGGTTAGTCATGTAGCACTGAGAGACCTGAAACTTGTCACTATAAAATCAGAAATAATAGGACATTTCCGCAAATCACTAAACATGATGATCATGATGTTCTAGAAAGGCTGTAAGGTCACAGTAAAACACCAGTTAAGAAGACGGCGGAAGGGTCTGGGAATGCTAATTCTGCACTTGTAAGTTCAAAAATGCTAGCTGAAGCTGAAAAAGTCTCAACTGTTGCAATATCACTAGGAATATGACGTTGGCATGGAATAAAAGAAGGACGAGAGAGTTTATCTCGCTGAAAGGGAAAAAAGTGTGTACAATGATGAATCTTCTTGCTTGACATCTTCTGTTAGATAGATACGCATAGAGGCTGGGCGTACCATCAAATGACTCCTGCCGCACTTCCTTAGCGAATGGTCCGCACTTTGGAGGACTAGTTTAAAGTATTTAGCGTTGGCCACATTTAGAGACTTGAGTAGGATTATGAGTGCAAAAAATTTCGTTTCTCCGTTTGCCAACTCCATAGGATGGTTTTACTACCGAGGTATTGGCTATGTAGAATCCTTAGTGGCATCACAATGAGCTCATTTGGTAACCAAAATGGGCTGATGCCTAGCGGTTACTTCAACCTAACCCAACTTAAACTTGAATGACGATGAAATGTGGTAGCACTAAGCCTGAAATTAAGATCTCGATCTCTCGAGCAACACTTAGTTCTATCTACTTAACTTAAGAGACACTGTGACATATCTATTTCTGAGTGTGCGATCGGCTTCAGCTGACTTTGTGTGCTGCTCAACCCACACTCATGCCTACTAAAAGTTCCACATAAACTTTGAACTTTATGTATCATAGACTCTAATTCAAGTCATACAAAAATACGAAACGTACATCCAATCACATGAAGTGAGTCAAGCAACAGATGTGAAGAGGATACATATACATATATGTATGTATTTATATCTGTAAGTAAAAGTAGCATAAGTAGGGGAGAATAGTTTTGCTTATCATAGCTAGGGGTTACAGTGACTTCAAAATGTCATACAATATATATATATATACATACATACAAATACATATGCATATACCATATATGTATAAGCGTATGCCATGAAACTGAGTAGAAAAACAGGAAAACGAGATTTAAAAAACAAATAAATAAAAAATAAAAATTATCAAAAACTTGTAATGCGTACCAAAAACTTTTAAACAAACAGGGAAAACAATGTTAACACAAACAGCAACAATTACAACTGAAAAGGAAAATAGCATTAAAATGTAAAGTGGCAACAATAGCAACGCTAAGAAGGATACGCAGCAAAGCAATATAATTCCTTATTAAAAAAAAAATAAAAAAAAACAAAAAATAGAAAAATAAATAAAAATAAAAAACAACAAAAAACTGTAAAACAAACACAGATTCAAAACAAAAAGCACAACAGAAAAAGTTGTGTGTGAGTATGAAAAGTGGAGAGCAATATTTAGGTGACAAGAGCCAGTGCAAGGCGACAGTAAGCAACTGAAAGCATTGGTGTCACTAGAGGGAATGCCACCTTAAGCAACTGTGTTTGCAACAAGCGACAAACAAGTGAAACTAAAATAACAACAACGAGTGGGACAACCATATGTATATATGTATGTATTGTATGTATGTACATAATGCCATCAGCATTAATAATGCTAACAAGGGAACTTGAAGAAAAGTTTATGGGTGCCATATTACACACCAACAACAATAACAAAACAAAAACAAGTGACAACAACACTAATAATACTAGCAACAAATAAAACATCAACTCAACAATAAGTTACGGTCGCACACCCAACAACAACAGCAACAACAACAATTTCACCTGCTACTGCCATTGCTGCCATTCCCTCTAGCCAACTACAAAAACTACAACAATATTTTTTTTCATATCTTTTTTGTTGTTACTTTTCGCAGAAGTACTCGGAAAGCGTTAAGCGAGTGACAAGAGCCAAAAGGTAAGAAGAGTTGAATGCGCAGTTGGGGCAGCGTGTGGTGGAAATGGGCCAAGAAAATGGTGTGAAAACGAGCACAAAAGCCTGACAAAGCGACACAACCAACCAAGAATCAAACAAAAACTCTTAACAAAACGTAGAAAAATATGAAATGAGGATGGGGTGTGTACACTCCGTGGGGATACAGGGGCAAAAGGCCACACCGTAAATATGACGAAAAAGCAATGTATGTAAGAAAATAGCAAAAAATTACGGAAATTTTTATTTAGATGCCCTCAGGCTGCAGCGCCAACATCACTACACCTACACCGAGTATTTCTCCATTACTTTCTTCTTGTTTCACTGTGATTCCGCACTTACTGTGCCCTGTTTTGCTGCCATCATGCTTTGTTTATTTGCTACGTTGACTTTCTCTTACACTATATACATTTGTTCATTTGTATGATATATATATAAATATAGCAATGTATGTATTTACAAGTCACTAGGTGCATACAGGCTTCTTCGAGGCCCTCTCAATGAAACGTGCATAAAACCTATTCAGGCTGAGAGCGCATAGAGCAAAAGGAAAGGAAGTATGAGAGAATCTTCTTTGTTAATTTGTGAAAATTAAAAATTATACGGGTCATTAGTAAATGGAATATACGCACATATGTATTCACAAGCATCTTCATATCATCATAAAATAATGGTGTGTAAAGTCATTGATAATATTTTAGGAAATATTAATGCAAAATATTTTGATAATTAATTCAATTTGGTTCAAACTTTTATGATAAAGGTAAAGAATACTAGACTCATACGCATATGTAAGTACATATGTGCATATGAAAACAGTATGCGACGAACAACTAAATAAAATAAAAATAAAATAAAATAGTAAAAATAAAAATAATTAAATAAAATAAAATAGTATAAAAAAAAATAAAATAAAATAATATAGAATAAAATAAAATCAAAACATTATAATAAAACAAATAAAGCCAAAAATAAAAGAACACTAGATAATCCAAAATAAAATCAATTTAAAAAAAATAAAATAAAATAAAATAAAATAAAATATATTAAAATCAAATAAAATAAAAAAATTATAAAAAATAAAATTGTATAAAATAAAATAAAGTAAACCAAAATAAAACTGTACACAATAAAATAAAATAAAAATATTAGTAAATCATAAAAAAATAAATAAAAAAATAAGTAAATTAAATAAAACTTTAATAACATTAAATAAGTTGAAAAATATATAAAATATTATAAAACAAAATTCAACCAAATAACATGAAATAAAATAAAATAAAAAAAAATTTATATAAAATAAAATAAAATATATTAAAATAAAATAAAATAAAAAAATTATATAAAATAAAATTGTATAAAATAAAATGAAGTAAACTAAAATAAAACTGTACACAATAAAATAATACAAAAATATTAGTAAATCATAAAAAAAATAAATAAAAAAATAAGTAAATTAAATAAAAATTTAATAAAATGGAATAAATTGAAAAATAAATAAAATATTATAAAACAAAATTCAACCAAATAACATGAAATAAAACAAAATTAAAAAAAAATTAAAATAAAATAAAATAAAATAAAAAAATTATATAATTTAAATTGTATAAAATAAAATAAAGTAAACCAAAAAAAAACTGTACACAATAAAATAAAATAAAAATATTAGTAAATCATAAAAAAATAAATAAAAAAATAAGTAAATTAAATAAAACTTTAATAACATTAAATAAGTTGAAAAATATATAAAATATTATAAAACAAAATTCAACCAAATAACATGAAATAAAATAAAATAAAAAAAAATTTATATAAAATAAAATAAAATATATTAAAATAAAATAAAATAAAAAAATTATATAAAATAAAATTGTATAAAATAAAATGAAGTAAACTAAAATAAAACTGTACACAATAAAATAATACAAAAATATTAGTAAATCATAAAAAAAATAAATAAAAAAATAAGTAAATTAAATAAAAATTTAATAAAATGGAATAAATTGAAAAATAAATAAAATATTATAAAACAAAATTCAACCAAATAACATGAAATAAAACAAAATTAAAAAAAAATTAAAATAAAATAAAATAAAATAAAAAAATTATATAATTTAAATTGTATAAAATAAAATAAAGTAAACCAAAAAAAAACTGTACACAATAAAATAAAATAAAAATATTAGTAAATCATAAAAAAATAAATAAAAAATAAGTAATTTAAATAAAAATTTAATAAAATAAAATAAAATAAAATAAAATAAAATAAAATAAAATAAAATAAAATAAAATAAAATAAAATAAAAAAAATAAAATAAATAAAATAAAATAAAATAAAATAAAATAAAATAAAATAAAATAAAATAAAATAAAATAAAATAAAATAAAATAAAATAAAACAAAATAAAATAAAATATAAATAAAATTAAATTAAATTAAATTATATTAAATTACATTAAATTAAATTAAATTAAATTAAATTAAGTTAACTTAAATTAAATTAAATTAAGTTAAATTCAATTAAGTTAAATTAAATTAAGTAATATCAAGTAAAATAAAATAAAATAAGTGAAAATAAAATCAAATACATAAAATAAAATGAAAAAAATTAAAAAAAATTAACTCATTTAAAATGAAATAAAATAAAAAAATAAATAAAAATAAAATAAAATAAACTGTAATAATTTATATTTAATAAAATGATAATAAAAAGTAAAATAAATTAAGTAAAGTTATTAAATTTAAAATAAAATAAAATCACATCAAATAAAATAAAATTAATAAGATAAAAAAATAAAATAAAATAAGATAATATAAAGCAAAATGAAAAAAATTAAATTAAAAATTTAAGATAAAATAAAATAAAATAAAATTAAAATTGTTAAATTTAGTAAAGTAAAATGAAATGAAATAAAGTAAATTATAAAAATGGTAAAATATTAAAAAATTACAGCAAAATAAAAAAAATAGAAAAAGTAAAATAAAATAGAATAACATTAAATAAAATAAACTAAAATAAAATCAAATAAAAATAAAATTAAATTAAATGAAATAAAATCAAACAGAATAAAATAAAACACAATTAAAAAAATGTAACATAATAAAATAAAATAAAATAAAATTACGAAAAACTAAATTATGTAGAAGAAAATAGAACCAAATAAAATAAAAAAATAATAGAATATAATAGATTAAAAAATAAAATAAAATGTTATATAGTAAAAAAAGAAAATCAAATTAGATCAAAATCAAAAATAGAATCAATTAAAATAAAAAAAAAACTAACTACAAGAAAAAAACTGAAATGATATTTAATAAAATTAAATAAAATTATTTAATGTCATAATAATAAAAAAATATCATGAACTGTAAGAAAATGAAATAAAATTGAAGTAAATTAGGTTAAACGAAATGAAATAAAAAATAAAGTTAATTTAATTAAAACAAAATTAAATTAAAGGAAATAAAAAAATTTAAAACTTATAAATTGATTATAATAGAGTATATAAATATTTATGGAAAAGATAATATAAATTAATACAAATTTGATAAAATTAATTAAATAGTGTTGATTGTAGAAAAACAAATAAAATAAGAATTTTAATTTTATTAGAATGAATTAATATTTTTTTTTTGGAATAAATTAAAAAAATAAAAAATTAAAAAAAAAATTTTAATATGCATTTTATGCGTAATTTCCTGTTATTAATATTTGCATAAGTTTCAAATTTCCCATAGGGGTTTTTTTTATTTTAAATGATATCAATATGTACACACTCCTACTTGAACAAGCAACCACAAAATGTCAGCCACAATTACACGCACGTATGGCTACTTCCTGACATACATATGTATTTAAATACCTCCACATGTAAGTACTTGTATATCTGTTTGAATGCTGACTATTCGCGGTCGCACTGCGGTCGTGACTCATTTGACGCAAATTTAAATTCGCGCAAATTTATGGTTTCCATTTTTCCGTGCACAGACTACTTAAATTAGCTACAAATATTGAATGCGTGAAGCTGAGGTACTTACATATGTACATATATGTATGTATATGCCATTATATCAAAAATTATACGATTATGTGTGTTTTCCATACTAGTACATATATACACGTATGTGAAAGAAAAAACTTTTTTGCTTTCGAATATGTCACTTTGTGGGCGTTTGAAAATTAACAAAATTTCACCATTTCTTCACACATATTTAAACGTTTACATGTGCATATGTACAGTGCAATTAATTTATGGGTTTGTAATAGTGATTTTAGATAAATTTACGCCACAAGCAGACAGGATGTTTTATTCACGTGCCAGGGCGTATACGCAACATTAATTTATGTTCGACTGTGTGAGAGTATGTACACGTACATATCGTATGTAAGATATGTATGTGTGCGTTTATTTGAAGTAGCAGCGCGTACACATAATTATTCACTTTTGTTTATTTGCCATTGACTTGCATGCGGCTGCTGATGCTAAATGATAATTTATAGGGGTGTCTGCCTGCTGCACAAATTAATATTGTCAATATTTTTCAAACATAAATGCACATATTAACATAATGTTAAAAATGCTATGTGTGTAGGTAAGTGTTTACATGTTGTTGGCAATGTAATGTGTTTAATGTGACACCTTCTCGGCAAGATTAATTGTTAGTATATTTCACAAAATTTGTTGTAGGAAGATTTAAACGTTTAATTTATTGATGTGCTCAGTACACGCATACATACGTGTACATGGGCATGTAATTTAAAAGTCTGTATGTATGTTTAAAAGTTATGGTTCGAAAGCTAATAAATGGCTTTTAATTTAGAGGATTTCGATAACGAAAGTGATGTACATGCATACAAATGTGTATGGCAAATATTGTTAAAAACAAATATATGTATTTCCTTTGTTAAATAAAATGTATAGCCTCATTTAGGCATACCAATAATTACTTATAATTTCATATATTTTTAAAATATCCAATTTTTATCCAAATGATGTTGATAAAGGCTGTCAGTTGATCTACTAGAAATTTCTTTCGGCGAGTTTAAACATTCAAGTCTGAAGAAATAGTCATTAAGGGCCTAGGCAGACTTAATTTTAAAAAAAATTGATTGATGTCTTTTTGTACTTTCCACAATAACCCAAAGAAGTTATGTGAAAGTTTTAGTTAATACAACAATTATTTTGACATATTCGATAATTAATAGACGGCTCTCATGTTCTATAATATGTTTATGAAAAACTTTAAGAACTTTTTTTCAAAACTATTTTTTTCGACAGCCGATTTCAATAACATTTTTACGATTTTAAAACAAATTAAACTTTTGAAATTAATTGAAAAATTTTGTTATTTTGATAAAAAAAGCACCAGTTATATCCGAAAATGTGAGGCAAAAACTTTGGAAAACTTTTGAAAATATTTGAAACTTTTCAAAAATATTGAAAATTTTTGGAAATTTAAAAAATTTTGTTGATTTGTTTTAATGCTTCGGTCAAGCATCGTATTAACTTATAGAAATTTTTTTGTGTGTACTTGATATGAAATAAATCTCTAAATATTTTGTAAGACTCTCACAAGGCTCTTTTTTCAAACAGGGCTAACAATAAAAGCAATAAATGTCACTTAAAGTTATTCTCTCATTTTAAAAATTTCTTTAAGCTAATTTATTTTTATTTTATTTTTTTTATAAAATAAAGTGACCTACTGATCAAAAAATTGTTAAAAATTCTAGTTTTTTCATGCCTCAGACTAATCCTTAATTTTCACAAGTGTTCGAACGTGCCGAAAAAGTTCATTAATGGCACTTTTATATTATATTTGTGGAGAATTAACTTTCCAAAAAAGAAACGAAATTTTTTCAATTTTATTTTAAAGAATTACTGTAAGTATTTTAGTCGTTGAGAGTGTTATTAAGACAGAATTAGAAACTTCAATCACATGCCGTTTGCTGTTCTCATGTTTCAGACTGCTAGTTTTGGCAAAAATTGAAAGAGGAAAGGCATGGCTTAATACCCTAATTTACCTCCAGTCCGCTCTTATTTGTTGACAATTCACAACACGCCACATCAAGTCCCAACATTGCTTTGCATGACTACGATGACTGAGAAAAAATTATTAGAAACTCCTAAATTTCCTACATTTTAATACGGCGGTTTCGAGAACGTAAGAAACTTATTACAAAAGTTTTTCTTTCAAGTTGATGATTTCTTGCGTTGTTATGATATTAATTCAGTTATAAATATTTTTGAAATCGTATCAGTTGCATTTGTACATCGTCACATCTGAAATGAGCATAAGCCAGCCATTTATACTTCATAACGGCAAAAAACATACTTCTATTCACACACAGAAACACATGGAGGTAATTTAAAAGAAACTTATGAGATAATGAAAGCAGTAATACATATATCTTTACATATAGTGTAATAAAGGACTATCGTGGATTAAAAAAATACTGGGCAGCATTTTGCAATCTATCAAACTTAACTGTCAGACCAAACATGTTTTGTTTTAGTTAAAAGCCAGACATTTAAGAAAACTAATCGCTTAAGACCCATACAATGCATTAAATCTTTTAAAATCAACTACAAAAATCATGATTAAAACGTGGCCACTTTTTGTGCTTTGAGGCAGTAGTCTGCTTTTGGGGCTTCTATTCTAAAACTATACAAGAATACGTTTTCAAAATTTTAGTGGCCCCTTTTGACATATTTTTGAAGCTAGAGCAGTCTTATTAACCACACGTTGAGCAGACTCGAGTGCTCGGACAGACTTTGAAGCGCGTTTGCTTGAGTTTTAAATTTTACAAATCTTAGTGATAGCAAAATTGAATTGAAAAAAAAAAACAAAGTGATCTAACTTCAGTATTAAATAATCATCCATTGGAATTAAAAAAGTTTGTCAAAAGAATTATTTAAACTATTATTTTTTGCAACTTGAAGTGAACTTTATTTAAAAAAAGTGAATTTGTTTTTTTCGGAAAATTTAGAATTTTCTAACTTCTTCGGTATTTTTTTTTAATTTATATAGAGTAGACACTCATAAAGATTAAAAAAATGGTCCGGCATCGTTTCACGAGTTCAGACTGCAGCATCTTCAGAAAACTCATCACAACATTGTAAAATTCCGATATATTTTGAATGCATTTAGCACAATAATTTCTTTCCCTTTCAAAACAAAATTACTGAAAAACCCTTTAATTGGGTGTCAGATCAACTTCAAATGTTTGGAAAATATTATCAAATATTTTTTTAAAATTCAAGTGGATATAACCCCTCAAGAGGAGAACATTAGGAGACCATGGTGCACATAATCGGAAAATTAATCAAACAGTTGATAAAATTTTAAAGGAATTAGATGAGACGCAAAGGATTACAGATATTATAAGGTCTGTGCATCATCATTTTTCTTATTCCACTTCCAATACCGCTACTGTGGGTGAAAGTGTAGCCGAAGACCCGAATGTGTCTATTTTTCGACCAACGCAAGGGAAGGAACTTTCTATATAATGGCATATATAAATTCCCGCTGATACAACAGCTGAACAACTGAATAAAAAATTTGATTTTTTCCCAGAATTTTTTTTTATAATTTTAATTTTATTTATGCAAAGTGTGAAACTCATTGAAATACTAAGAAATTCTGACAATAAAATTGAAATTTTTAAAAATTTCAAACTATCATTTGAGCAGTTGAGCAACGAATGAGTATCGAACTGCTCGCAATGCTCGATACCCGGGTATCGAGAGCTCTAGTACAAACACAAAAATAATCGAACTTTATATTTAAATCATACAACATACAGCGCCATCTATTGAAAATTTGCAACATTAACAAGATACATTCATCCTCTTTCAAACGCACCTGACTTCATGTAAGTCGGATGACAGATGTAAAAGTGACAGTATAATAAAACCAAAAGTGTGCTAATGGTTCCAAAAAAAAAAATGAAACAAAGAGCAAATATGAAATTTTGTGTCAAACTTGAAAAAAAAATTGAAATTGAAGTTTAAAAAATTAAAAAAAAAAATTGAAAAAAATGAAACAGCCGTAACCGAGGTACTGAAGAACATTTCTATAAATGACATAAAAAAATATATGCATGCGCTGGTTGATCGTTCCAAACGTTGTGTTGAGTCAAATGGAACCTATTTTGAATAAATAATAACTTTCAAAGATTATATAATGTGTATTTTACTATTTTATATCCAAAAAGTTCGCTTATTTTTGGGACACACCGTGTACGTCAATTGGTGCATTTTCAATCGAATTTTTCTTAAACGATGAGGCACATTTCTCACTCGAGGGCTACGTAAATAAGCAATATTGTCACATTTGATGTTTCGAGAATCCTTAAAGAATTCAAGAAAAGCTACTCCCCTCAAAAAAAAACTTACTGTCTGTTACGGTTTCCATTATGCCACACAACACGGGCGAATATATAACAGTTGCATTACGAGAGCGAGTTCCCGGCTGCATAATCTCTCATCTCGACGATCTCAATTAGCGACCGAGATCGTGCGATTTGACGTTATTAGACTTTTTTTGTAGGGTCACGCGAAAAACCATGCATATGTGGATAAACTTTTAACTCTTGAACTTTTGAAAGCCAACAATCGTCAAGTTTTGGCTGTGAAACCACTTGGTCGAAAATTACCTGAAATGCGGGGCGGTCATTGAATGACGTAGTGTTTCACATATAATGGCAAGGTTCATACTATAGAATATAAAGAGAAATGCATGAACAAGATTATTTTAACTACATTTTATTCCTTTTTTTTTTGGAAATAGCAAAACGGATAATCCTCGAATTTTTTCTTTGTAAAAAAATTGATTTAAAAGCGGATAGAAGCATCTTAGAAAAAATCAAATATAAAGGGTTTCCTAATAAATCACTTTTTTGACAGTTAATAAGCAAAAAATTACGCTAGTAACAAAAATGGAACGATAAACGCTTAACAACGCATTGATATTATTAAAATTCACTATAAAAATTTCATCGGAAAATCATATTGACTGATGATGCTTTTTTCCGCCTGGATGACGATGATATACAGTGAAGAGAGTTTATTGGATGGATTATTGAGCATCAACAGATGAAATTTAGTCACATTTTTCGAGAATAGGCATGGAAAATTTCGATAAACGTGGAGACTATTTACCCGATATTTCATTCAACTATAAACCTATTGTATCTAACGTACTTTATGGGTACTTATGGGGTACTCTTGATGAATATTTTTCCCATATACAAAGAGAAGGTTTTGTTGACAGAAGTTGAATGTTTTTTTCAGAAAGTGAATCTGAGATATCTTAAAAAATTTTATAAAGTCTTTGAAATAGTTGAAATTAGTACGTCGGTAGCATTTGCTCTAAATAAAAAATGACCCAAACCTTTTTTCTCACAACTGGAATCGATTCCGAAAAAAAGGTTTTTATGGTTTGTTTCATTTCAATTTATTTAAGCACAATTAAGCACACATAATCATATTTATTGTTCGATTTAACTGAAGTTCGAAAAAAACACGTTTTTATTAATTTACTCTAAATTTAGTGCATAAGTAGCTTTTTGTTATAATATTTCTTCGACCCATTCGAATATGGTATACCTATATATTTTTGAATTGCTCAAAACCAAGCTTATTTATATATCATACTTACATATACATATATATTTATTTATTTCACATATTTCAGGCACCATTACCGTTCTTCACCTTCTACGTCTAGCTAATTTTTTTTTTTAATGTGGCACATAAATTATGGTATGAAAATTTGAATTATTGATATTGACATAATTTATTTCGTTATCACTGACAGCGAAGTGTACAATATGTTTTCACTTACATAAATATGGTATCTACTACTACTAAAAAATATGTGTGTGTACATATGTACGCCTACAGCGCAATATACACGTATGTATATATAGATGTGTAATGGATGTGTAATAAAAACACAGTGCTGCTTTTATAAGCGTTTAAATTATATAATAGTATAAATTTATATGTAAACATACATACATGCATATGTACATATGTACATACCTATTGTTTCGTATTTCCTATGTTTTCGCTATTTATTTTTGTTTTTATTTCTTTTTTTTTAAATGATTGCTTTTGTTTATTTTTTTTTTTTTTTTGTTTTCGTTTTCGTTTTGTTTTGTTGGCTCAGCATGTTTTGCCACAATGAAAAATTACCAATTTTCACACGTTGCACATTTCAAATTTTGTTTTGAGCACATACTGGCCTGACTCATTGGCTGCCTGACACCGCCAACTGGCAATTATAATAAATTTGCTGTTATTTTTCACTGAAAATTAAAATTCGATTTTTCCCCCACATCAACGGCACTTAAAAACGTATGCCTGTGTGTGTGTGTATATACAATACATATGTTTCAATGTATGTGCATATTATTTATTATTTAAACACTCGTCTCTTGATTTGTGGTGAATTACGAACAATTTTGTGCTTTTATTATTTTTATTATTACATTTTTTTTTAATTTGGAAAATATATGCATGTTTTCTAAGTAGAATAAGAATTGCTTCAAAGCCCGTTTAATACAAAAAATTGAAAATAAAATTAAGAAATTCATAGGGTTCTCCTTTGGAGTTTTCTGGGTTATTCAGTTTACTTATTAAAATTAACTGATATTTCTAGAGCAATTGATTCCGCGATTCAGACTCTTTTTTGAGTACATAAATGGGAAATCAAGCGAAACACCCCGTATTCCTTCCATTGGTAATTAATCAACCTCTTTTTGTGTTTTAATTTCACTTGATTAAATGAAAAAAAAAATCTTTTATTACTTTTCCCTCTTTAATTTGGATAAATAAGGGGTCTACTGTTCTCATTGACTTCTTTTTTATTATGAAGAATAAAGAAATTAATAAAAAATAACCGGATAATGTTCTTTATGCACTCTCAGGGCTTTCTAGTCTCACTAATGTTGGCTAAGTTAAAAGACGATGCCAAAAATATCTCTTTAATCTCACCCTTGTCAGACATTTATACTACAAAAGCCTCACAAAACTTCGGCTTATATGTTTAAGTTTCGCCTAAGGATACGAATGGAGAGTAATCTTTCGTTCAAAAAATGTTACCTCTCATGGCTTCAGAGTTTTATTTATAATCGGATGTGTCCTCTGGGCACAGTTCCGAATTGGTAACTAATTTATTGTAATTGTCGTATCATTTCATCGAGATGAACTAGTGATTGGAAAAAATAATCGATGTCTGTTTCAATAGATTTTTATTTGAATCGATTATTTTATATTATTTTATTTATCGATTTTAATCGATTATTTCATTATTATAAATCTCCGAAAAAATCCATATTTTATTTAAATACTTCAAACATCAGCGGTAATATTTAAAATTATGACTTAATTCTCTCAGAAAATTGTTTTAACAAGTATTATACCAGAAAGTGTATGACAAAAATATGCTAGCATCGATATTTTTATGCTATTGCACATTTGAAATTATGGACATTTCATATTGTGTTAAACTATGTTATTTTGCTACGTATATGTCAGCCAGTATCTTATACCATGCTTACAATTACTAATATTTATTGATTGTTTTTATTTTTGGCGATTCTTTAAATTCGATCATACGTATTTACATTTTCCTTCTTTTTAATTCGATAATTTGTATATTTATCGAATTTTCTAAATCTATAATTTATATTTATCGATTTTTTATAATCGATTATATATATTTATATTCACTCACTTTTGTATTTGTCGATTTTTTATAAATGCTATTTCGAAAACGTTGCGAACTTTTTTAATCAAAACTTTTCATATCAATCAATTTTTAGTCGCTAGTTTATAAATATATATCTAATTTTTGTAATCGATAATTTCTGTGCTTTTACACGTATCGAAATATTTAAACTATGATTATTAATATTTATTGATTTTTTGTAATCGATTATATTGTTTATCTATTTTTTGTAATCGATTATTTTGTTTATCTATTTTTTGTAATCGATTCTTTTGTTCATCTATTTTTTTTAATCGATATTTTATATTTATTTATTTTTTGTAATGGATATTTTATATTTATTTATTTTTTGTAATCTATATTTTATTTTAATCAATTTTTTGTAATCGGTGTTTTATATCTATTTATTTTTGTAATAGATATTTTATATTTATCAATTTTTTTAATCGGTATTTCAGATTTATTTTTTTTTTGTAATCTCTATTTTATTTTAATCAATTTTTTGTAATCGGTATTTTATATTTATCGCTTTTTTGCCATCCATTTTTATACTTATCGAATTTTATAAATTTTTTAATTTCTTAGTAATCGATAATTTTTACATACACGTATGTATATCGAATTTTTTGATAATTGATTTTTATATGTATCGATGTTTTAAGTTAATGCTTTTTATATTTATCGAATTTTTTATTCCATAGATTTTATGTTCATCAAATTTTTTAATCGATAATTTTTATGTTTATCGAATTCTTAATCGATATATTTTATGTATATCGTGTTTTTTAATTTATTTACCAAATTTTTGTAATAGATATCCTTAAAGATAGATGGATTTCGATTAAAAAAAATGTTTTTGGTACTGGCAACTATTTATGATCCTTTGACAGATTCTTAAGAAATTCAAAAACAGCCATCAAATCTTAAGCCACTATATTCTCTACATCAGCTTGTAACTAAACTGTATCCATTATTATGATAGAAAGCCAATTAAAATATATTATTCAGTTGGCGCTCAATTTCACAGTCATAAAGAGCCAACACGCTTTCTGCATTTCTGCTCAAGAATATGCACGCCTAAAGGATATTTAGCGACCATTGTGCGCGCTTTTGTATAAACAAGTAGAGCTTGTACAAGTCTATGCAACTATCATATAATTGGCTTATGTCGTCGTTATGAATGCTTTGATTATTTGCATACTCAGCGTTCACTTGTGATACAATGCTCTTAAGCGTCTTGTCCAAGCAACAAGTACGGCTGATTAATTTCTATAGTAACCGTTCACTGATAAACTATGTATTTATGTAATGAGGATTGTACGCAAATAACTGCATATATGCACACAGACATACATACATATATATCTCTGCAAATATTACTATATAATGGTTATAAGTTTGCTCTATAACTAACGAAATGGATGGATTGATGTATCAAATATATACCCATATACATAGGTATATACATGTAGCAAAGTAAGTAGTAAAGTGAAGGAGTGGCTACAAAGTAGTGTAGTAAATTGGTGTAACATTTTTTAAAATCCTTTTAATGTTATGTAATTTGTGGATTTTTTTTATACGAATTTTAGACTATTTTTATTTTACAAACATTTTTAAAATTTTTTTTTGGAATTTTATTACATAATTTTTTTTTGCTTAAAAAAATTTTAAGAATTATTTTTTTAGAAAATTTTTGAAGAATCTTTTGAATTTTTTGCTGTAAATATTTAAAATTATTATTTTATGTTTTTAATAATTATTTGTTGTTATTTTCTCTTAAAAAGCCATGTTCTATGGCAAGTTGATTCCAAAAAACATTTAAAAAATGTTTTAAATAGAGAGATGAATGCAATAAAAATTAAATGGTTATACATTAAAATTTCATGAAAAATTCTGTCAAAATTTGTAACCCATAAAATGGTGCTTTTGGTCCTTACTTCAAGTATACGCTCAAAAATCACACTTGTAATTCCATTAGAAGATCAAATATTTTAGCGAACTACTCTTCAGAAAGTTTTACTAGGGGTCTTCTAAGACAAAATTTTCATGCGAGGAACTTTAAGGTCCCTAGTATACGGAAAACTACCCCTAGAAATATGCAACATATTTTTTTTTTTTTTTTGCTAGAATACTAAAGCGAAACGAAGTTCATAGTTTACTGCAAATAATTTAAGAAAATGCTACAGAACGATAAACATAGTGAATCGGCCCAGCATCATCATTTCAGGTAAGTTTTGTAAAATTTGAACTAACAACTGTTCCTAGAAATATTCAAGATTTTTTATATGTAGACTGTAGACTGAAGCGAAAAAAAATTGAAAATTTATCACAAAAAAATATTGTGAATCTGATCTCAAAATGGCGCATAAGACTAAGGAGATAGTAGCTTTTGGAAAAAAAAAATAAGTTATAACGATTTATAATATTTAAAAAAAAATTGAGGTTATGTTGAAGAATTTAATGATTTTAATTTTTAAGCATTTTACAATTATGACAGAATTATGAAATTTTCTTTTATTTAATTTATTTATTTATTTAATTGTAAAATTTTGGCTTTCTTGAAGCGTTACACTATTTTGAATGAAAAAAAAAAACAATTAAAAACTGAAATTTTTTATACAAAAATCGATTGTCATACCCAAATGTGTACTTTTCAAACTAAATAATTGCTTTTAAATAAATCTGACAGATCAGATTTAATGCATTTGCAATTTTGAACAACCACTCAAGTATATAACTAGAAATATAAATGTAGTTTTCTGAAATTTTCATTGAGCATTGAATTGTAAAATTTGCCGTTGGCTTCAACTATTGTACATGACCTCTGGAGATTTTGAATGTATTGAAAAATACTAACAAAAATTAATTAAAGATTTATAGAAACTATCATTCACACTAGTTTGACAAATTTCGCTAAAAAATCTATGTATATAAATATATAATATTTAGTAGCATATATACGAGTATATATATATTCATTAAGAAATTTTATAAATTTATTTCCTAGAGTATACAAGTAATTCACATATATATTTTTTGTGCATATTTAATTACTTATCAATATCAATTCAATTTCTTTAGCATCACTCACCTTTCGATGGTATTTCAGGCCACGCAACAACACTTTGCAGCAGAAATATGGAGCTGATGATGTATGGTAGTGTGGACATTTTTCTAAGCAGCATTATGGGCGTTTTGTTGGTTTTTTCCTTTACTTTGACTGATGATGCATATAAATACTATATATATATATTTCTGTATAAGTTATTTATTTTTTAATTATTTTTTAGTTAACAACTACATGTTGTAGTTGTTCTATGCACTTCCTTTGTAGTAATCGAATTTCAGACTGCTTTAGATTTCAAATAATTATTTATGCTTTTTGCTGCTGTAGCTTTTCTGTAATAATATAATACAAAAATTCAAATTTTAAATTATTTATTCATAATTTGAAAATAAGACGTGGTGGCTAAAATCAGTTTCAATAGTAAAATTGCAGAAAGTAGAAAAAAATTCAGTTTATAAATAAAGTGTATACAATTATAAAATGGATGTTAGGAATTAATTACTGAAGTAGAACTTTTCCATTAAATCTATCAGATAAGTCAAATTGAATATATCTTTGTCGGAGTCAAAACTAATTATACAAAACTACTTGTAGGATGTGTTTATAGGCCTAACAAACACATGGTCTTTGACAACTTCATAAATCTTATTGAAAATCTTAATCTTAGCTTCAATCATACTGTTTTAGCCGGAGATTTTAATAGTGACTTGCTTACTGAAAACAAATTTTCCCAACAAAGCAAAATCTGCGTATTTTTCCAGTGAATACTTCATCACCCACTCATTACACTGAAACTTGTAGCACGCTATGGGTTATAGTCTTTGTTAGTGATAAGTCAAAAATACCAGCTCTCTGTTCGGAATTTTTCCAAACACGACCACATTTTTCTGATATTACATTTTAAGTTAGACTTTTATAGAGTTACCTATTCCTATTGAGATTTCATGAATATCAATTATGAAAGCTTTGCAGAAGCTATTGGTATCATACCCTGGTAGTCTGTCTACACGATGATCTCGGCAGACGAACAGATTATAGTAAATATTCTATTTGAACTAGAGCTCAAGATTTTGTTCAAACACTTTCGAGCTGCTCGAGCATTTGAGCAACGAGTACTCGCAGACTCGTTCATTGTTCATTGCTCGAAAATTTTCGAGCTTGAGTTCGAGCATTTTGAATGAAAAATTTAACTTTATTTTATAATTTTAATTTTATTTATGCAAAGTGTAAAACTCATTGAAAAACTAAAGAAATTTTGGTAAACAAAATTGAAATTTCAACAATTTCAAACTATTATTTGAGCAGTTGAGCAACGAACGAGTTTCGAGCGAGTATCGAGCTGTTCACAGTGCAGTTTTGTGAAGTATTTTTTTGCAGCGATTTCAGTTTCTTCCTTGATAGTAGGTATATTTAGATCTCTATGATTATTTTCATTACGCATGTACCATGATGCGCCCGTTTTTACTTTTAATATTTTCGATTGGAATTTGTGAATTTTATCTATATTCGTCAGTGAAACTAAATAACTGTGTTCGTGGATACTGAAAGAAATCTAGGAATAATCTTCAACAAAACTTTGTCTTTGAATATCCACATTTATAGTGCAATAGGTAAGGTTCATGGCATGCTTCGTGCATTATGGACTATTCAGCATATTTTAGCAAAAACATTTTTGTTACCGACATTACTGTATGGATGTGAACTGTTTGCCAGCTGTGACAGTCTGTGTTGTAGTAAACTCAACGTCTACTACCATAACATCGCCAGATACATATTGTACATCTATGGTGTAAATCTTCGTGAGTACATAACTACTTTTGCCTTAAAATTATTTTCCATAAAATTCTACGTTTTACTGAAGTTAAGGTGCCTAATGTTACTTCACAAAGTCATTAGCTCTCAGGAGTACAAATATCTTGTAGAGAGAGTTCAATTCACTAGATCTAACCGGTCTCTTAACTTATTTAGCATGAAATACAGTTGCTTGGTATATGAAAGTTAGTTCTGTGTTTTTGCTGTTTGTCTTTGGAACACTCTGCCACGAAGAATTATAAGCATTCGGAGCACGTTGCGCTTTATTTTCCAGTTTTAGATCTGACATAGAACGTGTTCTTAATAATATTTAGCGAAGAGTCATAATAAATGCGGTAACTAAACTGGGTATCTCAGAATACCTTGTGAAATTAATCAAGTTGATGCTTGTGAGCAAATTCAGTAGTTCGACGCTGGGTATTTCAGAGGTTTACTCCTCAGGGTGGCCTACTATTCCCTCGGCTCTAGATCTTAACAATGAATAAATACTTGTTGGACCTAGAAAGGAAAGGGTGTTTATGTTGTGGCTTATGTAGACGATGTGACTGTTTCAGTTAGAGGGAAACTCCCGGATACCCTCACCAATAATATAAATATGTCGCTAAAAATTAAATGCGAGCAAAACATGACTAGTGATGTTTAATAGGAGGCACTCAGTACCAGATGTCTCCCAACAAATATTGAATGGTACAGTACTGTAATTAGAGGAAAATGCGAATCCTTGGGATTAACACTGGACTGAAAGCTCTCATGAAACCCTTATTTAGAAGATTGACTTATACTGCAAGCACCTGGTGGCAAAGTTGGTACTCAGACTGATAGGAGTTTCCTTATTAAAGGACATTCTTGCATACTTTACTCCATTTTTTTTCTTAATATTACGGATTTTCGCAATCCACTGGATATATATTTTGATTCATCCTTCAATGTTGCCTTCCCCTCAGAGTAGAATGGGATATAGGGGGAGAACGTAGACATATGGATTGATATCGAGAAAATCGAGTAGGAAACGGTGTATTTTAGACAAAATTGTTTGCTATAGTCGCTTTTCGCTTACCAGATCATTTCTGTATTTTTCAGGCAGAGATTCTTGCAAATAGAAAAGAGCCTGGTGGTTCTCACATAGATATACAGATAGCAAAGCGGATCTGAAATCGCTAAAATAATTACGGATCACATCGAAGATTGTTATAGATTATATTGTTCTGTAATGGGTTCCACGGTACAGAAATATCCAGGGTAACTATGAGGTAGATCAATTATATAGATTAGACACCCCCTTACAAGATACAAGTAGAAAGCCAATATATGTACCTCTGGAAATTTTTAATTGATAAAGAAACAGACCTGGCAACTTTATGCGAGTCGTACACACCGATTATTACAATTAAATATAATAGAAATGACGTCAGAACTCTAATAGAAGTGCTATCGGGACAGTCAGACATGTCGTAGACTAGAGGTACCACATAACGACTGCTGCAGAACTTTAGAGGAGGTCAAGGAAGGGAAAATGTTCTACACTACCGGCGTCGTTTTTCTTGATGATATATTAGGAGTTGCCAATATTAGCTTCCTAATTTAGTTAGCTTTATTCAGTGCACAGAATGGTTCAGAGAGAACATGGTTATGTGAGTGAACTTCAGCTCCTGAGGCTAATTGCGCTGCAAGACTCTACCTGCGCACCTAACATTTTGCGAATTCTCGTGAAGCGTTAAAAATGTTCCTCTATCTTCGATGATCTTCACAATTCGAGACATTTAAAATCAGTTTTTATTTAAAGTTACCAGCTCTGGTAACAGCATTTCCTCACTCTAACTTTAGAGCCGACTCTAAGCGAAACCTCCTACTCTAACTCATCTAGATGGAATACACTGGAAGCTAACTCTTATATGTTCATGATTATAAGTAAAATTTATTCTACACAAAACGATCGCCAGACAACTAATGATCCTTTCACGGCAGATATACCCTAGTATGTAATTCCAGGGTGCTTATGCATGCTGCGACTAGATGAAATGCTATGAAGTGTGCTAGTATATAGTCGTAGGTTGGGATGATGCTGAGAGATTTTAAACTCTGGTCAAATCAGCTTCTTTCTGGAAGGGTACTCGGTACCGATCTACTCGGAAAAGTCGTATTTATGGTTCGATTTGTAAGAATATTATATGGAATAACTGTGTGAAAGGGTTAGCCTACGATATACCAAAATGATATGTATATCAAATGCATGCTAAAGTTAGACGAACGGTGAGTTCTTGACCATATCGTCCTTGCATGCGTGAAATATATACTCCACGAGTTCTTTAGAGTACTCCAAAGCTGACCACAGTCCATATAAAATATTTGGTCTAATTAACATTTGCTATGTCCTAGAACCGGACCGAGCACTCAACCTCTGCATAACATCAGGCTCCTCCACAGGGTGCGTACATGGCATTAGTTTTGAAAATATTTCACAAAGAATACACCATAGAGTACGTACAGTGGATTACGTTATCCCCACTTTGGTGAGAAACTAGTTAAACAGAATATTTAACATAAAAATTCATATTCATAAGATATTTCAATTTCTATATTTAGGAATTTGAAAATATCAACCAAATAATCAAATAGTTCACCACCGAAGCTATCTAAGTTTTAGTTTCATACATTTTTTGTATATAAAATTTAGTGCGCATTTGCACTCGTTAGAAAACGAGCAACCATCGGCTAAAAAGAGAGAGGTAGCGGAGGTGAGCTGGTCCAACGCCGCTCTACAGAGGAGTGATTCAATATGTACTACATATGCTAATAGACCATGTGGTTCACAAATTATTGCAGGGTGATGGCGAAAAAGGAACACTAATAATGAGAGAACAGAGAGGCTCAAATATATGGATTTATGTTTTTTTACAGTTGTGATAGCGAGTAGTTATGGTTCAAATATTATAAAATGAGAAACTAAGAAATGGTGATGTGACTAAGGAAATTAGCCAGGCTCAAATATATTTATAATTTAATTTAAATGAAAACGATAATATGCAACATACCATTTTCCATGTGCGAAGCAATTCCTATCTAAATGCAGACCACATAATTCAAAAGATTGAGCTTTGTTGATAGTGATTGCCAACACTAGCCGAACAGGGGACTGTAGTCGCTTGTAATAAAAGGTGATAGAGAAGGGAATAAAAGGAATTTGACGAATGAGGACGTCTTCACCTTTGAAATGTCCGACCAGAATTGTTGCTTCTATTACATTCTTTTATGTAATTTTATGACTGCAAGTTGTGTGCCCTTGCAGAACTTTGACTGATTAATATTATGTAGCTCTACAATGGGCACAAGGATTCTAAAATTCGCTGTCTATTGGCTTATATGTGACGGACATCAATGCTGAACTAAATAGTATGGATGAGATTGTAAACATCCTTGCTTGTTGTAGGAAGTATAGTTCACTCACTCAGCCAACCATGATCCCTATAATTGATTTGGAATACTCCGTGAATGAATTATTTTGTTAATCTAAGCATAAACCCATCTTTGTATTAAAAGCTCCGTACCTGGAGAGAAGAGTAGTCTTCTTATTAATAAAGCAAAAGGCCTCCTAAGTAACAAATTTCAAGTATATGGAACCATAAGTAAGATTTTTTTGAACAGGTCACTCCTTTGTTCACTTCCCAAAATTCTATAAACCTTCCCAGGAACTACAGAAACAATTTGACGAAATTTCAAGTCTGGTAACTTTTGGAGATTACTGGAACTTTCCAAATGCTTATTAGATATTCATAATACTAAGATGGACAAAGAGTGTATAAATCTACTCTTGAAAGTTCGTTGAGAGATTATGAATGAGCTTCTTAACTTAAAATTTAAAATTTAAAATAAACCTTTTTACAAAAATAATTTTTGAGGATTCAATGGCTTTCTAAAAATATTTTCGAGAAATCTTGTTTAATAATGTTTGAGGGACTTCAAAGTTTTCCGCAAAAAAAAATTATTAAAGAACATTCCAGCGCGGTTTTAGGAAGAATAATTCGATATATAAGAGAATTTAACTCTTTGTTGACCTTTCAAAATAATTTTTGGAAGAAGGCTGGAAGTGAAAGTTGAAAAAATGCTTTTATTTTTTATGTGACTATGAAATGTATTTTATTCCACGAGATTCCCAAACAGACGGCTCCAAAGCTTGATGAAAAAGTGGGACGTAGAATACACCCTCCGATGTTGTCAGTAAATATGAGCATACTACTACTAGACCACTGCAGCCTCTTTCAAGTAGAATTCTTTGCAATCATGGAAGCTTTCGAGTTGCTGCTTAAATCTACGGTAGCAGGACAATCAGTTACAATATGGTCAAAGTACCACATCAAAAGGGGCTAAATAATGTAGAAGCAATCTGAACAAACTCTTGACAAAATGCAACACTACCGTGGGCTGGGTACCAGGACACAGTGACACCCAGGCAATTGCATGCCAGAAGGAGACCCATGTCCACGGCAAAGTATGCGCTAAAAATGGCCGTGACCAGACAGCTATGGCAAAAATTTAATGAGAAAAAATAAAAAATCAAATATCAAACAAAAAAATCTCCATTATGACAGGTATCACAGTTAATGGGGCTTCGCGGGGTAAGAATGAGCTATCATTCTAATGCTTTTTGTCCAGCCGTGACGTTTGCGCGTCAAAAGTTCCTTGGAAACACTTCATCCACTGTCTTTCTAAGCAAGTTTCATCGAATATTAGCAATCACGTTGCTTTCATAAGGCACAAGAAATTGTTCGAAAATTTGAGATGGTGAAGACAAGAGTCTCACAGCAGTGACACAATGAATATGTTGGCCTAAGTGCGTTGGGCACTGCTCAATAGCAGTCTCAACTCAACACAACTTAAGTGTATTTTGAAAATTTTTTCGTATGAAATTCGTTACAATGCTACGTGAAGTTAGGCGCGATCGCCTTAAGAAGGAAAGTCTGCAAAACAAAATGGTTTATGAATATTGATTAATGTGTCTGTTAGTACAACAAATATATTTTCTGGTCTAAAATCTCACGATCATTTTTTATGGAAATTAAACTTAGAAGTAAGAGGACATGGATCATTCTAAACAAACCGTTTTAGCGAAGAGCAACATCTAAGGCTTTTGTAAAGGTCTAAGTACCATAGATTAGCCTCGTGGAAAGAATATAAAAATTTCCAGAACAACCAGGAATTATTTTTATTTTATTTATTTATTTTTTTATTTAATTTATTAATTTTTTTTTATTTTTCATCAATTTGCGCTAAATTTTGTAATCACTACACAAATTTAAAACTTTTGTAAGCACATGTTTATATGTATATATATGTATATATTCATTATTCTTCCCTTACGCTCTCTCTTTGAAGTACAACTTTAGCTCACGTCTTCGCCAACTTAGCTCCTCGTCAGTTTCTTGTTAAATTCAATCAATTTCGAATGCGAATCCCGACACTTTCATTTCCACACATCCGCACCACAACTCAGATGCTTTTCCTACTTTGCCACAGAATACACACACACAACGGTTCAAAAAAAGAAAAAGAATGCAGCAGATATGTATGTAGTAGACAAGCACGAGACTAGTAGGAGCAAAACAAAAAATAAACTAAAGAAAAAAGTAGCAGCTTAGACTGTCGCATGTTTTGAATAGCTCAAGTCGTTTCTCTTGTAAATTGAGCATTTGCGTACGCCAATTTGATGTGGGACGACAACGACGTTGACATAGACTAAAGTAACACCAGCAATAACAACAACAACAGCAGTGGTAAAGGCAACAATTTGAATAGCAGACAGATAAACTCAGGCGGCAAGATGCAAAGACGGCAAGGCGTTCAGGCACAAAGTAAAAGTAGCAGATTTGTGCCTTCTTTTTTTGCCTCTTCTTCTTCTTCTTTTTGTTGTTTGTGTTGATGCGTTAAGCACTTAAGTAGGATTTGTGCAAACTATTAGTGGTATTTTAGGGTATTTGGAAAATCTGTACAGTTGCCATTGACATCTCTTGATATGCTTATTTTGAAATTATTTCGAAAGATTTGTTCAAGTTGTTGATGTAATAAAAATATTTTTTTTAAGCAAACTTATAAGGGTTGTTTCCTCAGTTCAAACTTATTCAAAAATTTACAGACAATTTTTATTGACAAACAAGTAGTAAATTCGGAATATGTTCTGAGTATGTTGAAAGGAAAAAAAATTAATTTCCAAATTTTTGAATTCTGCTTGGGAATACAATAATTTAAAGGTAATTTCATTCTCTCTTCGCAGTCAGCTTCATAGCTGTCTGACATTAAACGTGTTTCGTCTTTTTCGTGCTACCATCTTTTCTTTAGAAACAAAATCCACTACTTTTAAATAGGAAATATGTGGATAATTTAAATTTTTTTTAAATATCTGAACGCCAAAAAATCCCAAATTATATCATATTTCCTAACCATTGATAGTGGACTTCATCGACTACATGCTCTTAATGATTTGTATTTTAATGGGTGATCCAAGTAGAGATACTCTTTTCAATAGATTTTTTTTTCAGATCACGCGTGAGTCGTTTCAAACTGTCATGTTATTTTTGTTCAATATTGTTTGGCAATTCATCATAGCACGACTTGCGCCTGAACAATGTTTACAAATATACAATATAACCGGCCCACTGAGCGTACTATTCGCAACACCGTCACCCATCTTGAGACCCAGATTTCATTATCGGATGATATTTCACCGGAGAGACCACGTCCAACACGCAGTGAAGAAAATATAGTGTATACGAAGACCGTGGAGAGTCGATTAGGCGCCATCGGACTGGCGTATGAAACGACTTGGCGCATTTTACATCGAGATCTTAAATTGAAAGCGTACAAAATACAGCAAGAACTGAAGCCGCTCGACCTTCCCAAGCAACATTGCTTTGAATCTGTAGGCTCTTGAAAACTTCCAAGAAGAACCGACGTTTTCGAGCTAAATTTCGTTCAACGATGAGGCCATTGCTATCTCAACAGGTATGTAAACAAGGAAAACGAAAAAGTTGGGACCAAGAATTTTTTATCGAATAATAATAAACATTCCACATTAAATTTGAGTTTTCTGTGTTTTTTTTTTTTTGTATCGACACTTTTAAGCTTAAAATCTAACCACTAAATATATTGAGATATTGAAAGCTAGTCGGTTAGTTAGTTACCATAAGCAGGTGGCTCGAACACGGAGCACTAATCAAGCGCATTTAGGCCTACTGGTCTGTTGTGATACCCATGTTGGTCCAGACGCTCAAACCACTTGGTGTATTTTATGAAGTTAATTAGATTATTGATGATAACAGACAAAAGATCAGCAAGACAATCGAATAAGAAAATTCCCAGAAAGCGATAACTGACCGCACTGAGAGCTTGGCAGTGGCAGAGGTAATAGTCCACCTTCTACCTTGAACCCCCAAAACACATTATCCGGTTGTTTGGATGGTTGTTATGCTTATGGTTTCGAAGTGAAACTACCTTATATAATTTTTATATCATGTTTGAAACCCTTTTTTTACAATATTGTCATCTTAAGCAAAAAAAAATTAATTTTTAATTGTATTAATTCTAAAAACTCGGAACTTACTATTGTTTTCCTCTTTTCCTTATAATGGTTTAAAGCTAGCTGAAGAGCTTCACCTCGATTCTTCCAAAAATTCTGCATTTTTCTTAAAAACTGCTATATAAATATTTCAAAGCGAAAACAAAAGAAAGGTTCTAGACGGTTAGTTCCCAGTAACAATACTTTCAGTTCCTGGATCGACCAACGCGTAAGCGGTCTGCGCCAGTGAAGAAGAAGAAGAGGATCGACCAACATTTAAAGCTATAGAAAATTAATTTTTCTAATTGCGGTCGCCCCTCAGCAGGGAATGTCAAGCCGTCCAAATGTATTTCTGACATAAAAAAAAGCTATGGCGAGGTCAAAGGGTGCTGTACTTTGAGCTGCTAAAAGCAAGCAAAACCATTGAGGCAAAACGTTCTGGACTACAGCTGAGGTGTTTGAGCTGCGCATTGCCGGGAAAATGACCAGAAATGACCAAAACGCATGACAAGATGATTTTGCCATATGATAACGCTCAATTCACGTGGGTTTAAAGGTAAAAAAATCCTGGCTGCTTTGACGGATACAAAACGGTTTGGGGAGTCGCCGGTTCGGGTTTTTAGAAGATATCGAAATTATGCTAAAGGGTTCGTTCAAGGATAAAGAGAGGACTCACTTTTTAAATATGGCATTCAAAAATTATCCGAAAGATGGGAAAAAAAGTAATCGATACTAATGGACAACGGTTTTTTTTTTACTTTTTTTCAATAAAATGCCGACCAACATCCAGAACTATAAAAAATTATTTGAATTAATTTTTCTAATTGTGGTCTACATTGAAATGAATGTTTTTTATTTTTATTCCCTCCCTAATTTGGATGATTCTGTTATGAGTTCTACCGTAAATGCAGTGGGCCTTTTTTCGAGGGTCATTGGGAATTGCGGCACAATGGCGGAGTTATAAATATTTTCCTTTGAAAAATTCAGAAATACTTTCCTAAATGATTATCTTTAGGAGAGTTTGAATAATATGTTTTACTCTTTATATAGGCATAACTGGAGCTGGTCTGCTCCAAATCCTTCTCATCATGACTGGCTACGAGCCCAACCCTGGTCCAATGGATTATTTCTGCTGCGAATGCCACAAACGAGTCCACCATTCCTTCATTTCAGTTATAATATGTCATCTTATGTCTTACTCAGGCCCTAAGACACATAGGGAGTGGTATACGCGTTACCTGGCCACATGCTGCCAGCGCTTAAATGCGCCCCAAGCCTCCACGACAGCACCTTCAGCACCCTTACCCACTCTGGGTAGCCACTCCCAAACATCTCACGGTCTTACGCAGCTCACCGATTTTAAGAGCAACGTGGTTTGGTGTGCAAGCAATTCCTGCTGGGCTGCTACCTTTGTGAGCGCCCTGAAAGAGACTTTCTAAAAGCCGAACCACTCGACCTTAAGGACTGCTTTCTGCACCACCTACAACAATCGCTGGGCAGAACGGATTACTAAGACTCTTGGTGAACTCTGTTCCAGTGTATGGCGTTCGAAGCTGGAGCTGCCTCGAGAGTTCCGCATAATACTACTTTCATACTTTAGATCTGGATATTGTAGTTGATTAAATTTCTTGACTCCAACATACCCAAAGTATGTACTGCATGGAATGAGTCACCCCACGACACTAACCACCATAAAACCAACTGATCTAACCCCCATTTGCGCCGAAACCTTTGAAACAGCTCGTTTCCTGGACATCCTTTTACATTACCTCGATGACTTAGACTTATTTCGGCTGCGAATGACTACAACAACAACAATTACAACTTTTCATATTTTTACAAAAAAATGCCTCTAAACACACGTCAATACCTGTAAAAGTTCACTGCTTTTTCTCATTTTAAAAATAAGAATAAAAATAAAAATAAAAATAAAAATAAAAATTAAAATTAAAACTAAAATAAAACTAAAAATAAAAATTAAAATAAAAATAAAAATAAAAATTGAAATTAAAATTAAAATTAAAATTAAATAAAAATAAAAATAAAAATAAAAATAAAAATAGAAATAAAAATAAAATTAAAAATAAAAATGAAAAATAAACTAAATAAAGCTTAAACATGAAAAGAAATTTTTCTTAGATATTTAAAAAACTGAAATTTTTAATTTTCCATATTTTTCCAAATTGATATAATTAAAATAATAAAAAAGTAATAAGGTAAAAAACTTAAACAAATGATAATTCTTTAGCTTTTTGCCAGTTATTTCCAGACTAAAAACATTTAAAATGAAAGCTCAACTCAACTAAGACTAAGACTCCGCCCAACAGAGAAAGCATTTTTTGCTAAGAATTCGGTAAGTAAAATAAGTTTACGCTGAGCCTCATCAGCATCGACAAGCATGTGGTTAGCATTTAATAAATCTTTTGGGAAACCTTTTTGAAATTTCATATCAACTGAAAACAATGCATTTTCAGCTGATGGCATTATGTACAAGTAGAGATATGTACATACATACAAACATACCTATGAGTATGTGCCATAATTTCTATTGTTGTTATGAACATTGTAGTCATTTTGGTTTTGTTTTAGTTGTAGTTATTCACTTATTTTCATTGTTTAATGTATTTGTTGTTGTTGTTGTTGTTGTTGTTGTTGTTGTTGTTGTTGTTGTTGTTGTTGTTGTTGTTGTTGTTGTTGTTGTTGTTGTTGTTGTTGTTGTTGTTGTTGTTGTTGTTGTTGTTGCACACATTGCTGCTGGCGTAATTTACTTTACGCTGCCAAACACTTTTTCTTTCAATGGCTTGGAGTGCAGTTGCTATAATATTTATTGTTATAGTTGTTGTTGTTGTTGTTATTTAAGTTGATGATACTGGAGTGATTTTGCAGTGCTTACTACACCACTCATATGTGTGTGAAATGGTCTTTGTTCCATGCACTACTCCACAACTTGCAACACATTCACTCAATGTATTTATATTATTGCATTGTTTATATGTATGTATGTACGTGTATGTAGTGTTGTTGCATTGCTCGTTTACTCGTTTGCTCGCTCACTCGGCTGTATACTGCCTGATAAGCATCCTTTAGAGCTTCGAGCGCGTTAGTTAGTTGTCTAGTGAAACAAATGTTGCCTGCTACTGCCAGCTACCAGTCGTCTTTATGTCACATTATTATTGTTGTACATACATAAGTGTGTGTAGTATGCGTGGGTGTATGTGTGTGTGTGTATATGTTACGCGTGCACCTTTATTGTGGTGCAACAATAAAAATCTTAGCGTAAATGTGAAAAAGTCTTTTGTTTTTGTATGTATCTCTATGTATTTGTGTATGTATGTATGCATACATGCATGCAGCTGCACGAGTATCTACTGTTGCATGCGCTTTTGTCGAAAAGCTCTCAGCGCTGTCTAATACAGTATACAAAGTACTAAAATGCAAAAACATATAGACATACATACATATGTATATGTCTATATACATAAAGAGTGTGTTTTTCTATCGCAGCAAAGAAAAGCGATAATACCATATTTTAGAAAGCACAGCAAAGCAACGCCGCAACACGTCGTTTTTGTATGTTGCACGTAGAAAACTCATAAAATTCTGTGTGCGCTGAGAGTAAAAAGAAGAAAAAAAAAAACAACAACAATTGTATATGGACAACAGTTGCTGAGGATTCAAAAAAAAAACGTACCTTAAATTGTACATATGTAGGTATATATTTATATATGTATGTACCATATATTTGAAAACTGAAAGCAAAACCAAAGGAAAAAGCAAAAGGAAATTCTGCCAATAGCGAAATAGCAAAATTCTATTGCAACAACGCATGCAATGCCAACACGCTGAGAGCCTGACTCATACATACATACATATATGCATACATATATATTGTACATACAAATATTTGAGTACAAGTTTGGCTGGGAGAATTCGCTCAATTTGGGATCATGCCAAGAGTACAAATTTGGCAAAAAATATATTTGAAAGAGAGGTCACTTGAATAGAAACACCAGTAGTTAAAAGCATTAGGGTGGCGGCTGGTCAAAGGCATATTTTATGGTTCTTAGGGATAGTCTAGTTGGTAGCATCACATAGAACTTTCAATCTCTTTGTTTGACAGACCAAAATTGAAGAAGAAGTGAGCGTATAGAGTGTTAGAAAGGTTTGAAATATACTCTACTAACCATCGATTAGGACAGATCAGTTAGATAAGTTAGATCGAGGTTCCTCGCGGCAACAGTAAAAACTTGGAACCGGTTAAGAAGTGCTAATCTCACTTAAATATATTAAATATATTCGCACAGACCAAAAACTCTTAAATTAACTTTTCCACTAAGCTACAATCTAACCTAAGCTATCTCTTCAAAAATACAATTTGAACTCATAAAAACCGCTCTAAGATACCATTAAAAATAAAAAAATCTCATAAAATGATTCTCAGATTAAATTAAATGTTCGAAAATCTATATAAAATAAATATTATAAAACAACATTAACCAGACTTTTGTTTTATAATATTTAAGCGTAATTTTTAATGAAAAGTTCTCCCCCCAATTGGTTATTATAAGCAAGTGATTAAGTTTATAATTTTTATAATATATTTAATTTTATTTATATTTTTTATATATATTTAAAAAAATTTTTTTTAATAAAATTGACCACTGATTTTCAAAAATGGAATGAAATATGTCCAGAATCAATTTTACTGTTTCAAAAACTATTTATGTTCTCAAAAAAACTGGAGAAATTTTTTTTAACTGAAATTTTGCGGTGCTAAAATCCTATTTCTTATATACTCGCATATAATTGGCACTTTATAGCCGCTGAAGCGATTTTCGGCCGTGCTCCTTCTCTGATTTGTGGTATGATGTACTTCCAACAAACCTACCAACCCTCACTTTATTCTAAACAGCCTCCGAACAGGCGATGGGTTTCTATGAGGAGCTTTTATTTTTGGACATTCCCTGCCGAGGGGCGACCTAAATTAGACAAATTAATTTTCTATAATTTTGGATGTTGCTTGAACCAGAACTCAGTATGGCAGTACGTAATTTTAAACACTTAATTATTCAATAATCTGTTACAGTTGTTCTTAAGCCCAATTTTTAATAGAGATAATTCCATTAATTTATTCTAAAAACATAATAAATGTTCTGTAATCAAACTGTTTATTCCAAAATAAAACTTTTCAAACATGTTTATTCTTCAAAGTCAACGCGAATATTGTAAAATATATTTTATTTTTATAGAATCACATAATAATTTTAATTTCGTTTAATCGATACTTCAAAATTACTTTGAATCTTTCTAAAAATCATTTCTAAAATCAATTTAAATGCTATGTAGCCCGATTAATCTTATTAAATCAACTAAAATATTCTAAAGTAAAATTGATTATGCAAAAGTTTAATTAAATTATTACAAAATCAATTTAGTTATGCCTAACCAAATCAAATATTTTTTTTAATTTTTCTTAGTCTTTCTCAAAATGATTAAGATATTCTTAAAAAAATTACCTTTCTTAACCTTTTAAAATTTATTTAAATTTATTTTTTAATTAAATCAAATCAATTTAATTGTTCTAAAATATAGTGGAATAATTGCTATTAAAAATCTAATTAACTACAAAAAATCTTTATTTGTAATATTAAATCAAACTTTGTTTGAATTCATATCGACTATTCAGTATAATGTTTACAGAACTCATTTTATTTTACTCTATTTTATATTAAGGTGAAGCTGCGAAGCCTTTACACAAAATCCAATTTATACTCACTAAAATTCTGTTAGGCCGCTGAATGTGATGTAAGTTTACCATTAATAACAATTTTCGCATTTTACTTATTAGAAAATATTTTTTGTTTGCTTTTTGGGCAAAACCAAAACAATAAAATTAACGTGAACCAAAAAATTTCATAAATTCGGTTGAAACATGTGGAAATGTTATCGTTAAAGCAGTGATAAAATTAAATTTTATTTCGTTTTTACCCGCAAGGAAATGTTGTCGATAACAGATAATGTTAAATGATAAAATTGGAGTATGCTGCTGTTGAAATGCTGTCGTTAATGTTAAATCACTAACAGTTAATGTTAAAATTGCAGTGTGCTGTTAAATCAAAGCAGGCAACCATTTTTAAATTAATGTTAATGATGAGTTTAAGCGGGTTTAACATTAACAATTTTTTTTTTTGTTTTGATAACTGAGAAAAATCATTTTATTAAATTTATTTTTCATATTAACAAAAAAAAAAAAGAAATAGTTAAGCTAGTAGAACTTCTCTGTTAACAGGCTGTTAACAGTCTAAAGTCTGATTTTCTGAGAAAGAAATAATATTTTTTTGCATCTTAGGTTTTTGTAGCTGAAACACCCACTATTTGGGTATGTATATAGTTATATACTAAGTATATTCTCGTAAATTCACTATTTACTTTACGTTTTAAGGCTAGAAATATTTAATGTAATGTATTTCGTTTATACTTTTTTCCCCTCCTTTTACTTTTATTTTATCTACTTCATTCTTTCACATCTGCTTTCGTCGTGCTTCTTAGCTATAAAATGCATTTTGCTCTTGCTTTTTTCTACTTTTGTATAGAGTGAAATGACTCCCCAGCGGTTGAAGCTCGTCTCGACGGCAGCGCCGGGTTAATAGCATAAGCAGCTGCAACAGCAAAGAAGCAAAAGGAAAAACTTCAAAATAAACTGTAAGACATGCAACACATATTGACAATTGTTGGGATTTTGTATTTCATTATTATATATATATTTTTTTTATTCTTTTTTTTTATTTTGTATTTTTTGTTTTTTTTTTTTTTGCCGCTGCACTGTGTTGCATACGAACTCTGTGAAAAACTCAAAGAGCAGATATTTTGCAATGTCGCATAGTATTATATTATATTTTCCCGGCTGCTTGTAGTGCTATTGCTATACATACATACATACATACTCATAGTGGACATTTCAAGTAGTCGGAGTTGCATTTGTGGCGTCGCAATGGGATAATAAAGTGAGAGCGTATGGTGTTTGTTGTTGTGCATACATTTATTAGGTTATTTGTTATTATTGTTACAGTTGCTTTTGTTGCAGATGTTGTTGCACTTGTAGTACCATAAATATGTATGTGTTGTATATAGCGTGACAGCTAAGCGATTTAAGTGGCTTTTAAAGCATTTATGCATACACAAATTATTTTGGCATTTTCGTCAATGACTCCAAAGAAATGTTGAATGGTGGTTACATTTCATTTCAAATGTTTGTTATATTTATCTAAATGACTACATATATACATAATATATATATGTAAATAGTAGAAGTTTACTTAAAGTTTTGCTAAGGAAGTACAAATCTTCGGGTACGTAGAAAGGATCAGAGGTACTAAAGAGGGAAGGATTTTGAGATTAATTCTCTAAGCTTTAAAAATTTTAGTAATTAATATTCCTCAGAAGTTAACTCATTATTTAAAATAATTTAAAATAAAACAAAAATTCGAGATTCACTTTAAATATATATAGCTGGCGATTCTAAAATACCTTCACTTTTTGAAAATGAAGAGTGAAATTCGTGTAAAAAAAATATCTTATGCGATCAGTATTCCGATGTAGTTTTTGTATCGATTTACAATCTGAAGACACCGAAATCGCGAGAAGGCTCTAAGTAGTGAGCACCGGCCTTAGAACTGCACTAAGGTGACCAAAGTCACAATACTCGGCTAGTAAAGTTAGTATTTTTTGGCATACAAAGTGCATATTCTACCTTGATCAACTAGAAAAGAGGTTGAACGGTTACCGTTTAATGTTATGCGTCGCTCTTTGATCGATTGTTGTAGGAAATTCTATTGAAAACATGACAAACCTACTCTCGAACACATTGTATTCGCCAGATTTAGGTCCCAACGACGATTTTTCATTGCCAATCCTCAAGAAGAGGGCTGTGTGGCAATGAAGAGGTTAAACTCCAAACTGAATTTTGAAAGTTTATACTTTAAGGAGGGCGTTGCAAAGTTTAAAAACAAATACGCTGAGAAATAAAATAAATTTTGCCCAAAAAATGTGTGTTTTCTAAGAGAAGTAACCAAGTATAATGAAATATACTAAAAACAAAAAAAATTCCGCACATTAAAAAAAAATTGTTTTAGGGCCTAAATATTAAATTTGAGCTATCCTTCTTTGTTTCTTAAAATTTGGGTTATTTTAGCAATCTTTCAAATTTTATGCTCCATTTCCAGCTTAATGAATTCAATTTTGTTTGTTCTATAATTAAAAACAACTCTTTGGCTCTTCACAGTCACTAATTGTGCAACTGGACTAGTTTACTTGAAATTAGTGTTAACATTGATTAAACGGATGTAACCCTAGTCACAAGGTTCCTGCTTGGTTCAAACGAACACAAGGAGAGACTAATTTACAACCGAAGCTAAACACTAAATAAGTGTGATATTCTAATGAACAGTTGCTGCTGGAGAGCTTATATAGAAGAGCGACTGAATAGAGAAACAACAGCACTATATATGTATGTACGAGTATCTTTCGTTATCGCTCTTGAACTGGATCTCCTTGGCGATTTTTGAGTCAATAGTTTTTCATGACATTAAAGAAACATCATAACCGAAAAGAATGAAAAGATTCTTTTGAACGTCATTGATGAGCTTCATCAGTGCAAAGTGGTTGAGCTTTTAAAGAGATAATCAAAATATGGTGGAGAAAAGGAAAATTCAGATTTAGTACAAGGTAATGAGATAGGCGATGAACTGGCTGCAGATGGAGAATTTTCTGAACAAACTGTAGTCAGAGGCAGGGAAGTAATGCATGAGCACACGATTTCTTTTTTTTTGTTTTGTGTGTTCATTTTATTAAACTTTGGGACGAACGAAAGTCTGTAGAATAACAAAAAATATGACGCAAAGCTTTCTAGATTCCTTAAAAACCGAGCAACTAAAAGGTCAGTCTCGTGGCTTTTTTCATTACAAGTATCATAAATTTTGAATCGTTTGGCTGATTTTTTTAGAGCAATACAATTTTTTGAACCACTGACGAGAGTGTATTCGGCTATGGCGTATGCCCACCATAAGAAAGGATTTTCTCTTTGTCTAAATTGACATGGTAAACACCGGTTTTTCAGGGAAGTAGTAGGAGTAGTACAGAAGTAGTTGTAAATCCATTGAGAATACATTTTCTTCCTGGAAGTGGAACCGAAAAATTACGTCTAATGCGGAAACAATTACATCGTAATCCAGTTGAGCGATATTAACAATTTGCGTATTTTAATTTGGTAAAATAATAGAAATAAAATGTTCTTTGACCGGATGTGCCAAAGGATATAAGGCAAAATCACATTTACATTTTTGTTACAAATTATCAAAAACAATCTTGCGTTCACAATACAAAGTATAAAATAGTTTAATGACGTCATCAAAAATTTTGCTATTGGCGTATTATATTATTTATGAATAACAAATATCAGCATAAATCCATCGACTAAGTAATAAACATCCAGCATCGATGAAGAGCATCGCCATAATACAGTAGAGTTCCTGAATACACCAAAGTCTCCCCGTCTTCTAACTCACATATTGAAATTGAGAATTGGAGCGTCAATTATATTACTGTACAATATAAACCCACCTAAACTGCGCAATGCCACCAATATATGTGAAAGTATTGCATCGAAATATAACGAGAAATCACATTTATTCGTACGACTTCTCTCATATCATCAAATTAACCCTTCGATTCCAAGACAGTGCAGTTTTCATTGAAACTCTTAAGGTAGCAGGAGTAGACTTGAAAGAAAGCTGCTGCTCACATGGCCAGTTGTATGTGGCATGCGCCAGAGTAAGCTCACAGAGTAGCTTGGCGATTGGCGATAAAAAATATTGTCTACAAAGAAATACTGTGATAGGTAGGAGGCAACGTACCTCTATCTATCTATATCTATCTGTACAGTGTCTTCCTAAAAATATATTAATATTTTATCTTATTTTCATGTTAATTTAAGCTTTTAATCCGTGAATGATAATAAACAAAAATTTTCATATAATAATTTATAAACTAAGTATCTTAAAAACCAATTTAAATCTTCATTAATGACATTTTCAAAATTCAATGCGTATGAAGTCAATATAAAAAAAGTGAAAATTTTTCACAATTTTCGACGATTCATGTTTCAAAAGTCAACATATAAGCTTGCAAAATAAGTGCTTCTTCTAAAAATTTCGTTTTTGAACATTTTAAACATACAATTTCAACCAGAAATTATTAAACTATATTTATGATTTTTGTGGTATGCATCTCGATATTTTTTACCAACAAATGAAGAAACCTGATGGATTTTTATTAGAAGTTTTTATTTTTCATGTCAGAATTATACTCGGAAAGCTTGACATTCTCCACCGAGTGGCAAACGCAATTAGAATAATTAAAACCCCCCTGCGGCTCAGGGGTTCAAGAATTTACCCGCGGTAAGGCATGCCTGTCGTAAGATCCGACTAAAATCCAATAGTTCCTGCGACAGTCGGGTCTTTACCATATACCGGAACGTCTCTCGCAACATTCCCCAGAAATTACTTTGAGGAATATTTTTGCGGTTACAACAACAACAACATCAACAACAGAATAATTAAAGTAATTTTTTATTTACTTTAAATTTTCTACAATTTTTGAAGTTTGTCGGAACAGTACTAGCGCCTTGCCTTGCAAAAAATAATACGCATTGCCAACCACTTGTGCTGCTGCAATGTACAATAGCTGTTTTTGTTTGAAAAATTTTTTTTTCATAGTATTTTAAATGAGTTTTTAAAGCTTAAAATGCTTTTTTGAATATAAAAATTTTATACAAAAATTTTTTTATTGAAGTTATTATTAATTCGGTAGAAGCTTATTATCAGTCTATGGTCCTTTGAAGTCAATATGTTAAGAAATTTTGAGTTTAAAATAATATAAATAATTTTAAAACTTGAGCATAAATCTCCCCTACTCTATTTAAAAAAAAAATCCATTTAACCCTTCATTTATAAATATATTTCTGGAAATTCTGCAAGTGGGACTTACTAATTATTTTTAGTAAAATACCTGAGCTTACTGCAATTTTCTTTATTTTACTCCGAATTTATTTGCATATAAATACAAAAAAAAATTCTCTATATATTTAATTTTTATTTACATTAGCCACTACAACATTATTTTCACAACAACAGGAGAATATTTGTAAATAACAAATTTTGGATAGTAACTTTTTAAATTACCAACACTAAGCTGCATACAAACAGCAACACTTGCTAAGCACTTTTTCGAATAAACGCTTTTATTTTATTTTTCTCTAGTTTCATATGTTATATATGTATGTATGGTATGTATATTGGCACGCACGCCTGCCCGCTCAAACGGAAATGCACAAATGACGCCGGAAGCGCACACAAAATTGCGGCGAACACCTCGTAATTCAACGTCGTTGTGTAAGCAAATAAGACTGCCGGCAACAAATACACGTATTTATGACTTTCGAAGGGCATACAGGAATGTTAGTTTGCTTGCGCATATGTTGGTATGTTGCATGGTAGTTGCAATATATAGAAATTGTTGCACTTTCACTTTGTGGAATTTGTAAGATTTCTAATATTTATTACCAATTTTTTTTAAAAAATTTTTAAAAGAAGTTTAATATTTGTACATAATATACATATGTATATATATTTTACATTTTAATATATTTTTATTATTGGTTCTAATTTCCTTTTGGTTTTTGTGTTTTTCAAACCTTTTATGAATTTATTGGGTTTCTGGTAATATTGAGTCACTGTTACTTATTTCATTAATTAATTAACTAATTATTTTTTTCCCAATTTCAACTTTTGCAAAATAAGCCTGGTCATTTATATTGTATATTTTATTTTTTTATGTTTTTTAATTTTTTTTTTTTTTTGTATTAATCAAACAAATATATGTAGTACTTTTATATATAATTTATATTTCTTTATTTTATTTCCAACATGTTTTTACACTCTTTTTCGCGTATTCCCGACATTTTTCTTTCAGCTCAAAGCATAGTTCATTTTGGCTCAACTTTTCAAATAAGCGTTAAAGCACTTTCAAATTTCAGTATCAAAACTTTTCACTTATTTTTTACTTTTTTATTATGTATTTTTTATTTCATCTTAGTTTTGTACTACTTAATTATCGTCACCAAAAATATTTAAGCCTCTTCTCTGGTGCACGCACTTTATTGCATTTCTGCTTGCATTGCATATATATATTTGTTGTTGTACTACCACCGTACATTTAATTACACATTTTGCGCGCTCGCTCGCTTGTTTAACCGTTACTTTTTGTCGTTCGCAGGAAACGTTCCCGTCCAATGCTAATACCGACACAAGACTGAATCGAGTCCATTGGTGGAAAATTAGTTTTTCCTCGTTTGCGGCGCGCGAATGCCACAACGATTTTACACTACCGTTACTACAATAACAACAACAATATAATATAAACAATGTTCGTCTCAATATACGAAGTTATTGTTGTCTAACTACTGCCACAGTGCCGAACAAGGAATAGCTTCGTTCGTGTTCGACAAAACATTTTCGTAATTAAGTTCGAAAGTATATGTTGTAGCATAACGAAAGTGTGCTACAGCTTGGCGTATAAGTAACAAAGTGAACGGTGTCAGAGAGACAATAGGAGAGAGTGAATGAGAGAGAGCGCATAAATTTCGTTGCTCTCTATTGGTTTTTATCTCTTCTTCTGCCTTTTATTTTTCTTTTGCCTACAGATTTAATGCATATGTTCCCGTTTAGCTTTGTTCTCAGTGTCATTGTCCATTTCCGCGTATTTCCTGTTATCCGTTAACACATACACACACTCATACAAATGTATATATAGCCTGCATTTGTTGATAAGGCATATGCTGATAAGGATGAATTGTGGATTATAAGGATTTGAGTATATTGAAATATGCTTCTTTTGTTTAACAAAGTATGAAAGACGGATGTAGTTCTTGTGGAGTATCCTGAGTTGGAATCCTAACCAGAACAGTAAACAAAATTATTGAAAGATTTTTCAAAATTCCTTCTTTCTTCCCCAGAAAATATCTGTCTTTGTGAATTTCTGACAATAAATAAGAGGTGCTCGTAAAAATCCATCAGCCGTTCGAAGGCGGCTAGAATAAACTATAGATTCCTCTATTTGTTGGGAAAAAAAAGGCACAACTCAAATTGGAGATAGTAAAAAAGAGAAATGAAGAACCAAGCTAAGACCAATGAATCAGCTTAGCATGTCTAGAGCTCTCAACAAAGCTTAAGCTTCTAAGAGCCAAAAAGAAACCACAATTTGGAAACTTTTTGTAGACTTTTGAGGAGTTCTAAGTCACAAATAAAAAGTACTTAGAGGAGTATTAAAAACCCTAGGGAACGTAAAAGAAATTTCCAGAGACTTTTCCAGCACCTTAGTAAAATCCTCGCAGTGGGAGTAGGTCCAAGAAAGCAGTCTCTAGTACGCTTTTGTGGAGACATACATTCGTATGCACGTCAAAGCTTTTATAGTATCTGCAGAGCAAATTCTTGAACTTTAATCCACTCAATCAATATATTCCAACAAGAAATTAGGTCAGCTTACTCCGCACCTTGGATGAGTAGCTGAATGTGTCTAGTTCGATGGCCTCTGTGAACTGATGTCCAGCAACTAATTCCACACAAACTAACCTAGTTTATAATTCTAAAAAAAATAGTAAAATAACTTTGAAAATATTTATTTTTATTAACTTTTGTCTAGTTACAACAATTTAATACTTAATCTGAATTCATATTCTAAGAATAAATCTTAAATAAATAAAAAAACACTGTATTGCTAAACAAAAATTACCGTTACACATTCTAAAGTATTTCAAAATTTATTATCCACAATTCATTACCGAGTAGCATGCAATCTACTCATTTTAAAGAATAAACTGAGCGCAAAATGTTTAAACCTCTGAAAACAGTGCTCACCCTTACTTATATTCGAACACAAATACACAAATAGAGAGAGAGAAAGAAAAAGAGAGAGCATGCTACTGAGAATCGCTTGTGTGGTTTATGCATTTTCTGTGTAAGGATTCCCAACTGAAATGCGCTTATCATCACAACACAATATACTATTGCATATATTAATAGCTTAACAGTTTGATATTTGTACGATTCGGAGATTTGTTGCTTTACTGGGTTAATGCACTTAAACATTAACCACTCAACTGTAAGTGTTTCCGGATTTTACGAATTCGGTATTTACTAAAGATTAGTTGTGGGTCACTGATTATACGAATGATAATGAATAATTTGTTATAAATATTTAATAAAATATTAAAACACAGTTTTCCCGGGCAAAAAGAATTATTTAATTATATTTAGTTTTAATTTCAATAATATAATTTAAGTTAATTTTGACCTATTTTATATAACTTCATTATTTCTCATTTTGTTCTCTTTCATTTAATTAAACGTATTCCCGTTTTTTTATTTAATGTATCTTTATTATTAGTTCCTGTTTTGGTTTGATTTTAATTTGTCTTATTTAACTTATTTCATTTTGGTAAAGGAAATACTTTTTTATTTACAATTTCATTAAATTTTGATTTATTTGAATTTATTTTATTAACAATAATTATTTATTTTATATTATTTTATTTTATTAATGGTTTTAGCGACCTTTCTATTATTATAAATTGAAAAAGTAGGCCGGCTTGAGGTCAGAAAAAATAAAAAGAAGAAGACAATTACCGATGTGTAATCGAAATATATCGGGGAAACAACAATTACATTGTGTTTTTTAATTTCTCTGACATCAAGCCGGCAAACTTTTTCAATTTATTATTATTATTTTAATTTATTTATTTTATTTTATATTACAATGTTATTTGATTTTATTTATTTTATTTATTTTATTTGATGTGATTTTATTTTATGTTATTTTAATTAATTATTTTATTTTATTTTATTTTATTTTATTATATTTTATTTTAATTTATTTTATTTTATTTTATTTTATTTTATTTTATTTTATTTTATTTTATTTTATTTTATTTTATTTTATTTTATTTTATTTTATTTTATTTTATTTTATTTTATTTTATTTTATTTTATTTTATTTTATTTTATTTTATTTTATTTTATTTTATTTTATTTTATTTTATTTTATTTTATTTTATTTTATTTTATTTTATTTTATTTTATTTTATTTTATTTTATTTTATTTTATTTTATTTTATTTCATTTTATTTCATTTTATTTTATTTTATTTTATTTTATTTAATTTTATTATAATTTATTATATTTTATTTTATTTACTTTTATTTTATTTTATTTTTTTTATTTTATTTTATTTGATTTTATTTAATTTTATTTTATTTTATTTAATTTTATTTTATTTTATTTTATTTTATTTTATTTTATTTTATTTTATTTTATTTTATTTTATTTTATTTTATTTTATTTTATTTTATTTTATTTTATTTTATTTTATTTTATTTTATTTTATTTTATTTTATTTTATTTTATTTTATTTTATTTTATTTTATTTTATTTTATTTTATTTTATTTTATTTTATTTAATTATATTTTATTATATTTTATTTTATTTACTTTTATTTTATTTTGTTTTATTTTATTTTTTTTAGTTTATTTTATTTTATTATATTTTATTTTATTTTATTTTATTTAATTTTATTTTATTTTATTTTATTTTATTTTATTTTATTTTATTTTATTTTATTTTATTTTATTTTATTTTATTTTATTTTATTTTATTTTATTTTATTTTATTTTATTTTATTTTATTTTATTTTATTTTATTTTATTTAAATTATTTAATTTTTTTTTTATTTTTTTTATTTAATTTTATTTTAATTTAATTTATTTTATTTTACTTTATTTTATTTTATTTAATATTGTTTAATTTTTTTTTTTTATTTTATATGATTTCATTTTATATTTTTATTTTATTTCATCGTGTTTTATTTTATTTTTTTATTCTTTTAATTTTTTTTATTTATTTTTTTTTTTATTTTTATTTTTTTTTTGTCTTTTTGTTCTATTTCTATTTAATTTATCTTATCTTATTCTAGTTATTTTTTTTATTTTTTCGTTTTACTTGTTGACATTGGTTTGGGCGATAGAAAACTTTACTTTAAACAATCTGTAATTATTTAGTGTATATGTATTGTATTTTCCCATGTGTCTGCAATTTGTGTTTATCTCTGCAGCAACTTTATTTTTATTATTCTGAACTATTTTATTTTTTGGCCTTAGCTACTAAGCAAATAAATACTTTAAAAACAGTCGCCTGGAAGTTCCCTAAATACATTTTAATGCTCTTTGAAATGGATCTGACACAAGTATGTCACAAACTTTTTGCCTGCTTGCTTGCTTAGAGCAAGGGTAGAGAGCGCTTACAACAGAGGAGTAAAATTTTATAACAAATAAATACTGAGAAAGATTACTGCCATTTTCCGGCAGCAGCGAAACAAATAAAGTAACAAAATATTAAAATAAAAATAGAAATAAAAATAATAAACAAACAATAGTAAGTTCTCGAATATGCAAGTGAGCAGTCAACAAGAGTCATACGCATTCACACACACTCACACACTTACAAGTGCTTACAAATGCTATCTGAACGAAGAGCCAGCTGATGTATGTATGTATGTATGTTAAGTGTGTGAGTTACAACAAGGACTCGTCATCTGGTTGGGTCAGCAACAGAAGTTGTCACTAAAATGAAATATGAATTTCGAATATAACTTTCATGTGTATATTATAAAGTATATATTTATTTTATAAACACTAATATGTTTGCTTGTTTGCATACGTATGAGCGAAAACAAACTTTAGTAAAGGCCAACATAGACATACAAAAATAAATTTGCAAGCATAATAAATAGACAATCATACCAAAAACTCTCTAAAATTTAAAAATACAAAAAAATTTTAAAGCAATTATATAAATTAAAAATATTATTTATTGTAAGAAATTCTGTATAAATAGAGAATATTCAATGAAAAATTAAATTCGACTAGGAAGTGCTTTTAATGAATATTTAATTGTAACATGTGCCGTGACTCATAGTTATTATAAATACGAGGTATCATTGTTATTAGACAATTTGTCTTTGATCTACCTTAGTTTTCAGCGGAGGAGTAATGAATTAATAATGAAAATATGAAAACCAAGTTTGGAAGAAATATGGAGCCAATACTTTAGTTTAAATAGTCCTCATTACGCCTGTTATACTAAATAGAAAGTTATCAAGGGTTTAATATGGCACTTAAAATAGGTCCTGCGACGCTTATGTTAAGCCAAACCACCATATAGGATTACAGCCTCCGTTTTGGCTCAATAGCTCTTCTGAAAGTATTCCAAATTTGAGACACTTTACTGGCGTTGGACATTATTATAAGAAGTATTGGATGAGTGCATAAGTTCGTGCCCGATTCCGCTGGATGCCGTACGAATCGTTTGAGAGTGGCGCTCGTGAAAGAAATATATACATATTATATATCGTTGGAATCAACCTCTCAGTGGACGGCCTTCTGAGCTTGATGACGATGTTCTAAGGACTTTAGTTGCGAATAACTCACGTATTTCGACGGAAGAGGTTGCCAGTGAATTGAACGTCAACAAATCAACTGCGTTTCGTCGTTTAAAAAAGGTTGGGTACACTTTGAAGCTAGATACATGGGTGCCACATCAGTTGAGTGAAAAGAACAAAGTGGACCGTATGTCAACAGCAATTTCTCTGCTTCGACGGATCAAAAACGAACCTTTTTTGGATCGGCTCGTGACTGGTGATGGAAAATGGGTCCTGTACAACAATGTTCAACGCAAAAGAACATGGAAACAGGCACACGAAGGGGCGGAACCGATGTCGAAAGGTGGATTGCATCCGATGAAGGTACTGCTGTGCATTTGGTGGGATATCCGAGGCGTGATCTATTTTGAGCTCTTGCCAGCTGGAGAAACGATCACTGCCAACAAGTATTGTCAGCAATTGGTCGAATTGAAGAAAGCAATTGATGAAAAACGTCCGATTTTGGCCAATCGCAAAGGAGTTCTTTTCCATCATGACAACGCCAGGCCACATGTTGCAAAACCGACCCTGGCCAAACTGAAGGAGATGAATTGGGAAATCATGCCGCTTCCCCCATATTCACCCGACATTGCACCTTCTGATTATCATTTGTTTCGATCGCTGCAGAACAATTTGAATGGAAAAAAATTTAAAAATGTGGAAGACGTCAAAAACCACCTTGACACCTTTTTCAACGAAAAACCGCGCGATTTCTATGAATCAGGCATCCGTAAATTGCTTGAACGTTGGGAGTGGATTGCCGAACATGATGGCGAATACATAATTGATTAATAAAAGCGCTTTCTTCAAAAAATTTCAATTTTAGTTTGCACTTGAAATCGGGCACGAACTTATGCACTCATCCAATACTATCAACATAATAAGCAAGCTGGACTTGGGAATCTTTCTAAAAATGTGTGGACACTTTTGTTTTTTGATTTTTTGAAAAACAAGATGCAACATTTCAGATGTTTATGGGGCGAGGTAAATATTCAGCGACAATATTTGTACAACACACATTTTTAAAAAGTTGTAAGTAAAAATTGTAGTAAATAAAATTTCGTTTTCTGAGTTTTTAGTCACGAAAGCCTTGTATCAACATACAATAAACGTTACCAGATCGAAAACTACTCAGCAGTGAAAAGCCAAACTCTATTTAAATACTAATATTTTAAAAATTAAATCATACCAGTTTGCTATTTTCTGGCAAATGTCTAGCAGTTCACCAACAACGGAAATAACATTTCCACTACCACTCTACTGCTCTGTTATGTTAATTTCTAGCACGTCATGTTATGTTATATTTTCTGTTATGCTCTGTTGACGTTCGCTGTATGTCGCTGCTCGTTACAACATCACCATAGCCGAGTGGTAAGTGGTTATGGATGTCGTACTTTAAATTCAACATTTAAATCTCACTAACTTATTTTTTTTTTCTGTTGAATCAATAAGTGAAATAGTATTTAACTAGTATGAAGACTGTAAGTCTAACCAGTTCGGAAATAACATTTTCATTACCACTCCACTGCTCTGTTATGTTAATATCTAGCACATCATGTTATGTTATATTTTCTGTTATTCTCTGCTGACGTTCGCTGTATGTCGCTGCTCGTTACAACATCACCACAGCCGAGTGGTAAGTGGTTATGGATGTCATGCTTTAAATTAAACGTTTGAGTCTCAGGAATTTATTTTATTTTTTGGTGAATCAAGAACTTAACATGCCCAAATGAACTATTATTTAACTAGTTGTAAGACTGTAAACTGTATTTCACTCTGCAGGGTAAATACAAATATACCATTTATTAAAATTTCTGTAAAACATAACAATGTTGTGTTTACTTTTTAGAAAACTACAAGCATAAACTAACCTTTCTACTTTAAGAAGACGCAACTTGAAGCGTGAACGCGATGATAGATACTTAGCTAAACAATCAACACAACAACCCGCTCTTTATTCAAACAATATGGTATGTATAAATGTTCGCTGCTCAACACCCAACCATTTAATGTCAATGAAATATTTCTATTTTCCCACAATAGCACGTGCTACTTAAGCATACAAGCGCTACATAAACACATACATGCATGTATGGTAGATGATGTAAGGATATCATTGTTGTAAATTCATATGAACATTATAAAGAACAACAATGAATAAGAAGCGATGAAACATTTGAACTTTGCCATCAAGTGTCTGCATGTAAATATTTAACATTTACAACATGCATACATACATGTGTGGGTGTGTGTTTGTGTTTACAGAGTTTTCCCGTTTTTGTAACAATGCATGCATATTTCATCAAATATTCATCATCGTCTCGCCGTACATTTATATACACACATACATATAAAAGTGGTAAAAAGCATGTAGATTTGCGTCTATATATCTGTATCTACGTGTATATAAAACTTACTCATGGGTGACTTTGCCTGCACAACCATGAAATATTCAAAACGAGCATAAATTATGAATAGAAAATAGCTTACAAGTTTTTGTTGTCATTTTGCACTTGTTGTTGTCGTTTTTCTCTTTATACCTATTTGTTGTCTGCCGCACTAGATTGATTGCCACATGCTGCGTACTCTTCTACACACATATAATACTTTTGTTGTACCCCCGACGGCAAATCCCACAACTATAATGAGAGTGACGAGGCAGCTGCATCAAGTGGCAAGTTCAAGCAAATCTCTTGTGGTTTCAACAATATTTTCTTAACTATTTTGCATATCCTTGCGTTTGCCTTTTTTGTTGCTGTTTGTTGCTATTGTTCATTTAAATAAATATGCATGTGCGTATGCTTGAAGAAAATTGATTGAATTCGCCATATAATAAATATTTGCCGTCTGCTTGGCATTATCCTCTGTTGGGCTAATGTCTATGAGACAAAATTACCTACTCTACCTTTTAGAGATATTTCTTGTAGCTTTTGATGGTTTTTTATGAGGAGCCTTTATTATTTTATGTCAGAATAAACAATTCCCTGTCGAGGGTCGACGGCAATTAGAAGCTTTAACTACCATAATTTGAACCCGAACCTTCCGAATGGCAGTACACAATGCTAACCACTCGGCTACTGCTTAGTCGAGTCAATAACAACATGCCAATCTTTTCTTCTATCCGGCGTTCAGCGCCAAATGGTTAACTCAAGTGAAGCCAGGTTCTTCTAAACCAGATCTTTTGAAATTAGTAGCGATCTTCCCCTTCCTTTGCCTCTACCAGACAGTTTTCTAGTCAAGGTTATTGAAGCTGATTCTCTCTCTCTCTTTCTATGGACTTAGACATCGTTCACGCGAGACAGAAAACTTTGCTTTTTTTACAATTTTTCTTCTCACTCTAAAGCGGCATATCTGTTGGCAAGTGTGACTTAGCGTTGGGTTTTCAGGCTAACATTGTTGTTGGTGTTAATATCGATTACAAAATAGACAAAATTATATACGACTTCGTGATGTGGTAGACAACATGCGAATGTGTGGAATATTTGTCTGAAACTTTGTTTAGTACCGAACGGCTCGGAGAGATCTTTCCTAATTCTAACCAAACTTATGGTGTTGTTCTAATCAGCGCGGTTAGCATGGACGTATAATTTGTACCAAAATGTTTCTTTTTATTCTCTCGAAATGATCTTCAAAAAATCTACAATTGTTGGTGTCTGTCGATTTTTTCCTCATTTCGATCCAACAAGGTGGCGAAGTGTTTCTTCGGTCAACTCTGTTTGTGCTGGACATCGCTCAACGAATAAAGTGTCTAAATAAGTATGTTCCAATCCTAAAACCTTAAGTAAGTGATCGCTTAGTTTCCTAAAGTTTTCGATAATTACCTTTGTCGGCCAGCTCTTCGTGTTCACGCATTTCGGTATTTCTTTTTGTTTTTTATATACACCTCTCCTCACCTTCGCTTGTCGCAGTCACTCGCAAGTTAGTGAGGTAAGCAGTCTATCTTGCTTACATTCATACATTCAACTTTCCTCAACTCATCTCTTATTGTCGAAAGTCTGAAAAAATTATCGATTTTATACGTATTTTTTGGTCCAGAAGCAGCCATGTAACTTGATGAAATTTCTCATACTGGAATCTAATACTATAGACAAGCACATTTTTCGAACTTCGCCGAAGTTGATCCGCCTCAGCCCGTTCAAGTTTGCTTCGTAATGGAGACGGAATTTTTCAGCTTTTATTGCAGAGGGTATCTTCTTTGTCTAACTTGAAGAACTTCACTTTGATGCGAATTGTGGCAAGATGTTCATTCACTGCGGTGAATACCAGATGGAGATTCTCTCCCACCACAAATTCCTTGAATGATCACTGTATATAGGTATATTACAAGCCTCGGTTCCCTCCCCTTTGTTTGAAGTAATATTCTGTCCATAAATTTAATATAATCTTTTTTGAAACCTCCCGGGCATCGTCACATCTTTTCAAAGATTTTTTGACCAGCTCTAGATGTCCACACATTTCGATTGCTTTGCCTCTTCTCTCTGCAAATACCTCACGTTTTCGTCTTGAACTCTCGGTATAGACCCACCCCAACGCACGCTGTGGCCGATCACAGCGTTGCAAGGTAAGTAGTCATGTGTCTCTTCAATGTGGCACTTCTTTTGGTCTTGTCGAAAACCATTAGTTTCTCTAGTGCTTGAACATAGGGAGCTTGAAATACCATAAAGCAGTTTCTTTATCGATCAGGTATTGATGATGCCTGCATGTAACTTAATGAATTTCATTTTGCATTAATTTGGTATTAAAGAAAATCGCTTTTTTCAGCCTCGGCGGTATTCACAGTGGTCGTAATATAAACTGGGTTTTCTTATCTCAGGCTTCTTTGGAGCATTTTTTAACCATTTAAGACTCCCAATTCTTACACACCACAGATGCTTCACCTTCTCGCTTTAGTTCACTTTCAATCGGATGCTTTTTGGCTAACCAAACAATGGTGGATAAAGGACCTGTGATAGTGAGTTACCTGAACCTTATCCAGAAGAATCATTTTAGATCACTTACAGGCAGTAAAAAACTTTCCCCTACTTACGTGTACTCTCATTTCTATATCCTTTAAGGGTATTTCTTTGTTTCCAAATAATATATCGACTATTAAATACATATTTTGTTATTCTATTGTAAAGTTTTTTTTTATTAAAGTTCCAAAACTAATTTAATCTCAAATACACAACTCATGATAAACAGCCTAAAATTATGCTTCAAAATAAATTACTGCTATAAATAATTGTGTTGACTTCTTGCTTGCTTATCGTCACATCATCAATGCCGGCGGCCACTGCTCATAAATGCGAACACTGATAATTTTATGATGACGCCGACGATGACCTCGGTGACACAAAGAACAGACAAACAAATAAAAATACAAACAACAACAACAATATATAAAAGTACTTAACATAAATTGGGAGTAAGAATAAGACAAAGACGAGAGGAATGAAATCAAGGATATATATACATATGTGTATATATGTATATACATATATATGTACATGAATATGTGCTTGCAACTCAATCTGTGCTAAATCGCTTTTTAACACCAATCATATGAGACGTTAAAGTGAAGCAAAAGAGCAGAGCAGAGAAGAAGGAAGAAAAAACAGGTGAAAGTAAAAGACGGAAAAAGCAGCGAATTGAAGCGTCACTACAACAATAGCAAAAATCGCTACAATTTAATGGCAATAGCCGTAGGGATAATATGTACAATGCCTACTGCATACACACACACATACACACACGCAAACATATGCAAGTAAATATATGTATGTCTTTGCTTCCTTGCGGAGAAATGGAAAACTGTTTGGTAGGCGGCTTTGTGGTCATTTACGTGCCACGCGACGCAACAAAATGAAAACCATTAAGAGTACATATGCATACGTATGTATATATGTATAGGTATATGTATGAACATGTATGTGTGTGTAGTTATGACAGCAGCAATCAGCGGAAGTAACGCTTACTAGCATACAATTTCTTGCGCTTTTTTACTGTATGTATATAAAGATGTACAAATGTATATATATGTAACTGTATATAAATTGTTTTTACTTGCTGCCCTCTTAAGTTGTTGCTGCCATTTTTATTGTTGTTGACTTAACATCAATTGCCACGAAATTCCACGGCAATATGAGACGGAATTGTGCTTAAGTCCTTGTAGACGCGGGAATATGGCCGATAGCAGTTTTTTGTTGTTGTATTGTATATATGTATGTTGGTATATAAGTATGTTTATATAAATATGCATGCCTAGAGGAGTATCAAATGACCAACATTAAAAAGGCAGTGCCTCCTTTGCCAATTACTTACATACAGTCATATATGAGCAAATCCTTGAGTACATGTTTGTATGTATTTATGCAAAAATAAAAATAAATAAGCGTGATGTATTAAACAGTTCAAGGATATGCTAGCTATTACAATTAGCGCAGCTTTAAGAACTTTTTATTTCCTTATTTTATTTTTTTATTTTCCTTTTAATTTTGCTTTCTTAGTTCTTTTACATCAATTCATTATCAAATCCTTGGAAGTTTCCATAGCCACGTCATTGTACGATAAGTTGACACCTTGCAGATATATGCCAAAATGATCTTTAGGAAGACCAAAAATTCTTTCTTTTAAAAATTTTTAGGTTATACTGACAACTGTGAATAAGACTACTTGTGATAACAGAAATATCTAATCACCAAATTTTACTAACCGCCTTCATCGATTATCCGACGAGCTTCACTAGATCAATCTTGGATAGGTCTTCAATAGATATTTATCAGAAATGCTGAAGTCTTAAGTAGCCTTAGAGCCCAGCAGCCTCATAGAAGATGAGTGAGTTCCTTCACCTCCTCAGCATCTTTACAGCTCCTGGTGTTTCTTTAAGCAGTTCAAATTATTTCTAACAGAACGATCGGTTCAAACTTATGACCTCTCAGAACTCCCAATATCTTAGATGTTTTAAGGAATATATTCATATATATGTCACGAGTTCTTTCTGTCTCATTTTAATTTATTTCATTTTCTGAGTTCACCTTACAGGCTAGTGATACCGGCTTGTGAGCTTTACAGGTAGATCGATATTTGCAATCTCCAGTTTTTTCCAAATTTGCGGCAAGTTGTTATTCTATCCTTCTCAACCTGCTCTCAGTTACATTTTATAAGGTTCAGCTCTGCCGTGGCAAATGGCATGCAAGTGAGTTCCTGATCGAAAAGACTCTGCTCGTTCATGCCTTGTCTAGTAAGTTCATTCATTTTATAGTTTCCCTCAATGTCTCTATGATAGGCTACGGTCGTAAGACGCAGAATGTTCCTACAGAGAACTGTCATTTCCTGCAGAGTTCACTGAGTATGCAGCTAAACCTTTCAATGAAGTGGACTCATAGTTGGGCTTATCGCGGTGGAGCTGCTCATTTTAAATGCCTATAGCATCACCCGCTTTGCGCACTTTCATTATCCGATTATCTAATAAAGCCTCTCAGATTTTGTCTATTTCTGATTTTATTCGAACGGAACTTCTCAGATACCTATCCACCTTCGAGAATAGCGGCGACATATTGGGCATGCGGCTCTATCGCCATCGAACGTTTCCTTTTCGGCTCACAAAATGTGTCATCTCAGTAGGTGGCTAATGAACCAAGAATAAATATGATCACTAAGACCCAGCCTCGGCTTACTGTAAGGCTAAACCACTCCGCGTTCCATCGAAAGCCACGCCAGAGCCTGTACGGATGACTCTAGCAAACACCTATTAGGTCTTCCCGACCCATAAGGATCATTGCTAAGCGCAACTAAAGGAAACAATCTCTAATCACGGAAAAAACATATTCCCTTAAAAGAAAATGTTATTGGGTCAATCTCACAGAGTACAAAACGGAGGGTATTGTTGGATTCATTTCCAAGCTTTATAAATCACATCTAAAACAGCAGGAACAAGCGAGTGAGATCAGTGATCTGCAGCTCCAAAACAAGTAAACCTTCCTTCGCAGCGCAAAAGGACCGGTCTTGGATTGGCTAGTCGCCATTCTTGTCGTATAACTGAGGGACAGTCAGCCCAATTTGAGTTTAAGATGTTTTGGCTACCAGAAAGAAGCAGAATATCCGGAAATGCAGCGAGATCCCGTATCCTCTCTCTAGATCTCAGTAAATTACAGCTAATCCAAGGGACAGGAACTCTCCACTGCCCCATCACAAGTCAGTAGCCCGAATTGCAAGACCGTTTGGCAAAGTCAACGCCAGGTGTCATAGGACAGGAGCATCCAAATCGGTACATCTACCTAGATAAAAGGATAACAGTGTTTTTAAGTTAGTGCTGAGCATACATGGGTTTTATTTGAAGATTTCTCGATCCCATAACGGTTATACGCGAATACCTGGGGGCTGAGGGAAACTCTTGTCGTTTGCATACGTTAGATCGCTGAAACTCTAAGAAAAGTCTATCGCAGAAAAGCCTGGACCGGGTTCCCAGCGGTGTCTGCAAAGTTCGAGCTCATCTGGCGTGGCAACGAGAATCTGCCCACCATTGACTAGAGAATAATTTAAGTTGACGAGGTAAAGAAAAAACCAAAAACGGTGAGCGTCGTCATCAACGAAGCTTCTCTTCCAGCGAATAGTTATGGAGTGTTTAGCTATGTTTTCTGATGGTTACGCTCAATAAATGACACGCCGAACGATTTTTCCGACACGACAAACTCCGAAAAGCGAGTTTCCGTTTATCCAATTAACGCTACGATCGAGTTAAGGAAACTGGTACAGTTGGAAAAGTTGCAAAACTTTCGGACCCAAACGCAGCATGGACAGGGGCATTCTAGTTCGTAGGCCGGGGCTAAGACGAACGCTGAAAGCGTATCTGAATATGCCGGCGCATCCATCAGCCGCTGGAATATCATAGAAGAGGATTAGCTTCTGGACTCTGGAATTGAGGGGAAGGATATTTAAACTGAGATCATAACCTTCCTTTAGGCAGAAGAAGTACAAGCAATGAATTTCAACACAGCATCTAACTCTTCGTCTCGACTAGAAAACTGAGCACATAATTTCGATCTAGAAGCCTTGGTTTGTAGATGCTCTGCAGACTGTCCTTTCATTCTTACTAGAAAGCATCTGCTGCAAGGTTCTCAAAGCGTTGAAATTAAAGAAATTCTTCAAAATTATTGTCTACTTCTTTAAGGAGATGGATACAAATTTGCATATAAATATGAATTAAAATTTATTTTTCATTCTTCACACCATTTATTATTTTTATTTTCTACACAAATCACTGCTATATTTATTTTGGTTGAGTTCAAACAATGCATAATTTGTATACGAATTTATTTTGGCACTTAACAAGCGGAGACTCATAGTCATGGTGACCCATGCCCATATCCATGGTAGCTGTCTTAATTGTCTTATATGAATGTTGATATTTACAAAGTCATTTCTTATGCGCCGCCTACGTGACATGCGCCGGAAGCTACTAACACTGGGAAATGGCCCAACACCTGCGTGTATACACATATATATATTGTACATGCGGATATAAAGGAATCATCATAAACAAAGTCTATATATACATTTTTTTTCATTTATTTGCTTCAGGTATTTAACATTTCTCTGTTTGCCTACCTTCTTTCCATACACCCACTTTGTGTATTTATTTTCTTATATTTCTTATTATTTCTTTGTGTTTTTATATTCTCTTTCTCAGCTCTTCTCCGCCATTTAACGTTAACGCTTTGAGAATTACACTTGTGATTTATGTCGGAATGATTAGAGCAACAATTGTGGCCACTTTAGTGGCCTTGCGTTGTGTGTAGGCAAGTAAAATGCGCCTTAAAGTATGCTATGCGTGCATATGCTAAATGTTTGTGGCTATCTTTGGCATTGTGCGTTGTGCTTTATAGCGGTAAATGGCCAACAAGCTTTGCATTTTTTTTTTTATTTTTTTCATTTATTTACTTTCTGCTTTATTTATTTTTTTTTTTGTTCTTTTTTATTTTGTTTTTTATTTATTTTTTTATTTTAATATTTTTGTTTCGCAACTCAACAACTTGACTTAAGGCATTTAATTTTTGTGGCACTTAAATTTAATGCGATTAAGCGCATTTGCTCAGGCTTTAAGTAAATTTACCACAACAAAATTCACAGGTGGTTTAGCCGGCGTATAATGGTATACCATAAAATTAGTAGCAAAAATAAATGCTTAAATTTTCTTATGAGTTTGTATGTTTTTTACATGTTTTGCACTTTGATTGCATGCATTTTTAGGCAAATTGTTTATGTAACAAATGTAAGCTTTCAATTATTCAAAATTGTATATTGACAATTTGCCGTCATGTGCGCTCAACTTGCTGTGCTTTTAGCGCTAATCCAAGTATAATCAGCAGAAAAATGTTATTGTAGTGAACACTTGTCAAAAAGATAATCTTGCGGGTATTTCCATGAAAAATATAACTTTTAATACTTAATTTTAGTTTGTTTCTATAAAATAAATACTATTAAAAGTCGCATTAATGTTTTTAATAAAAGAAAAAGTTAATTTAAATTTCGGCGGTGCTCAAACGCGGCCATTTTTTATATTACGACGTAGCATTTTATGTACCTAACAGTAAAAAGTAGTAGTATAGCTTCAGCACGGAGTCGGTCTTACTCTAATTTCTTGAAGTAGAGCTCCCCTTATTATACTCTACTAGTTTCTCAGCTTAGTGTCGGAGTTTTCGTCGTTTTCTAATTTCTAACTCGCTCTCTCTCAGCCTCATTGCTTCGACACAGAGTCAGACTTTCCGTCATTTCCTATTTTATCTGCTCTTTCTGTTCTCTACTATACTAGTCTTTTAGCTTAAGCATTTTTTATTTCGCTTTCCCTCCCTATGCCCCTATAGCCTTTCAGCTTCGGAGCATCCTATCTTCCAGCTCTCTCTGTTCACTGCTAGCCAGATAAACAGTTTCCCCTCATTTCTCACCTATACTGCCGTCTCTGTTTTTTACTAGTTTTTCAGCTTCGACACAGAGCCAAATTTTCCGTAATTTTTCCTTTCGACTTTCCTCTATCTTCTCTACTATTCTTTCAGCTTCCAAACAATCGGCTTTCCCTTCATTGCTCTTTTGTACAGCCCTCTTTGTTCTCTACTTTCCCTTCAGATTTTGCATAGAGTCGGACTTCTAGTCATTTTTTTTTTTTTGCAGCTACTCCTCTGGCGAACTGATGTTATAATAAGACCAAAGCGGAGCCTTAAACAGAACATATCGGAGTTCAATCATCGACATATATTTTCAAAATATTTTCTGGAATCAACGTTCCTTATCGCTCCGAATTCTCTTTAGTGTCTTCTATCGACAAAAATGAAGAATACGTAATAGTTTGTTTTGAGTTTTGAAAAGACGAAAAAGGCCGCCATATTAGGTGCATACGGTAGTTGTACTTTGGAATCTGTTGATTTCTGGTCCGAAATTCGTTCACCATCGTAGCCTTGTGACAAGGTACGTTCCCGTGCAGCAAAATCCACCAAAAATTCAGGATCTTCGGAACTAGTCGAGTGGAAACGCATTTCAAGCCCAAGCATTCCTTTTAGAATGGTACAAATTGATTCCTGAGACAGAAAAAGGTTCATATCTGTCTGTCTCAAACTTAAATGCCGATTTCTGCCCTCCGTAAGACTGGAAGATGGGACATCTGATGTGGCCCATCTCAAAGGTAGAGCACTGGCGTTTCTTCCACTCCTGGTCATGTTAAGGCATTTAACCGATTCAAACTACTTAGTTTTTAATAATGGTTTCTCTGTGGTTGTAAATGCTCTGTCAATACAGCTACAATACTAATAAAGTTCTCACTGTTTAGTGCAAAGTTTGATTTGCCTTCAAACCAAACTATTGCTCAGAAGCGTGGTAAGATCCACGTAAGAAGAGCAGCCGGATTTTAAGTGTGCCTCAAGGACTACTATTTTAGTCTGCATTTGAAGACTCGAAAAGGTCTGAAGTAGTTCGTGGTGACAGGCTAACCTGCAATACAGCGCTCCAGCATATTCATCTGCCTTCTTATAGCCTTTTAAATCTGTATAACCTGGGGATGAAGATTTGTTTCCTATGACAACTACTTTATTTGTCTCCTTGCATGTTTTCAAACTTTGTATTGACGACGAAACGTTCACAACTTTTTCCCATTAAAAAAGTAGCTTCACGGCCCAAATCACCCGATAAACATACTAATCAAGCACTTTACTATCTAAAATCCAACTAACCACTACAAATATAACAAAAACTGCAATAGGTATCATTAAAATAATATTATTGAGATTTATCATCTATATGACGTAGAAGTTGCAATAGCTGTGTGAGTAGCAGTGTGAGTGGTATGAGCCGGAGAGTCATAGGATCAAGTCATATATAGACTTAATTTAAAAAAAATAAAACCTAATGGGATCCTCCTTCTGTAGGAAATATCATTAAAACCCGGAATAGTACTAACTAAAAAACTATAATTTTTAATAAAAATTCGTCAGCCTGCCAGAGTCTGAGGGCTCTTTGAGGACATTTGAGCAAAATTTTTAATGAAAAGTTTCAGCCTGAAAAAGCTTTGTAAGGATTTGAGGTAAGTTTTCTAGTATTTAACTCTCTCTGCATTAAAAGTATTATCAAATCTTTCCCAGTTAGAAAAGAATTCACCATTGAAAAGTAGATTTCCCAAAAAAAAAGGGAGCTGCCTGCAACAAACTTTTGCAATTGACAGCATCTGAAGTGGAAATGCATACAACCCCGAAAAATTCAAATCCATTTTAGATGCTTTTTTCTTTGCGTATGTGGTTGTGTGCATTCTACATGTGTTCGAAATGTTTCTTTTGCAAATTACGTTCACAGAAAGAAAAATCAAAATCACAAAATCTGTATCAGAAAATGGCGAAATTTAGCAAGAAAATCAAAAAAAAAAAAACTAACATAGATTATGGCAAAAAAGAAATTGCAATCATATATAAAACAAAAACAAAAGCCACTCAGAGTATCACAGTGAATGTCACAAATTCAAAGTAATGATTGGAAAATACATTTTACATACTTACAATCATCACTTAGTGCTTAACACTCACCAATTTCAACATTTGCACTTGAGTACTTTTTTTTTTAATACAACGAACATATATATATATATACGGTGTGTCCCAAAAATAAGCGCACTTTTTGGATATAAAATAGTAAAATACACATTATATTATCTTTGGAAGTTATTATTTATTCAAAATAGGTTCCATTTGACTCAACACAACGTTTGGAATGATCAACCAGCGCATGCATAGATTTTTTTATGTCATTTATAGAAATGTTCTTCAGTACCTCGGTTACGGCTGCTTCATTTTTTTCAATTTTTTTTTTAATTTTTAAACTTCAATTTCAATTTTTTTTCAAGTTTGACACAAAATTTTATATTTGCTCTTTGTTCCATTTTTTTTTTTTTGGAACCATTAGCACACTTTTGGTTTTATTGAAATGGCTGTCACTTTTACATCTGTCATCCGACTTACATGAAGTCAGGTGCGTTTGAAAGAGGATGAATGTATCTTGTTAATGTTGCAAATTTTCAATAGATGGCGCTGTATGTTGTATGATTTAAATATAAAGTTCGGTTATTTTTAGGACACACCGTGTATGTATATACATATGTGTATACCAGCAAAAAGCAATAATCTGATGATTTGGAAATCAGTTTCTTATCACCAGCAATCAGTTGAATTTGAATTTCTAAATTTTACTACAGATATTAGGAGCTAATTCAATTTAAAGAGAAAGATATCCAATGAGTTGAGTTGAGCTGAGTTGATGCGGCTGTTGGGTACCAGCACACTTAGGCCAATAAGTCCATTGTCATACCACTGAGGCTTCTGTCTTCACCTTCTCAAATGATCGAGCCATTTCGTGTGCCTTATAAGGGCAACGACATTTCCAATATTCGCTGAGGCCAACTTAGCGAGACAGTCGAAGTAGTGTTTCCAAAGGAACTTGTGTCGCGCAGATGTCAAGGCTGGACAGTGGCAGAGGTAGTACTCGATGGTCTCTTCCTCTTCTTCGTCCCTACAGCCACCGCAGAAGTCGTTAGAGTAACAGCCCATCCTTTTTCCCATTAAGCCCCATTAAACACTGTCCAGTTATTATACCAGTCGTTATGTTAATGGAGAACTGTTCAAGAAGGGTAAGATATTTTGATTTTTTCGCGTCCAACTTTGGCCATAGCTATGTGGTCACGTTGCACGTGATCGCGTTCAACCATATTGAGTCGGTTTCCCTGGTGAGGGCCAGTTTAAGCATGGAAGCGTTTTTTCCCTTGCTAATTCATCTACCAAACGAATATCCATTAATAATGGAAAACATATCAGCCAAATGGCCACCACGGTTACGCTTACAGGGCTGTATCCTTTCTATGAAATTTTGCATCACAAAACCGCAAAGTGGCTTTTGTATACCCTCAATAGCTTCAGGAAATCCATCTTTGGGTCTTAAAACGACGCTGCTCCGTTGGTGTAGACCATACGTTACACGTGGCCTCAAACTGAGAGTCGCAAGGAGTTAAATCACAAGATCTCGGTGGCCAATTGCTTTCATCTCTTCGAGAGATGACACGCTCTGGAAACTTTTTCCTTAAAAGATCGATGTTTTTGTTGATTGTGTGACACGCAGCGCCATCTTGTTAAAAGTAAACATTATACAGATCATTACCAACCAATTTCGGCCATAAAAATCCTTTATCAACTCTTGGCAGCGCAATCCATTCACCGTAACTGTTGCTCCAGCCTCATTTCCGAAAAAGTAAAGTCCATTGACCCCGCTGAGCTATAAGCCGTATTAAACAGTGACGTGTTAGAAGGATGAAGACGCTTTTCAACAATAAATCTTGAATTTTTCGAGCCCCAGATACGACAGTTTTGCTTATTGACACAGCAACCGAGGAGGAAATGAGACTCATCAGTCAAAATGATTTTTCGATGAAATTCCGGATCGTTTTCATGCATTTCAAGGCATCAATCAGCAAAAACACAAGGTTATTGATGATCGGCCGGCTTGAGTTTAACTTTATAAGCCTAAAGACCCAAGTCTTTTTGCAAAATACGGTGCCATGACGTTTGTGGGATTTAAATTTCAAAGAACGACAAGGAATGGACAAACCTGGTTTTTCTTCAACACTTTGGGCTGCAGCAGCAATATTCTCAGTTGTTCTTGAAGTACGTCTACGTATTTTAATGGTCACATCACTAACTTCAAGTTGCTTCACGACGACCGAAAATTTTTTAAGATTTACGAACCGTCTCTGCCAGGCTTTAATCATTTTTAAAGTAAATTTAAATAATTTCTCCTTTGAAATTCTCCTCAGTGCAAATATTTAATGCAAACACACAAATATATTAACGATAATTGCAAGCAAATTTCAATAGTCAAATAAAGTCAAGAAAAATAAGAAACAATAAATTTAAAAAAATAAAAATTAATTTATTATTACAAACCAGTCATAAACACAAAGTAGAAAATGACTTTCTTAAGTTCTTTAGGTCTTCTAATGGTGATGAGCACACAATAATATTTGCATATATTTCCTTGCATAAATTCTCATTTCCAACATTATTGAATTTAGTGTGCTTAGAGCAAATGTACATACATACATATGTATGTGTATGTATAATCTGTGCCTAACATTAATGTCTCATCTTCATCTTCTTCTGCTATTATCTGCAATGTAAGCGCATACAAACCAAATGTTTGCCAACAAATATCCGGCTGCTCACCAAACTAAGTCATCCAACACATGCAGAGACAATTAAATATGTATTGTTATATACACGTATATGTACACACGTATGTACATCCACCTAACACACAATTGAATATTTGTCTTATAGTTAGCTAAGACAGTCAATTTCCAACACAATTTCCACCACTCATGACAAGGATATTTTCGTACTTAATTCATGGTACTATGCAAATTGAATCAATAATATCCAATTATGCGATAACAATACGAATTGATTTTGTAGTCCTTTACTATTCATATTGGATATAAGGAAATTCCCTTGCATTGAGCTGAAGTTGATGCATCAAATTTCATAGAACAATTGCCGCTGAAATGCCAATAGGCAGTTGGGCAATTCCACATAAATGAAAGTGAATTTTTGAAATTTCTTTGTTTTTTTTTTATTTTTTATTAAGTCTATTTTTTTTTAGTCCGACAGACGGATAACAAAAAAAGTGATATGCTAGATTTCGTTCCGGTAATTTCGATGTCAAAGATGCACCACGCGTCGGGAGGCATGTCGTCGAAAATTGCGATAAAATCATAAAAATAGTGGAAACAGACCGTCACGTGAGCACTTATTTAATTGCTGAGGAACAAAAGATAAGCCAGAAAACCGTTTGGAACCATTTGCATAATCCTGGATTGAAAAAGAAGCTCGATGTTTGGGTGCCACTCGAGCTCACGCAAAAAAATTTCCATCTGCGAATCGCTGCTAAATCGCAACAAAATCGATCCACTTCTGAAGCGTTTGGTAACTGGCGATGAAAAATGGATCACTTACGACAACGTCAAGCGAAATAGGTCGTGGTCGAAACGCGATGAGCCGGCGGAAACGGTGGCCAAGCCAGGATTGACGGCTAGGAAGGTTTTGCTGTATGTCTGGTGAGATTGGCAAGGAATCATCTATTACGAGCTACTCCCCTATGGCCAAATCCGGCCCTCTACTGCCAACAACTGATCCGCTTGAAGGCTGCGCTCATCCAAAATAGGCCACACAGGTCTTTGGCGGCGCGCCAGAAGCTCCAGAAGCTCGGATGGGAGGTCCTAATGCACCCACCTTATAGTCCGGACCTGGCACCAAGTGATTACCATCTCGTCCTATCCATGGCGAATGCGCTTAGTGGTGAGAAGTTGGCCTCAAGAGAGGTCTGTGAAAATTTGCTCCCCGAGTTTTTTGCCAATAGGGACGCAGCCTTCTAGGAGAGGGGAATAATGAAGTTGGCGTCTTGTTGGCAACAAGTGTACGAACAAAACGGCGCATATTTGACTTAAATCGGACAAATGTACACAAAGTTATCATATCTTGAAAAATCAAAAAAAAACCGAACGAACTTTTTACTTGAACTAATAGTTATTGGATATGTAAGAATTCATGTTTATGGACACTCTATCATATTTCAGATCTGGAGAATTTTGAACCATCCTGCTGAAATTACCTATTTCCGCCGTTAACGGTGTTTGCCCTTTCCAATGCGCACACGTCGATGGGACGTTCACAAAACCTCCTAGTGCCGACTCATCGGATGTCGTCATACTGCTAAATTGGATTGATGAGCGACGTACATGTTTTGTTCGTTTGAGGTTCATGAAGAGAGCACTTAAACTTTTTATTGCCCAGTCAGTCCAAAATAGCAACAATTAGCAAGAACATGAATACAGTCGATAATGGCGGCGCCGTCGATGGTAGCAGCGCAGCTAATGGTAGTTCACAAAATGGTGGTGATGCCAACTTAACGCTATCTCAAGATACCGATAACAGTACTGGCAAAGTACGCCTACAGAATACTCAGTGACGGGGACTACATCCTCCGGATATGCGGACGAGACTAGCAATAAATGCACACAGACGGAAAATAGACCCGGCTCATTCCTTTGTACCATCGGCGACGGCGAGATGTGTAAGTTAAGCATTTACGATGACGCCAGTCCCATTGATTCGCATTTCCGCAATAGACTCGAATACAGGGAGCTGTTCAATCAGATTTTCGCTGTACTCAAGAAGGCGGTCACAAATAAGGTAGAGGATGAAAAATTGTCCTTGCTTGATGATACGCAGCCCGCTGCAGCTGCCGCGTCCAAAGTTGTCGCCAAGATGTTGCCAGTAGCCCCAGCCAATTAAGAGCTGCCAATTGTTTTCGGTGATGACGCACAGAGTATTATTTCGTCAGCGGTATCCGAGCAATCGTTCGCCATGTCCGAGTGCATAACTAGGTTGGAGCGAAAGACGGTAAAGAAGCACATTATCAAGAAGAATCAAGAAAACTAGCCACTCATGCATGTGGGCGCTTCCATCACCACTTTTGTGTTGGCGGTTCAGCCACCAATCGCTGAGAACGACCGCGTTTTAGCACCGCTCAAGCATGAACCACTCGAGTATCTATCAGTGGGTATGGGTATCAAGGTGAAGAATCGTTGCAAGTACCGCAACTTTAGCAGTGACCGCCCAGAGTCACCAGCTGTTTTGACAGCTCGATGGTCCTTTACAATCGCTGTTTGAATTCGCCGGGCACACCCGCCACCTCGTTGCACGGACATGAAATGGATTTCAGCCATCTCGAATATCGACCCAGCTTCCTGTCGATGTAGCTCAATCAGCTGGAAAATCTGGAGAAGTCATACGCCGAGGTGCTGCGTACTGCAAATAGTTGCAAGGACGACCACTGTCGGTCAACGTCGTATCATCATGATCATCACCACCATCATTATCAGCAGCTGTAAGTGCAGCAACATAAGCAACACAAACAACAAAAACAACAGCGATGCCGAAAAACCTAAGCTGCGCTGGGCAGAAAAGAAAGCACTTGAGGTACCATCACTCTCTCTGAAGTCGAATTACAGCGTTTGTTCACCAGAGGTATCACTGTGAGCGTGCGTCCTTCTTGCAGCAAACGGTTTTCTTTATAATTTTTCCCCTATTGAGGTTGTACGCTCCAATAAAGAGAAAACAATAGCCTCGGATGAAAGACCATACTTTTGGTAATGGTGACTATGATATACCAAGGCATGTACATGGAATGTCCGGTCTCTTAAGTTCCGCTGACCAACTGGCTAATTTCCTCATAAGAAGGTAGGCAGACATCACTGCCAAGATATTGGATTGACGAGATAAGGATAGAAGAAGATAAATTCTTGTGAATCTTTTTACCTTACAAAGGCACGAAAGTTTGGTGTTGTACTTGTATTGAGAGATAGACTCTGACCCCGATTGCTATGGTACAGTATGAAAACCATGTTATTCAACGTATCGCTTATCTAAGCCCACGCTCCGGTGGCAGAGAAAGGCGATGTGACAAAAGACGGAAGAATAACTTGAGGTCATGGCCATCAGACATATCTCAGACGATTGCAAGAGCGGAGCTTCTTCCTGCAGGAACAAATAGGACGAACTGAGACAGAGGTTAATATTATAACAAGATAATAGAGCAACCATTAGTCTAGCCTGCTTAACTGTAATGAAAATGTAACACCCGGAGATGGCAAACCCGAAACCCCAATCGAAAACGCTGCCCTTCTAATCCTCTACAATTTCAAAGTTTTGACAGCCAATAGTGGCGTGGAACCCCAGACGGGAGTATGAAGACTGCTTTTTGGACGATATGATATTTCAATTTGTTCTTTTCAGATATAGGTATTGTATTTGCTTCTTGTTGAGGTCAATTTTAGCGATATCATCGACGTACACTTCTACTTCCGGAAAGGGAATATTTTATCTCTATGACTTTTACCTACTTTCTTTCCAACCTCTTTGCAGAGAGGACGAGAGTAGGCTTCTCTTATCTTTCAAGTAAGTTTACACTCCATCTCAACTTCCTTTCTAAAGGTATGTCGAGTATTTAAGAACATTTCCAAGCACGGGTTTTTTTGGAACTCAACGAAGTTAAGGAGCCTCAGTGTAGAGTTACGTATACTAAAGACATCTTTCTTGCCGATATTAGCGCTGAAATATGTGTTTTTGACGAGGTGGAGAGATAGGTATACGAGGCATGCAAAGAGTGTAAATTTGATAACTTTTCTCTATCTCATTTGTATCCATCGTACACTGTATATAACCACTTTTCTTCTTTCAGCTTTCATTCCTACCCATAATAAAGCCCTACAACTTGGAACTGCCCCTGTGTGGATGCACATGTGGGAGCAACCATTATGAATTTTCACAATGCAAGTGAGTGTACTTACGGAGATAAGTCCAAGTCAATGCTTTCGGATTGTTCAATATTAAGCGTAAGTGCGGAAGTGTCAGACGTCACATCACAGTTAGTCTCAAACCAAATGTCACAACATTCATGTAGACAAAAGTTAATATTTTTGGAGTAAAGGAGTAAGGTTTAATGTTTTGCTTTGCCAATAATAATTGAGTTCGATGGGGGAGAGAGAGTCTTGTAAATTTTAATTGCATTCAAAATCGCTTCATAAACTCACTCGTTCTGCTCAAAGTCAACTGAATTATTGCTTAACTTACAGCATGATATTATAAATTCGTTTTGAATAAATGAGGCAATTCGGAAATCACATAATATTATGTGATCATTTGGTTCGAAATATTTGTTGCTCTTATTTACTCTTTATGTACTATTTAAACTGTCTACTCGTTCATATGCAACCACTGCAATTGATGCTCTTATATGTAGTATACGAATATGTATGTATTTAATTGTAAATTCATGCATTCAAAAATTTGTTATATCAATAATCATCAAAGGGTAATTATTGCTTGAAGTGAGAACATTTTCTTTGAGTGAAATTGAAATGAGTCTATACGTTGAATACATTTTCCTTTATTAATCAAAACTAGTCCCTTGTGTGCGCAAGAACATTGCATACTCTTAGGCGTAATCATGATGCAATTTATATGCTTTTCAGCAAAGGCACGAATCACGAAGTTTATCATAAATAATTAAAGAAATATTTACGACATTCCATTACTTTAAATTATATATAAAAATATTTATTAATAAGATAATATATATGTGTATAATATAATTATAGCTTTTTAACCGCTGAAACGATTTAAGGGCATACAAATTTTTACGTTTGATATTTGATATTTTCCAACAAATGGAGGGAACTACAAATTATTTTAGGTCACCTCCTAATGATAAGAGAATTTGCATGAATTACTTCATGTTAGAAATACACTTGGAGTGGTTGATATTTCCTACCGAAGGTGGCCACGTTTAGAAAAAAAAATATTTTTAATTAATTTTCCAAAAGTTGTGGTCAGGGCACTAAAATTTGGTAAAAAAAAACTTATGTTGGTGAACTGATAATCTGTGGCCAGTGTAGAGACAACGGATCATCCCGGTTAAGTGTTATGTAAAAAGCAGCTTTAATTTCAAAAATTAACGACGTACTTCGGTATTGATGCGGTTCTGTCGATGGATGCCGATATCCTTTACACAATTGAATCATTTTGGTGTCCGTTTTGTATTGGTTGCTCACCTCCACCTTCGTATGGGTCTAAAAAGCTGGAATGTAGACCCCCAAAACTCCTTTCCAGGGGTAAAGTTTAGTCCTCTGAATAACTTAGTATATTCGTAGGTCCGACTTTCTTCATCTTTCTTCTTCCTTACCTTCAATTTGTCCTTCCTTTTCGCTGTTTGGCGCCAATCAGAAATACCAAGTAGAGCCAAGTGCTTCTCTATTTGGTCCTTACAACGTAGTGGAGGCCTTCCTATTCCTCTACTTCCACCGATGGATACTATATCGAAAACTTTCAAAGTGTAGACGCTGTCTCTTTCTTCGCTAAATTAAGTCAGTGACCCGTTACATCTCATACAGCGCATTGTACCATCGGCTGCGGTTTTCGCCGGGGTGTAGTCAAGCTTCTGGGCATGTAGTTACAGTAGTTATAGTTCAATTCCTAATTTTGCGTCCATATCTCCCACCATGGAAACGTGAGCAACCCTTGTGGGTAGCCAATTTGAGTGGAGCCTTGGGCTACTGCTAAAAGAGAGGAAGCTTCAGTAAAGGCAGTCCGGTTTATGCGGTCGCTTAAGTCTGTTCACCAGAGGTGCGGTTGCAAGCGGGCGTCGGTCTCGAAGCAAGCGGCTCACAATAGAAATATGTAAACAAATTTAGCTTACTCCCCCAGCGAGATTTTACGCTTTAGTAGTAGCAGTCAAAAACTAAACCGCACCGAGGACTAACGAAATGCGAATGAAGTAGCTACATAGCCTGTCAAAACAGTGTCTGCACAACTCTCAGCACAATATCACAGAAACACTGAGATATTCCCCCAGTAGCGAAGACTCTTGAGGCCTAACTGCTTTCGAATATTACTCACCTTACTGAGCCCAGCAGCATGTCTTCCGCCAACTGCACTGCACCACAACAGCACTTAACGCCATAAACACTCATAGAGGCAATGAGATCAATCATAAGCCGGCCGAAACGTACTGGTAGCACTGGATCCGTTAAAAGCTTTTGACACAGTGGTTGAAGAGGTGGAACATGGGCCACCTGAGTGGTAGAATTTCCAGGTCAAACATCGAAACTCAGGAAACAAGGGTTCTGCAGGGTGGTGTCCTCTCTCCATTACTGTTTAACTTCTATTCAATATCTCGAAGCTCCTTCCTCCACCAGAAGGGGGTTTCCTTGACCTTATATGCTGATGAGTGCTCAATATTGGTATCTCAAGGACCGCGACAGGAAACCTTTTGTTGTCGCCTGAGCATCACTTGCGCAGCGAAGCGTTTATACTACGAGTTAAGGAGCATAATGCTTTGCTGGGCAAGCAACTCCTATTGCGATGCTCCTTCTGGTCCTGTTCGATGACCTCAGTGATTTAGACTAACTAGCCTGACCTTAAACAGGGTTGAAACAACCAGTACCACAGCAACAACAGCGAGCTACCTGCAGGGCCAATATAGTACGCCAACAGCAAACTAATTATATGAGAGTAGGAAGCCGACTACTAAGCTCTCAGAATCTTCTAATACTTCTGTGCGAAAAATTTCCAAGCCAAGGAGAGTAAAAGCTTGGAGTAAACTGTAGGAAGAATATGCTGAGGTACTATTCTCAGCCGATAAGTGTTTAAAAGTGGTTAAGATCTACTTCTTTCCTTGAAAGGAAGAGGTGAGGAGCTACTACTCCTCTATGCTTACGAGGACGAAAAAGCGCAACCAATACCAGAAACTATTTACTTTTATGCATTATCCAGAGCTTATCATTATAAATGACGCCCAAACAGAGAGAGAGAGAGAGAGAGAGTATGAAAGAGATCAGAAAAATACTCATTTCAACCCGCGATTCGTATAACCTTTCTCCTCTCCATAAAACCTTCTTAACTGGACCACGCTGCAATCTCATATTTTTATACATTTTTCTGTAATTCAGTTAAATATTAATTCAATAAATACTCAAAAATATGTCAACAGAAATGTATGCCCTCCACTGGCCCCACAACACTAAACTCTCTTGAACCAAAATCGCATTATGCACTCCAGTCCACTATCATCGCTAAATCTTCTCCGAAAACTACTGCCATTCGGTGGTGTAATGGAATGTTGAGTCTGTCATATTTTTGACACCGTAAAGTGACGCTAATTGTTATTTGCATTTAAAGCGGAGGGTCGGAGGGGGGACGATGAGAATTTCGCTGGCAAACAACTGCTGAGGTACACAAGAAAAACAACTCGCGCGGAAGGTATGCACGGCAACGAAAGTTATCGGCCAGCAGTGGAAGCAGCAGCAACAACAACAACGTGCAATAATTGCAACAACTTGTTAAATATGCAACAAACAACAAGAACAACACACTAAGCAGCGCGAAAAAACAAGAGTGAAAAGTAAGTGAGGACATTATCGACAACAAACAGCGACGCAGAGAGCTGGAAACTCAGAGATAGAGAGAGAGAGAGAGAGAGAGAGAGAGAGTAGTGCCTGCTGCTGCCAGTACACTAACAAAATTGTGCAATAATGTCACGGATATTAAGTTTAAAACTTTTTCACGACAGATGACGCCGGACAACAGGATTTAGCGAAAATAGTTGAAATAACAACAGCAACTACAGCAACAACAACTACTAGGAACAACTGTCATAACAACACAGCGCCGCCGTGGCATGGCATCAACAATGGCCATTACAGCAATGACGATATAAACGGATGAGCTCAGTGTGGCGTATAAAAGGCGGCTTAGAGCCCGACAAATGATGAGCGGATTGCAGCTTGGCTGTTGGCATGAATTTTTATGAATTTGCCTCCTGTCAACACCAGCAACATATATGTGTATGCATGTGTTTATCTAATCGTATTTTCGTCATTTCGGCGCAATGTCAGCAGCGTCAATGTGTTGGTGTGTTGTTGTCACTAACATAATCAACTCATCATCGGTTGAATAATTTATTTGGTGAACGTTATAAAAGAACTTATAAAATTATGTGAAAAATATGCTGAATTTCTAAAATGCAAGTGAATTTGGATTGGCTATCAGTGGAGGAAAATGGAAAATAAAATACATACATATATATATATTTACATACATATGTATGTATGTACACATGTAGTAAATAAACTAAGTCACAAATTTTTATTTTTTTTATTCGACGAAATTCGAGTAAGATATTTTATATTTAAAAAAAAAAAAATAACGAAAGCTTTCAGTTTTATTTTTGGAAATTATTTTAGCTTTATAATGATTTTAACACTTCACATTAACAAATACATACCTAAATAGAGGATTTTCCAATAAAAGCTCTCGTGAAGCACCTTGTCGGGCCGCAGTATAGAAATTGGTGAAAAAAATTAATCATTACACCGTATTTTGCATAAAGACTTGGGTCTTTAGGCTTTTAAAATTCAGTTAATACTAGACAGCCAATCATCAACAACGTCGTGTCTTTGCTGATTGAGTCCTTGAAATGCATGAAAATGATCTGGAATTTCATCGAAAAATCATCTTGACTGATAAGACCCATTTCCAGCGCCACCATTGGCTACTGCAAGAAACAAAACTGTTACATCTGGGGCTTGGAAAACTCAAGACTTATTGTTGAAAAGACTTTCCATTCTCAAAGTTGAATTTTTTGATACAACTTAAGGACCAGAGGGGCTATTCTACCTTACTTTTTCGAAAATTATTCTAGTGCAACAGTAACGGTAAATGTATTGCGCTATCGAATGGTGATTAATATTTTTTATGGCCGAAATTGGATAGTATTAATCTGGATAACGTTTACTTCCAACAAGACGGCGCTTCGTGCCACACAAGCAGCGAAACCATCGATCTTTTGAGGCAAAAGTTTCATCTCTCAAAGAGATGATCGCAATTGGCCTCCGATATCTTGTGATTTAACACCTTGCGACTTCCTCATTTGTATCCACAAAGTCAACAGTCCAACGTCGATTTAAGACCTCAAAGAAAGAATTCGTGAAGCTTTTGAGGGCATATAGCAGCCAGTTTGCAATTTAGTGATGGAATATTTCCTTAAAAGGATCAATCCTGGCGGTGGCGGTCATTTGGCTGATATTTTTTCCATAATTAATGGCATATCTTCCTATTTACATTGAAATAAACATCCGAACATTTATCTCAAAAATTGCCACTGTTCTTTTAACATCAAACTAACATCTTTTATTAGAAACCCCTTTCCAAAAATTACAGAGGAAAACGTAGAAACACTCCAGATAGTTTGGTTCCAAGCATTCAGAATGCTCGAGTTTGTATTCGAAAATGAGTGAGTAATTATCATTGACCTCATGGTTCAAATTACTTGACAATGTTTGAACATTTAGAGCTACCGCTTTAAGCGACCTCCGAACACCTAAATCTATCCGAGGTATTGGTGATTTTTTACCAGGTGTTGACTTCAGTATGACCAAGGAAGATGTGCTGTCGATGGCCATGACGAGGTCTTTATACCTTTCCCCAACCTTTCAAAGTTATTTTAAAATGGGAAATGTGATTTCGGTGATTTTCGGTGTCAATATTTATTTTTAAATACGAAATTTCACGCAAATTTTTTTTGTATGAGGGATATATGATAAAGTCGCCCGATTGCGATAATCTTCAGTACTAACTAATATGGAATTCTTTATATTCATATACATATATTGCCCATTTTACGGTTTTGAAAATAAACATAAAAAAATTAATTGAAAATTGGTCCATCAAATTCGTGCGGTTTTTTTCGAAAATTAAGACTTTATTGTGAAAAAATTGTTACACATTTAATGTTCAAAGTATTGCCCATCGGAAGCTACGATGTTTGCCCATCTTTCTGGCAGTTTGTGGATCCCATCCCAAAAGAACTTCTCCGGCTTGGAGGTCAAGAAAGAATTGAGCCAATTTCTGATATCCTGTTCGGAAGTGAAGCGTATTCCAGTGAGGCCATTCTGCATTGATCTGAACAAGTGGTGATCGGAACGTGCTATGTCTGGTCTATAAGGCGGGTGAGGTAGAACTTCCCACCCACAGTTTTCCAAATAGTTTTTAACTGGCCTTGCAACATGTGGACGAGCGTTGTCATGATGAGAAATTATTGATTCGTGTCTGGTCGCAAATTCTGATCGTTTTTCCACGATGGCCTTTTTCAACCGAATCAATTGTTTTTGGTAGAGGCTCCCATTGATCGTCTGACCCAATTTCATTAGCTCATAACAGAGCACACCCTTGTAGTCCCACCAAATATATAGCATAACCTTGGCACTATGGATATTCGGCTTTGCCATGGATGTCGATGGTTGGCCGGGCTTCACATACGATCTCTTGCGCTTTGGGTTATCATATTGAATCCAGTGACAATCCGATGCAAAAATGATTTCTTTTGGTGGCGTTGAAGCAACATTTCCGACATGCAGAATCGAAGCTCGACGTCTCTTGGCTTTAATTCATAAGGTTCCCAATTTCCAAGTTGTAATCGGTTGCTTGATCTACTGCTAATACTTTTACAAGTTCTTCTTGCGTCTGGGATGCATCTGCGTCGAGCAATGTCTCCAATTCTTCGTCCTGAAATTTTTTTGGCTGTCCGTCGAAATTACCACTTTTAAACCGTGCAAACCACTTTTGGCACGTTCGTTTGTCTAAAGTATGGTCACCATAATCGTCCAGTAAAATACGATGGCTTTCGGTAGCAGTTTTCTTCATGTTAAAGTAATGAAGAAGAACTCCCCGCAAAAACACTTTATCTGGTACAAATTTGTACTGAAAACGACGCGAAATGACAGTACCTTTGAGAAGAATATACCCGCAGATGAACACGACGCGAAATAATACTAGTAGAGCCCTCTTTTAGAAAACGTTTGTATGGGGTGATGTCCAATCGCACTATATTGGTGGCCAATTTACATCGCCAAGGCGAGATTACGCGGCCAGGAAGTTCCTTTCGCAATGAAAACATATTCCATAGTGTTGTGTAGCATGTGGTAGCATCTTGTTGAAACCACATATTGCCCAAGTAATGTTCTTCGATTGCAGACCAAAAAAATCCGGTTATCATATGACCATAACGATCCCAATTGACAGGGATAGTCTCGTCGTTGTCCACCGTTATTTTTTGTTTATGAAATTGCCTCTTTTCAATTGTTTAACGGTTCTTGGAGCCCCAGAGGTGACAATTTTGCTTATTTACGTATCCCCCGAGTAAGATATGCGTCTCGACACTGAAGAAAATTCTGTTCCAAAATTCACCATACACTGCTTAATGTTCGAACAGACTGCCGACGTGTGTTATGGTCTGCTGCTTTCAATTGATGCTGGAGTTGGGCTTTATGTGGTCTAGATATAGCTCCAAGTGCAATATACGTCATAATGTTCCATTGGAAAGTCTCAGCTCTTGACAACGTCTTTTCGATACTTTTGAAAAAGACGCCGAGAGCTAAAGAGAGAAGCGAAACACAATAAAAATTCATCATTTTGAAGAGCTTGAGAAACCCGTCAGAGGAAATTATGGAAAGTTTTATGAAAAGATGAGGGAATATACACAGATTTGAAGACATAAGCATACTCATGCATGAACCAAGAAGGTTTGAATGTTTAAATGGAGTTCCAAGTTACTGACCTTATGGACGAAATACTTTTCTAACCTACCAATTGATGGTTATATAATAAATATTCCCTTATCCGCCTGTGCTCGCTTGATAAACAACAAATAAATTGGAGCCGATCACTTTCTAAAGTACCAAAAACCAACTGTGGCAATTACCGTGGAATAAGATTCTTCAGTATCACATGTAAGGTTCTATCGAGCATAATGTGTGAGAGACTAAAGCCCTCCGTCAACAAACTGATCAAAGCGTAATTTCAGATTGATTAACTCTTCCATTGACCAGATTTTCATCATACGCCAAGTCTTGGAAAATACCCGTGAATAGAGAAGGGACACACATCATTCCTACGTTGGCCTCTTCACCGTTATGTCTCAATTTGGCGTCCCTCCTACTTATACAGCTGTATAAAACCACGCTGACCAGATCCCATATAGTTGGGAAGAACCAATTCGAGCAGTTTGATATCAAATGGGATTTCAGACAGGATTACTTTCTATCGTGTGACTTCTTTAATCTATTGTTGCTCATGTTATTGAAATTCATCGGCCTCAATAAGAACAAGGCTAGTTTTCTTATCTCCACACTAGATAAGGAAACGAGGCGAGGTATTACCAACTGGCACCGAACAGCGAAGAAAATAACCGAATGGTACGCTATCGTTGTTTCAGCTATAATCTTGTCCATGCCTATGAAGAAGAAGAAAAAGTTAATTTGGACCGGATAGATAATTACAAAGAATAACCTATCTTAACGAGAGAGACAGAACAAATCGCTCACATTCGTGCAAAAAGCGACAACTGATGAGTCAGCCTTAAACGTATTGGAAAGAAAATTTTTGTGGAAGCTGTGTGTTTCTCAACGTATAGCCGAGGCCGAATACCATAGGTAGAGGAGCGAGAGTCGTTTGAGTTATATGGCGACATTAACATGATACAAAGAACTAAGTGCAAGAGGCTTCGCCGGATAAGCCATGTGATTCGGGTAGAGAAAACCACTCTACCACTGAAAGTATTCAATGAAGTGCTCGCTTCAGCAATCACGGGAAGATAAAAACCAACTCGATGCCGATAAGAAGATTGTATGAAGAAAGTCCCGATTTAACTCTCTTGTTTCCATACAGATTTAGATACTCATTGGATGCGAGGAAAAATATTGAAAATCCTTAATTCCTAATAAATTCAATCTAACCGGTTACGCCCACACCTTCCTCTTATTACTCGAATTAAGGCTTTACAGGCGTAAAGTGGTAAACGTACAACTTTGGACAGCCAAAGTTAGCGCACTGAATATCAACTACTTTTAAGTGGAATTCTTGGCTTTACAATGCCAATTAATTTGCATAATGTGCTAACTGAATTTTTCTACTTTCAATTTGTTTTTGTTTTATTTTTTTTTTTTTTTGTTTAAACTTTGTTTTTCAAAATTTTTTTTTTGTTGCCAACAAAAGTTTTCTATGCACTATTTGGTTTAATTGCTGCCTCATTTAATTTCACTCAAACTCGTATTTATTACACGAAAACAACAATTTCTTCTTCCTTTTAATTTTTTGTTTTTTTTTTTGTCGGGATGAGAAAAAGTTGAAAATTATAACAACAATTAATAAACACTTTCCGTCAAATCCAAAAATCCAAAAGTGTAGCCGTGCCATTTGCTAAGCTGTTGGTTGATGGTGGTTTGATCATGTCACACGTACATACATACATGCATATATATATATATGTATATGTAGGTATGTATGTATTGAGGAAAGTTGTAAGGCATAAAAAGTAGTAAAATGAATTAAAATAAATAGACGGCAAAACTTTCGCTACAAACTAAGCATAAAATGCAATTGCAACTGCAGCAAGGGACATAACAACAACAACGCCAACAACAGCGCCAACAGCAACGACAACAACCAAGTGGCATATATATGTATATATGTATGTATAGTTATTTGAAGGAAATAACTTTTTTGTTTTATTTTGTCATATTTTGTGGGGAAAACTAAGACTGTTTGTTGTTGTTGTTTTTATTGCTGCCGCTGCTGCTGCTGCCACAGTTAGTCGACACTACAGTTGTACAGACTTTTCACTAATTGGCAGCCAATTTGCATTAAATGACGTAAAGACACACACACATACGCACATACATACATACAAACACAGCTAGGCAAATAACGGCAAGTCTGAATGCCATCGAGTGCCGCACACAAACACAGTATTACATTCACATACAAACATACATACATACAAACAGACGGATAAGCGCCAATAAAACCTTAGAGGCGATTAGTTGTTGTTGTTGCTGCTGCTGCTGTTGCTGTTACAAGCTACCGGAATTATTTTGTTAATTTAAGCCAAAGCGCAGAGGCGAAACTTTTGCTCAGCCAAATGCAAGGATGAAAATCACAAAAAAAAATTAAGGCGTAGGAAGGAATGAGCTATTTTTGCAAAATATATATGTACTTACATACATACATACATACATACATATTAATTTATATATAACCATATATTTATTTAAATATTAAGCATCAACGAAGACTTGTGTATGTATATATGCACAAATTTACATTTATGTATGCGTGTATGTGTGTGTGTGTGTGTGAGTTCGTCCTCCTTAGCAAATTCGTTACCGTTAAACTGACGACAATCACCAAGCGCGCTGTTAAAAGGAAATAAATTTTTGAATGAGTTGAGCTGAAATTGGAGAAGCTTAGAGAAAACACTCAGCAAAATGCTAAAAAAGCATTTGGTCAGGACACACACACACACACACACACACACAGCCACACACAGTGTCCAAAACATAAAGAAGGCGCACCACAAATACCGTACAAGTGGGCGTTTTTATAAGCGAAAATCAACAAAGCCGGATATGCACTCGAAAATCTACGAAAATTTTCAAATACAAAATTATTTGTAAAACATACACACACACACACATAGATAGGCGTATATATAACATAACTGCATATAAATATCTGTGCTAAGCAGTCAATGCAATCAGCTAAAGTCGAAATGTATAGTGAAGTTGTTGGAGTATAAGCAAATACTGCTAGGCAAGTATATATGTATATATGTGTATGTGTGTGTGTGTTTGTGTGCGCGTGAGTGCAACGAATGAAAGTCGAATTGCCAGCATAGCCGAAAAAGCGAAAACTTTTTAATGGGCAAACTTTGAGTGGCGAGCTAAAAGTTTAGGGATTATGAAAAAAAGGAGTTTCCCTTGCAATTTCTTGTTGTTGTGTTTTTTATATTTTTTTTCTTTATTTTATTTTTAGTTTATTTATTGTTGTTGTTGTTGTTTTTTTCTTGGTATTAGTGGCACTCAACGCATTTTGTTACGATTGAATGCGTATAGCTTTGTTGAGTTCTAAGCATTTACTTACTTACATACATACATACATACATACATACATACATACATACAAACATACATACATACATAAATACGCATAGTTATTGTATGTGTAACGAAGTGTAAAAGTCGAGTCGAAAATTTTTGCTAATCTAAAGGAAATAGTGTCAAGGACATTTATTTGCTAGCCAATTATGACAAACAGCATTTATATGTACCAGGCCTGTGTGTTTGTATGAGATTATTCAATATTCATGCAGACTTCTTAAAAGTTTTGCTTTATGTACACGTATATATGTACATACATGTACGAGGGGATTAACAAAAGTGCGGTCAGTTGGTGACTTTCAATTTGTTTTTTGTTAAATCTAAAAATAACAAATCCTTTGTAATTACTTTATTAGTCTTCCTCTCAAATTTTAGAACGATGGGTTAAAATGTTGACAAGAAAACGCAAGATAGCTGAGGATAGGTCACACGAAATTCCACCACCAATGCAAACAGAAATTCGCCATGTCATACTGTTCGGGTTTCGGCGTAATTAACAGCCAATATAAATATTCAGTGAATACCAAACTGCATATGGAACAATTGCACCATCTTTAAAGACTATTTCTAAGTGGTTCCGAAGATTCCAGACCTGACATTTTTCCGTAGGGAACGAGCCCCAAGAATTTCGACCGAAATCTTCCACTGATGACGTCACTATACCATAGCTCTGGTGAATTTCAAAATTGACGAAGATCAACGATTGATACAAGAATTTGTTGCTACTGAATTGGCTATATCGCCAATATTAAGTAATCATCTGGGATACACGAAGAAATCCGCTCGATGGGTACCACGGATTTTAAATGAAACCCAAAAAGAGGTTCGAGTGCATTTTGCTCAATTTTTCCTAAACAAATTCAAAAATTGTCAGTCTATCAACTTTAGTAAAGTCATCACTGGTGCCGAATTTTGGTTCTATAAGTACGATCTAGAAACCAAACAGCAGTCCATGATATGGAACCCAACAGGAGCAAACCCACCCATAAAATCTAAGCAACAAAAATCAGCAGCAAAATTAAGGATGACAGTTTACTTCACCCAATCCAACATCGTAGCTGCTATTCCACTGGAAAAGTGTCAGACGGTAACTTCGAAATGGTACACCGAAGAATTCTTACCAAAAGTTTTAAAAAATTTGTTGGAAAACAGGAAGAAGGAGGATTTGCGGCGCTACTTTTTGCATCATGGCAGCGTGGCATCCCACACTGCTGAAATAACGAGTAATTTTATTGCGATCTCTCTGGAATCGAAAAAATACGTCCAGCAACTTGTGATTTCTGGTTATTTCCAAAAATTAAAAAAAAATTGAAAAGGAAAGGTTTTTAATAGCAACGAGGAGATAATTAATGCGGTTAATGCTGAACTTGATAAGCTTAAAAAGCGAGATTTTGAAGACTGTTTTCAGAAGTGGATCTATAGGCATTACAAAAGCATTGAAATCAATGGCGTTTATGTATAGATGATAAAAAAGGACAAATATTACGAATAAATACACAAAGAACTTCTTTTTCTTGTCAACTTACCGAACTTTTGTTAATCTCCTCGTATAATGAAGGGAATAGGTAGAGCAGTATGCAAAAATTCTAGTTATATACTAGTATTTTGAGCACGAAATCATACTAGTTTGTTGTAAACCAGACTTATACTAGTATTTAAAGGACAAAAATATAATAGTTTGACATAGACTTGAATTATACTAGCATTTTTTGGTAAAATCTAGACTAGTTTGCAAAATTTCTAGTAAAGGGTGGTTAAATTGTAAGGGCCGATGTTGAATGTGAACCACACCTAAACGCCAAGTTTTTTTCCGAATTTAATTTGACATTTCTCTATTTCAGACTTACTCAATTTGAACCATGGAGAGATACACAATCCAACAACGTGTTAAAGTTATCCAGACTTATTATGAAAATTTTCGAAGAAAATCATCTTCAGTGATGAGGCACATTTTCACCTCAGTGGATTCGTCAATAAACAGAATTGCCGCATTTGGGCGAATGAGAATCCAAGAGTGATTGTCGAAAAACCAATGCACCCACAAAGAGTGACTGTTTGGTGCGGTTTATGGGCTGGCGGCATCATCGGGCCGTATTTTTTCCAAAATGAGGCCGGTCAGGCAGTTACTGTGAATGGTGTTCGCTATCGTGAGACGATATGTGGTTTCAGCAGGACGGTGCCACTTGCCACACAGCTAATGAAACAATGGCTCTTTTGCGCAACAAATTCAATGGCCGTGTTATCTTACGTAATGGCGATGTCAATTGGCCCCCAAGATCATGTGATTTGACACCGTTGGATTTTTTTCTCTGGGGTTATTTGAAAAAAAAGGTGTACGTCGATAAGCCAGCAACAATTCAAGAGCTAAAGGATGAGATAATTCGGCACATTAACGGCATAGAAACTCCATTATGCCTCAGCGTCATCGAAAATTTGGACCATCGTATGGAGGTGTGCCGCCGAGGTCGCGGCGCTCATTTGGCCGATATTTTGTTACATACATTATTGAGTAATACCAATATATCATAATAAAATAAAATTTCAATAATTTCCTAAATAGTTTGTGTTTTATTCAAAATCAACATCGGCCCTTGAAAATTTAACCACCCTTTACTTAAATTGATAACAATAAAAATGATGAGATAAAAATTCTCATCCTATAATTAGTATAATAAGCAGCTACTTATCAGTATTAAACAAACAACTTTACTTGTTCATTGTGTGCTAATAATGATGTTTCGGCTTTGGGTGTGTTGTTGATATTGTGTTGTAATTTCTTTTTGAAAATGACTTTTACTTTTCTCTCCTCTCTTTTGCCAATTTAACATAATTTGTTTGGCAAACTGCCTGTACAACATTTCACTTTATATTTTGATTCAGAGACAGTGTCTAGTCAGCACTCATCGACTTCATGCAACGAAACTTTGATAAAATGAAGTCAATTTTCAGATATAGAGGTTGGGATGTTGGTAAACAATTTCAAGGAGGGACGCAGTCTGTCGGCTGACGATGAATTAGCATACTAGTAAGCAACAAAAAATGTTAAATTATTAGTCCGCTATAACAACACTATAACAACAACGTCGACGAAGAAAAGGCAAAACTTACAAGTTACTCATCATTCCCGTCCTGGTGTACGGTGTAGAGGCATGGCCGATGATAACATTTGAGGAGTCGTCGTTGGGAGTTTTTGAGAGAAAAGTGTTAAAGGTAGCAGATGTTCTGTAGAAGAGATACGGCGAAAATGGCATAGTTCAGTTAATCCAGAGACAGTGGTCAGGTCATGTGTTACAAATGGATAAAAATACTTTAGCTTTGAAAGTTTTCGGTGGAAGTAGAAGAGGGCGAAGACCTCTATTGATTTGGAAAAACAAGGTGGAGAAGAACCTGGTTGCACTTGGTATTTTCAATTGGCGTTAAACAGCGAAAAGAAGGAATGGCTGGCATAGTGTTGTCTACGTAGGCGGTGTAGTTAGATATACTCCTCGTGATAAAAAGAATGTACAAATCAAGAAAAAAAATTAAAAATCTTAACGAAAAGGAGATCCATCTAGTTACCTTCCAAGACAAAGAGAGAGCTATCAACAACGTCTTCCCGGATACTGTTAAATCTGCCTTAGAGGGTCTAGGGGTTAACACTTCACAGATTTCCCATATTAAACTGAGGGACGATTAAAGATGGCATCCTTACTCCCATGCTCTGGAATCAGACATTTACTTCTTTTTGACAAGAGTTATGTGACAAGAAGCCACAATCCTCGAATACGCTGATATTGCCATAGCGTACAGGGGTAACTTTCCATAAACACTATACTACGTGATGCAGTGAACCCTTTGGCGAGTATCTGGTCTAACCGTTGTGGATTCTGTCTCAACTTAAATTAGGTGGAACTCGTCCTATTCGCTAAGTGGTAAAAATTACTGGGAATAAAGCCGCAAAACTTAAATGGGGTTGACCTAGGAATTAAGGCAAAATTTCTGGGCCTGGTTCGGTATAAGAAGTTGAACTGAAAAGCCAACATAGTAAGCGGATACGAGAGGGCTTCCATTGCTCTATATACAGGTAAAAGAGCCCCCAAAGATCTGCAACTGAATCTTTAGATCTGTTGTGAGACCAACAATTTTGGATTGAGTGGCTGAATGGTGGCCAGCGTCAACCTTTAAATAGTACTCAAAGACCAGCACTAAAACCAAAGGAGGCCTTGAATGTGATTTTAATTTAATGGGTTTTCACTCGACTAAAGTATCTACTAAAAAATCTCTATGGAAAGCTAGCAAAAACCTTAAGCCGCCAGTAAGCACTGAAGTACCGTTGAGAATGCGTAATGGTTCATGGGCGAGAACGGATGAAGAAAAGGCGTCTTGTTTCGCAGAGCACCTCAGCACAGTATTTCAACCAAATACTGCTACATATAGTGCACCTTTGTCACCGACCCATACTGCTCCTAGATACACTGTTGCTTGCGGAGCATCTGTGTCTGATCTAAAAAACACTATTGCCGCCTTAAATCCAAAAAAATCTCCAGGAGACGATCATATCTCGCCTAAAATGCTAAAAGAATTGCCAAGCATTGCTCTCGTTTTTCTTGCAAAGCTTTTCAGTGCCATTTTGATGCTGGGGTATTATCCACAAATCTGGAAAAAGTCGCAGATAATTATGGTAGCTAAACCAGGTAAAGACGCATCCCTGCCGTCATCATATAGACCAATCAGCCTGTTGCCTTGCCTATCAAAACTTTTCGAAAAAGTGCTGCTATCAAAAATTACTCCTTTTCTCCATCAAAATGATATTATTCCTACACATCAATTTGGTTTTCGGGAAAAACACGGCACAATTGAACAAGTAAATCGTATAACAAATGAAATAAGGAAAGCTTTCGAAATGCGAGAGTATTGCTCGGCTGTTTTTCTTGATGTGGCGCAAGCATTTGACAAAGTGTGGTATGATGGCCTCATTCACAAAATTAAAAAATCATTACCTAACACGTTCCACAATATCCTTGAATCCTACTTATCCAACAGGCGATTCACAGTAAAAGTAAATGATTACATAACAGAAGAGTGTCCGATTTCGGCAGGTGTTCCGCAGGGTAGTGTTCTTGGACCAATATTGTACATACTGTTTACCGCAGATATCCCTACAAGTGACGAAGTAATTACGTCAACATTTGCGGATGATACTGCTATACTAAGTCGACATAAATGCCCCATTACAGCCACAAAAGTGTTACAGCAGCATCTTAAACAAATTGAAGAATGGCTAGCGAAATGGCGCATAAAAGTTAATGAAAACAAGTGCAAACACATAACTTTTACATTAAGGCCAAAAACGTGTCCTACTGTTAAGCTCAACAATGTATCAATACCGCAAGCTGACGAAATTACATACCTCGGAATCCACTTGGACAGGCGCTTAACCTGGAGACGACACATTGCAGCTAAAAAGCTGCAGCTTAAACTCAAATCTGCCAGTTTACATTGGCTTTTAAACAAGAAGTCTGGACTTAGCCTTAGCAACAAAGTCCTCTTATATAATGCAACAATAAAACCGATATGGATGTATGGGATCCAGTTATGGGGCACAGCTTGCGCAACGAATATAGATATAATTCAAAGATTCCAATCAAAAACGTTAAGAGTAATAACGGGCGCACCATGGTACATGCGTAATGAAAACATTCATAGAGATCTAAATATACCTACCATCAAGGAAGAAATTGAAATCGCAGCAAAAAAATACTTAACAAAACTGCGTAACCATCCGAACCCTTTGGCTAACACCTTGGCCTATGCAACAAGTCAAACCCGCCTGCGGAGAAAAGACAAAGCAGCCTTCTAAAGAGCAACGTCAAGCCAGCAGCCCATTCCTACTAATGGGCTTTATGTTTTAATTTAGTTTAAGATTTTATTACTTATTGTTAGGATTCCGAAGTCGAAGTAGATTCAATAAATAAATATTAATGTTTCAAAAAAAAAAAAAAAAAAACTAAAGTATCTAGACCAGTGAAATACTCAGCGATTTGGACATTTGCCAATCTTAAAAAAATACAAGGAAGGAATGTAGTAACACAAGCCGCTGCTGCTAAAATATTGTTAGTAATAATTATATAACTCCTAACCCTACCCGAACATCGCAGTGTATTTCATATATTACATTGCAACTGAACTCACGAGCAAGGATATCTTTATTTTTAGCAATAGTTAGACAGCTTGGTTCATTTACAACGATTTAAAAAATTGCGCTGAACTGTCGCACATCTTTGCTAGAGATGGCCAAATAGAACAGATTATCTTGCGTTTAGGTTGCTGGTCACAGGGACAGGGAAGGAAATTTTGAGGCAGATGAACTTGAACGAATTGGTTTGCCGTCTGCCACAAGCTACTTTACTTATGAGCAAGCCGACTTACGATGGAACCACAACTCTATTTGTGGAATTTCTATAAAAAAAACTTGGCCGAAATGGGACTGGAAAAGGAAAGCAGGAATATATTCCTTTCAAAGAGAGAACATTTCTAAGTTTGTAGGAGTCTTTATAGGTCACTGTTTAATTGAACGACATGTGGCGAGGCGTGAAGCTGTCTTCAGGAGATGCTGTAGAAGTTGCTTTTATCTCCCGAAAAAGCAGATTGTATAAGATGAATTATCTAATAAGATTTATAAAGGACTCGATGTGGATATATTGTATATATAGTGAAGCTCAGTGATTGGGTAAACACCGTGAAATCACAATGGGCGTAAACTGACCTAAGTGGCCACTTCACAATACATTTATTTATTCAATTTTTTACATGATAACAGATAAAATACTATATTTTTCAAAGTCAATGAAATAACCATTACAGCAACAAAAGAACTATGAAAACTCTGAGTCAATCAAAAGGAATTTCCTTTAGAATAGCATCTCCATTTGTATGGAAATATTATTAAAATGAAGTTTCAATACACATACATACATACTCACCATGCAGGTGAAAATACTAGTGGTTAACTAGAATCCAACTAGTTTATATTTTTCCACCAACTAAAGGGTGGTTAAATTTTCAAGGGCCGGTGTTGATTTTGAATAAAACACAAACTATTTAGGAAATTATTGAAATTTTATTTTATTATGATATATGGGTATTACTCAATTATGTATGTAACAAAATATCGGCCAAATGAGCGCCGCGACCTCGGCGGCACACCTCCATACGATGGTCCAAATTTTCGATGACGCTGAGGCATAATGGAGTTTCTATGCCATTAATGTGCCGAATTATCTCATCCTTTAGCTCTTGAATTGTTGCTGGCTTATCGACGTACACCTTTTCTTTCAAATAACCCCAGAGAAAAAAATCCAACGGTGTCAAATCACATGATCTTGGGGGCCAATTGACATCGCCATTACGTAAGATAACACGGCCATTGAATTTGTTGCGCAAAAGAGCCATTGTTTCATTAGCTGTGTGGCAAGTGGCACCGTCCTGCTGAAACCACATATCGTCTCACGATAGCGAACACCATTCACAGTAACTGCCTGACCGGCCTCATTTTGGAAAAAATACGGCCCGATGATGCCGCCAGCCCATAAACCGCACCAAACAGTCACTCTTTGTGGGTGCATTGGTTTTTCGACAATCACTCTTGGATTCTCATTCGCCCAAATGCGGCAATTCTGTTTATTGACGAATCCACTGAGGTGAAAATGTGCCTCATCACTGAAGATGATTTTCTTCGAAAATTTTCATAATAAGTCTGGATAACTTTAACACGTTGTTGGATTGTGTATCTCTCCATGGTTCAAATTGAGTAAGTCTGAAATAGAGAAATGTCAAATTAAATTCGGAAAAAAACTTGGCGTTTAGGTATGGTTCACATTCAACATCGGCCCTTACAATTTAACCACCCAGTATATTTAGGTAATTCATTAATATTTCATACATATGGCATAGGCGCCTTTTTGTTTATTATTTTGAAATTTTTCGGGAAAATTTGAAGAAGAAGGTTAATATTGGAATATTAATTTATATACGAGGGGCTGCGGCCAGGTTCGAAGGCACTTAATAAAACAAATGTAAGGTTTTATTTTTTTTTTTATTTTTCAATATAGAAAAAAGCCAGGTTCGCACCATTGGTTGGATGGTAAATTTCTGCAAATGCAGTAGCTGTTAAGGCAACCCGAGCGATGTGAACGGGTGTTGTATTGAAGAAACAGCACTCCGAACGCTAACTTGCCAAATCGCTTCTGTACGACTACCTCACGCGCCTGACTCAACAAATTAGCGTAATACTGGCCGCTCATTGAAGTCCTGTTTGGACGCAGGATCATACAAGTGAATCCAAGTTTCATTAGCCGTTGCAGTGCGGTTGCAAATTTCAACCAAATCATCTTGGCACAAATTCGAAAAATCTTTAGAACTCTCCAATCTTCGATGCTTGTCGAGCGGCGTGAGATTTCTAATACTACCAACTAATTTTTCGGCTTTCAGAACATTTTCATCTCTCACGACAGTCACTGGGCGTTCAAAGCGGGGGTCATCTTCACATTTGTTTTTTCCTCATTGAAACAGTAGAGCCAATTTTTTCACTATCGTATATGAAGGAATAGGGTCCTTAAGAATCGCTGACATCTCTTCAAATACTTCTTTCGGCGTATATCCTTTGTTTTATAAGGAATTTAATAACAGCACGACATAATGTTTTTGCTTGTTCCAGGAACCAAATGTAAATGAACCTAATAAAAAAAAGTTATTATAATTATCAGAAGGGAGATGATGGGTGATCTTCAACTACCTTAGTTCGCGAACTTATCAGCCGCTCCCGTACATATAATATGTACCATGGAAATAGCCAATATAATAGATGTCGCTGTAGTCGAGATATATTCTGAGACCTAATAATACCTTTCCAATTCAGATCCAACTCGAATTTAGAACATATACAGCCAATAGAGAAAATAAAAAAATGTTTGTGTTTGCAAAGAGGCGAAAGTAAAAATCTGTATAGGTTCAAACAAAGGAAATATTCCAATACGGATATCAAGCCAGAAAAATTTAAAAACACTCAGACTCAATACATATATATTAAAAGGGCTCAATTACGAGGTTCCCTAATTTTTTAAAGAAAAAAGCACAGAAAATTCAAATTTAATGGGGAATGCTTTTTATTATTCGAAAGAACATTATTTGGCATATATTATTGGAAGGTTATCCCTTCCGTTGAGTCCAACTTTCGATGAATCATTCGAGCATTTCGACTGGTAGCAGGCGAAGGACACGCGTGATGCTTTACTAAAAGTCCTGAATCGAGGAGGAATTGTCCGCATAGACTTTATACTTTACATATCCCCACAGGAAAAAGTCTAACGGTATCATATCACATAATCTTGGTAGCCAATCGAGCGACCTAAAACGTGAAATTATCTGCCCGTCGAAGTGTTCTATCAATAAATCTATTGATTGATGCAACGTGTGTGAAGTAGTATCGTCTTGTTGAAACCAAATGTCGCCGGGATCACGAGCTTTAATTTCAAGCTTCGAATAGTCATTTGTCATGGCGTGCTAATAGTCGCCATTGACGGTTACGTTCTCACCAGCAACACTTTTGAAGAAATATATACCGATGATTCCACTGGCCCACAAACCACACCAAGCCGTTGTTTTTTCTGGATAAAATGGCAGCTCCAGCATCTGTTCAGGTTGCTCTTCGTCCCGAATGCAGCAATTTTGCTTGTTTACGTACCCATTAAGCCAGAAATGGGCCTCATTGCTGAACTAAAAACGTCGGATCTTCTTGGAACTTTTCAAAAGCCCAAAGAACGAACTTGTTGTAATTGGCATGTTGTAACCGCTTGAGTGATTTTTCGGCTGTATTCTTGCAATTTTTGTTTTTGCGTATTGATGTCTTTCCAACAAATGGAGGGAACTACAGGTTATTCTAAGCCGCCTCCGAACGGCAGATAGATTTTTGTGGGGAACTTTTTTTTCATGTCAGAAATACACTAGGAGGACTTGACATTCCCTGCCGAGGGGCGACCGCCATTAAAAAAATTAGTTTTTTATAAGTTTGGTCGTTGGTCAGACCAGGACTCGAAACCTGGTCTTCAAAATAGCAGTAGGCAATGCTAACCACTCGGCTATTAACAATCTTTCTTCCGAACAAACTGGAAATTATTTTTGCTGATGATGAAGCTATCTTTATAATTTGTGTGCTCTTTCGTCTGTATTAAGATAAGATCTTTACGTGACTTGACGTGTAATAGAGTGGGTACTGTATCCACTGTCTTGTATTAATTAAACAAATATACTATAGTTTTTGCCTTATCAGCGTCTCTCGATGTCTCATAGCGTCTTAAGCATAAGTACATGCACCCTTCATAAGAGAAGTGATCGAACAGAAGACACCCTGCACCAACACCATTCTAAGCCCAAGTATTGAGGTACTTGTAGTGATGGCATAATGGTCTGCGGCCGCTTATTAAATAAGCCCTACGATACGTGGTTAAGGTCGCCGGTATAAATACATAGCACAGCAGCAAATACAGCAATTACAATCCAAAGTACCCAATCACTATATCTGGATACGACAACCTCGACAGCTGCCATGAGTAGCAACCAAAACACTCGTACAAGGTTAGCTTCGTAAAACGCGTAAGAAATATCTGTATCAAGTGAGGAGGAGCAGGTACCAGAGAGCAGTATTCATTTTCAAGAGGACAGCCATGGATCACATAACCGGTCCCAGCAGCAAATCGTAGTGGACTATAAAAGCTTCCTCACCATGAAAAAGACAGAAACCACCCAAAGACAGAGCAGATTCCAGAACAAGAACCGCACCATCCATGGATCACCGGAAACATGGTCAAAGGCACCTAAACTTGGCGAAACCGACCCGACAGGGACAGTTTACAAGTGGTAATACAAAATATCACAACTGAAACTCTGGCCAAAATTTAAAAACGTTTTGTTTTGTTGTTGATATTTTTCACTGCATACTTTGAGGTGCCGTAGTTGTTTGCACGCCACAACTTTGTGACGTAGCTAGAATAAGAGAGCTTGCTAGGTTAGGTTGTACCGATCTATCGTAGATTACACTTAGGTGTGGATAAGAGCCGTTGTGATGCCACAAAAACTTGACTTCGTTATGCAAACATTTGGATTCTCTAATGAACCTCCTTAGATCCATGACTAAAATCCAGTATATTCGATAGAACATACAGCAGTAGAGTCTAAAAATTCCGAAAACCAGCACTGCGAAAAGCAGGATAGTCGCATAAGAGTTGGGTGGCGCGGGGTGTCTCCCCTTCTCCTCAACCTTGCAGCTTCTGCAGCATTTTCTATAGGGAGCCCTTAGTCTAGCCCGACATGCGGGGACTCCAATTACTCTACTTTATCCTAAGGAGTACATACCTAGCAATCTCTTCTTATCACATATTGGCCAGGTGTGCTTGGTTTTGCGGCAGTTTGTAGTTTCATTTCACCTTGGCTCGGCTTGCTTATATGTAAATTCATTGAGAAACAGCTGGCAAGTGGCACAAAGCATACCAACGTATTCTTTAACGAGAAAAATTCTGGTCGTACCTTGCCTAAGAAGTTGCCAGGGACCCACGGAGGAAACAATCTGTTCTGTTTGACCATCTACTGTAGAGTTCGGCGACAGTTCAACACAATTTTGGAATTTACTATACGCGAACCCAGTGCCTTTATGGGCTAAATAACTATCGTTGAAAAATAATTCAATGATCAGACACCTCCGTCGACTACCCCCTCAAGCTTTAATCCAACCATGTGCAGTACAAGGGGCTAATATAAAGCCAAAACTCCGCAGTCTTATCTTAGATATTCAAATTTCGTTTGATTATTTACATTTCTTGCCAATTTTGCAAACATATTTTCTTTCAAAATTTATTACTAATTCAAGGCAAGCTGTTGCGGGTTATCAAGTGTGTGGTCAAATTATATCGAAAAGTTAGAGGCGCGTGCCAAAAGCGAAAGAGATACAAAAACAAACAAACCAAAACCCGAGAGCAGCAGAAAAGAATCTTAAACAAATTGTATTCAGCTGTTAAATAACAAGAAGCTACTTAGACACTTACATATTCTCAGAGAGTGTAACACCCACAAAAATCTCTGCCACCGCGAATGTGTTACGGCAAGTGTGTAAGGCTCATTATTATGCGCGGCAGCAACCGCTAAAAGTGACTTAACAGGGCGTGTCTGTCCTACGAAATGAGAGCAACCCAAAGCATAATCGCATCACGTCAAGCAACGACAAGTTGTTGGAAGTTGAAACTTTTTGTTTAGTTATAAGTAAATGAACCCTACGAAAAAGATAATTTGATGGGAAACTCGCAGAATGGTAGAAGGCAGGCGAAGGAAGGGGTTGTCTGGCGGCGTGATTGAGCGCTGATGGAAAAAAAGCGCGGTTTTTGCTGTGGCTGGTGGGAAAATTAAAGATTTTTAGCCATAATCTTATTGACGTGATAGGATTACACTTGGCTAAGTGAATTAATAAAATGCGTTCATCAACGAAATTGACAAAAAACTATAAGGCAGTCACGTACGTATATATGAGTATACATGTATACGAGTATATGGTCATAGCAGGGCATAGTAAGGAATAAAAAGAAAATTGGAAATAGATGGGATCTTAATATATAAAAAGGAAAAGACAGAAAATATAAGAGATGGAAATTTATAAGAATTTAAAAAACTAAGTTTTAAACAGTGGTAGCCCCTAGCGTAATGTAAAGCGGAAGATATGCCATTAATAATGGAAAACAATTCCAGCCAAATAGCCGCTAAGGCTACGCTTACAGAGCAGTATCCTTTTTATGGAATTCTCCATCACCAAATCACAAAGTGGCTGCTGTATATCCTCAATAGCTTCACGAATTCCATCTTTAAGGTATTGCATCGACGTTGGGCTGTTGACCTAGACCTTATTTTTCACGTGGCTTTAAATAAAGAAGTTGAAAGGTGTTGAATCACAAGATCTCGGTGACCCATTCAGATCACCTCTTCGAGAGATAACACGATGCGGATACTTCCCTTAAAAGATCGATGGTTTCGTTGTTTGTATGGCACGTCGCGCCGTCTTGTTGAAAGTAAATGCCATAAAAAAGTATTTTTCATCTCTCGATAGCGCAATCCATTCACCGTTTCTGTTGCTACAGCCTCATTTTCGATTTCAAGTAAGATCCTTTGGCCCTGCTGAACTATAAGCCGCAACAAAAAGCTACACTTTGAGGATAGAGAGGCTTTTCATCAGTCAAGATGATTGTTTGATGAAATTCCAGATCATTTTCATGCATTTCAAGGATCCAATCAGGATTAAGTTCTTGTGTTAACTGAAATTTGTAAGCTTTAAGACCCAAGTTTTTATACAAAATACAGGGTAATGACGTTTGTGGAATGTTTAATCAATTAATTTAAACGTAAGTTTATGAATATGCAGTCCCATGAAATGGGTTGCTTGGGTAATTGCTAGAGAGAAAATCAATTAACCTCATCGACCAGAGGTAGGGAGCTCTTAAGACGACTTGGTTTTAGAGCGATTTAAAAAAAATGGTTTGTGTTGAGTTGGGTCTGATTGTATATATGTATGTAAATATGTATACACTTGATATGTGAAGATCAATTCTGGATAGATAAGAATATTCATACTCATTTGCGCCAGACGCAGTTGCTCTAGTCTTACAGCCTTGTATTATTTTTTCATAACTCACGGGTGGAGAGCTACCGTCTATAAGTTGGCGCCACAATAGCCCAGTGGTTAGTTGCGCAAGTGTTTCTTAATAACCAAAGGCAAACTGTGCCATTGAAATCCTCTCCAACAAAAGTTTGGCATATTTTAATGTGGTTTCTTCATACTTGGTTTGGGTCGTTCGATAAACTCTACATACTTCGTTGTTATTGTTGTAACAATCCCTTGACTTACGTAAGATTAAATGAAGTCTGATGATCAGCTGACCGAATAAATCAACTTTGGAGTACATAAAGAGAGTTTATTATATGCCACAGGCCCGAGCAATTATCACCAAAAACCCATAAATCACGAGATACTAAATTAGTTTCTTCGTAGTTTCGTGCAAAGATATTTCCCATCTGTAGGGTGCAGCCCACAAGAACCTTTCGAAACCTCTCAATGGTGAAAAGGCCCACCAGACCCACCACTTTGGCGTCTCGAAGTATTTCCCTCCTTTCCACACACCTTTAGAGTACTATTGTAGTATATGTATATCGTGTAATCCACAGCTCTCAAAAGCCACCAACAAACACTACTCAGTTTCCAAAGAAATCAACAAAGTAACCGCTCGACTCGTATTCCTAACTCAACGAAGACTTTCACCCAAAACTTAAACCCAAGGTAGAAATGTGAAATTTTCACTGCAAAACCTGCACGTTTTACAAGCAGCAAATGGGCTCCAAGGGAAGTTCGATGAGATAGTCGCCTGTAGCTGCAACGCAAGAAACCAAACAAAACGGTCTCAGGCATCCTTTTCTTCTTCTTCATGGGCACCGCCTACGCGATTATAGCCGAATCTACAAAAGTACGCCATTCGTACCATCTATTCTCTGCTTCAGACCAATTCCAACTCCACCTGATCCTTCGAAAGCGGATGGGGTCTTCTTCTTTCTGTGCTTCGCTGTATACTTTCAAAGCGTGAGCACTTTCATTTATTCTGACGAAATGACCAAGCCAAAAAAACTCTATCGGCTGGTATATTCGCCGTGGACCGTAATGCGCAAAAGACTACAAATCGTTCACATAACTTTTATCTCGAAGACTCCTAGAGCTGATACACCGGATGTCGATATTGTCCACGATTCTGCACCATACAGTAGGACGCGAATGATGAGCGACTTGTAGAGTTTGGCTTTCGTTCGCCGAGAAAGGACTTGCCTACCCTGTCCAAAGTAGCAGCTGTTGGCAGGATTGATTCTGCGCTAGAATCGAAAGCTAGCGTTATTATTGGTGTTAAATCTGGAGAGACGAAATTATCTAAGACAACGAAGTTATGACTGTCAACAGTGACGTGGGAGCCAAGTTGCGAGTGCGGGGACTGCTTGTTTGAGGACAGGAGATATTTCGTCTTGCACTCGTTCACTCCCAGACCCATATCTTTCGCTTTATTATCCAGTTCCAGTTGAGGTCAATAATATCAATATCATCGACGTAGAACATTGTACCTTCTCTATTTAGCTCTGCAGCTCGAATTATTTTCACCAGCAATAAATAAAAGAGTCGTGCGTTAAGGAATCGCTCTATCTGGAACCTCGTTTGATATCGAACAGCTCGAAGAGGGCCTTCCCCATACATACCCATATAAGTTTTTCAGGGATACCAAATTAAGACACAGCGGCGTAAAGGCAGCTCATTTTCGTGCTGTCGAAGGCGGCTTTAAAATCGATGAAGAGGGGGTGTATGTTGATCATCTGGCCAATGGTGGATTTATCGGGTCTAAAGCCACACTGATGGGATGCAGTCATATTGTTGGCCGTGGACTTCAGCCCGATACGCTCGATAGGACCTTATGTGCGATATTCTGGGTGCAGAACTTGGCATATTGATGCCCTTAAAACAATTTTAATTACATCGATGGAAAGTCTTGCAGAGTTCGTTTCAACGAATAACCGTACATTTCGTGTTTCTCTAATTTTTTGTAGAAAAAACTTGTGAAACTCTTCTCATTAGTTAATTTGACGCTATGATACTAAGCAAAATTATAGCTTAAATACATACATATATGAAACAAACTTATAATTTTGCTAATTCATACAAGCTGGCTAGTGAGTACTTTCATACATTTACATGTAAATATAGGTATACAAATATGTATTTGTATTTGCATTGCATCTTCATCACCAGCGTTGTGCGAAAGTATTTTTTGAAGAGTTTTCACTGCACCAACAAAAAGTAAACACACTCTCGAAAAGAAGTGAAATCCGGAAGTGTCAAGTGACACTGCAACCGCTGGAGCTACAAGTGGCCCCACCACTGCATTACTTACGCAACACTTACGAATAGAGTAATGAAAGAGCTGTGAAAAAATGTTAAAGTGGACTACAGACTACGCATTGACAGAGCACATACTCGTACACACTCACACACACTTACACGCATACTTCACTGCTTGCCCTCTTAGGTATACAAGTATATACATTTAAAGAAATAAAAGCAGAGATATGTGTGCATTACATACATATTTGCACGATTTTACAGACACACATGCATATGTATCTACATACATATAAGTGTGTTACGTATACGTCACGTCATACCAACACAATACTGCAGTGCAAAATGAGTTGCTACAGTTGCGGCACTTAAAATGTGGTCTGATGCTGGTGTTGCTATTTCCTTTGTTGTTGCTATTGTTGTTGTTGTTGTTGATGTTGCATGTTGTCAAGTTAACCAGCAGCTAAATTGCAAATAGCATGAGATACATACAGTTGCAGCAGCAACAGCAGTATTTATTTTTTGAAGCAGCAGCAGCAGCATGCAACAGACGTCATAGCCACAACAACAATAACAACAGCAAAATAGTATGCAGAGAATGTGAATACATTGCGATAGTTGTAGTTTTGAAATTCTAAAGTTTTGCGTTACTTTCAAATTGTGAAATATATATATGTACATACATACATATATATACACCGAGAAAAATGCATGACAACTATTACACATCAAGCGATTGTATGGCCTACAGTTGCGCTTCTGCTATTACCATACACCCACGACAACTGTCTGTACGGTTAAGTACGGTTAAGTCACGAATTGCATAATTGACATAATTTTCGGTGGGAACGACTCCATCTTGCTTTGCAAAAATGGTGCCTTCTGTTTTGGTGAATATTGCTCTGCTTGTGAGCCATAAGTGGGAGATTTTCTGGTCGACATTAGGGCTCAACAAGTCTCTTTGATATATACCGTGGACTCTCTGACCATCTCTGAAGTTTTTTGAACGTCGATATCGTGTTTCTATTTTAATAAGGCTGATCTATTCGCAGGGGAGTATAGGTATCATCAGCGGATTATTTTACTTTATTATTTTATTTTATTTCATTTCATTTTTTTATGTTATCAATTTTACTTTTTTTATTTTATTTTATTATATTATATTACGTTTTATTTTATTTTATTTTTTATTTTATTTTATTTTATTTTATTTTATTTTATTTTATTTTATTTTATTTTATTTTATTTTATTTTATTTTATTTTATTTTATTTTATTTTATTTTATTTTATTTTATTTTATTTTATTTTATTTTATTTTATTTTATTTTATTTTATTTTGTTTTATTTTATTATATTTTATTTTACTTTATTTTATTTTATTTTATTTTATTTTATTTTATTTTATTTTATTTTATTTTATTTTATTTTATTTTATTTTATTTTATTTTATTTTATTTTATTTTATTTTATTTTATTTTATTTTATTTTATTTTATTTTATTTTATTTTATTTTATTTTATTTTATTTTATTTTATTTTATTTTATTTTATTTTATTTTATTTTATTTTATTTTATTTTATTTTATTTTATTTTATTTTATTTTATTTTATTTTATTTTATTTTATTTTATTTTATTTTATTTTATTTTATTTTATTTTATTTTATTTTATTTTATTTTATTTTATTTTATTTTATTTTATTTTATTTATGTTATTTTATTTTATTTTATTTTATTTTATTTTATTTTATTTTATTTTATTTTATTTTATTTTATTTTATTTTATTTTATTTTATTTTATTTTATTTTATTTATGTTATTTTATTTTATTTTATTTTATTTTATGTCATTAGGTTAATTCAATTTAATTTATTTAATTTAATCTAATCTCACTTTTTTATTTTATTGTATTATATTTTATTTTATTATATATTATCGTAATTTTTTTTATTTTATTTTATTTTATTTTGTTTATTTTTTTTTTATTTTATTTTATTTTATTTTATTTTATTTTATTCTATTTTATTTTATTTTATTTTATTTTATTTTATTTTATTTTATTTTATTTTATTTTATTTTATTTTATTTTATTAGATTTTATTTTATTTTATTTAATTTGCATTGACAGATTGAATGATCATTTCAACAGAAATGTATTGCATAACAACAGTCACGACTGTTCACAAGTAACAGAAATTCTGTTGAAACAACAGCTGAAAAAAAGATATTTTGTCTAATGGCTTGTGAGTTTGACACTAAAGCTGTTAAATTTTTAATCAACAGAACACCATCTGTGAAATTAACAGATAAATCGTTTGGATGTGAAATCTGTAGCTACAATCTGTAGATCAGTTAATACATATTAGAGATTTTTTTTCTCTGGGTGTATGTATTAATATACAAATAAACACACACCCTGAAATATTACCAGCTGTTGCAGTCCGAGTGTTTTATTGGGGTTTGTGTTGTTTTTGCTGTTGTTGATTTTGACATCTCAAATTCAAAGTTATACTCGTATATTCGCTTGTTTCTACTGCTGTTGTCATTTCTTAGACTTTGTTTGGGCAGCAGCAGCGCGGAATTTGTGTGGAAGACTAAAGCAAAATAGAGAGCGAATAAAGGATGTGGCTGTTGTGGTGCCTACTTCAAATTCGTATGTGGTTTTGTAGAGGCTTAATTTGTTGATGCAAGTGCCACATTCATGTTTGTGGTGTGTTTGAAAGAGAACAACAATGCGCAGGCAATATTTTGTTTTCAGATTTAAAAAAAATAGAAATAAGAAATAAAAAATTTCGAAAATAAGATTGAGTTTTCGATTGTCAGAATATTTTTTACTGACTTCAAAGATCTTATATCATCGGCAGTCTTTTTCATAAAGAGGCTTAAGATGAAAAAAATTTGCTTCATATGAAGAAAAACATTATCATCCTATCATGGGTCTCGATGACACGAGCGAGGGATAGAGCAAATTCTCTGCCTTATGCCTTGCATTGCACGTGACACTGGGTGAGCAGAATGTAAGCCTACTTAGATCATTGCTATTGAGGTACGAAATGCTAAAGTTATGGGTTTCTTGATATAAGAACCAGATATGGAAGTTTAAAAGGTCTAGGATATGAGATGAAATATCGGTGAAGAAGTGGCCTCCGAAATGTAGAACAAGTATTTCGGCTGCATTGTCAACGGCTACATCTTTGCAAGGACGGTGGAGTTTTACAACAGTTGTAGGAATACAGCCAGTCCTACGCTGCCCCATAAGGGTACCACAGTTCACCCAGGCTCAGTTCTTTAAGGTATTGCAAACAAAACTATTAAAGGAAAAGCCTTGCTATGTTATCCGAGGAATGCCAAAAATGCTTTTTCGGCAACGAAAATAACACGATATAAATCAAAAGCAATATACAAGGTGGCAATGTATATGGAAGACTACGCTGCTCTTCTCACCGGAGAAAGATTAGAAATGGTTTGGTTAAGCTAAGTAGAAAATGAAATTAAGTCAACGGTATTACGCAACGTGGTAGCGATTCACATCCGCGAAACCGAGATTCACAAACCGGATTGGGTAAGGAATTGTAACTAAAGGCAGCGGTCTACTTAAACCAAGCCTCATCATCTTAAGAACTGACCCACTGAGATCTGTAAAGTACTGTCGACTAAACTCATATCTAGACTTAACCATGACATATCCAACATGTGTCCTGTACGCAATGACTTCTAACTTCCCTTTCCCTCTGGTTCCAATCCGTCGAAACAGCTCGTTTCCTTTGCCTTCCGTTAAAAAACCTTGGTGACTTAGACTGATTTTGGCTTCTCCTAGTCGAGGTTGGCGAGCCGCTGTAACAACGATAACAACGTTACTTTCTGATAGTCATAACTTTGAAGTCGTAGTTCGTTTATCTTGGAACTATTATTAGCATCAACAGCAATGTCAAACTGGAAATCCAACGCAGAATCACACTTTCCAACACTTGATACTTTGGACTGAGTTCCCGTCCTGCTATATGGTGCCGAGGCATGGGCGATGACATGAATCGGCGTTTGGAGTTATTGAGGAAAAGGGTTTGCATAAGATTTATTGTGCTCTCCGAGTTGCGGGGAATACCTCACCCGATGGAGCGATGTGCTGTGTGAGCAAGTGTTTCGGATTCTAGAGTTTTCGATGGAGTCTCCGCTGGTGGAAGCAGAGGAAGGAGGAGGACCTCAACTCCGTTGAAAATACCTGGAAGAGAAGGACCTGAAATCCCAATTTGGGTTACACTGCGAAAAGGAGGAATGAATGGCGCAATGTTGTTAAATCGGCTATAATCGCATAAGTGGTGTCTACACCGGTAAAAAAAAAAATATGTCACCTAAGTAATATTGCAAATTTATTTGTACGTCTGTATAGTGTTGAGTAAGTCTTCATTCACGAATATTGTCTTCCACTGCACCATAAATCTCGGAGCGCCGCCAATCACGGTGATTACTTTATTATCTCCTTCATTTTAACCATAATAATTTCATTGCTAGAAATTTTCTCACCGCCTACCTTGACGCGATTGCCACTTTACATTCCTTTTCATGTAACTAATCCCGCAGTGACTCGTAAATAATGTTTAGCCAATAATTACACGGAAGAGAGCGTAAAAAGTCAACTTTCCGGGCAACACGTAAAAATTTCCACTATTCCTATACACACAACCACCAACAGCGCCACTAATGTGCCTGCCCACCTTACTATTACCAATGTAAATATACCATAACCACAACAACAACACGACCACCGAAAAGCCAAAGCTCAACGAAAGTACTTAATTCTAATTAGGCACTTGGCATTCACGCGTGTTGCGCCTAATTTGACCCTGGCCAAATACTTAATTTTGACTAACATGGCACTCCACGGCTAGACTCCAACCCCCTCCCGCGCCATACGGTCTTTTTAGCTTCCTCTGCGCTGTCAGTTCAAGCCACCATGGCGAGCTTAAACGTCAATCTGTGCTCTCTTCTAGCCACATCTACAGTTATACCTCAGCGACGTAACTAATTTCCTAAGCCGCCAACCACAGTGGTATATGTATTTGTAATGTTTTTACATAACAACAACAATATGTTGTTGGTTTTTGGTGTTGGCTAAGTGGCCACGGTTGCGCGGGCGTAATTTTTATGAGCTAATTATATTGTTAGCACATTAAACCAAACAAACATAATACATTTATACCATAATACACACACCCGCACACAAACACACAGACATAAAAGCCACAAAAAACGACGTCAAAATACAAAAAAAAAGGAAGAGAAAAAGAAAAACGTTACGAAAACGAAATGAAACCAGGGTACGTTTTGCGCTTGATGCTGAGTGAAATGGCGCCGTCCAACAGAAACAATAACAATGCTAAAGGAAATGCTTAAATCTACATAATTTGCACTAATTACAAGCGAAATTGTAGGCAACAAAAAGTGAAGGAAATCTAAATAAACGATGGGGAAAACTACACAAAGCGTTGAAATATGAAGAAAAAAATCAAATTAGTCCAGGCGGTGCACTTCAGTGAGGGCATATATAAAACACAGACACAATGCTATGCGCAGTCAATTTAATTGCAAATTTATAAAATTAAGAGGAAAATGTATTGCTCATATTGTAACAAAAATTTATTTTAATTTTTTTAATTTATTTATTTTATTCTATTTAATTTTATTTGACTTTATGTATTTTATTTTATTTTAATTTCTTTTTAAATTTTTTTTATTTTCGTTCATCTTGTTTTATTTTATTTTAATTTATTTTATTTTATTTTTTAATTTTACTTTATTTTCGTTCATCTTGTTTTATTTTATTTTATTTTATTTTATTTCGTTTTATTTTATTTTTTTCTATTTTAATTCATTTTAATTTATTTTTCTTTATTTTATTTTATTTAATTTTTTTATTTTATTTAGTTTTATTTTATTTAATTTTATTTTTTTATTTTATTTTTTTAATTTTACTTTATATATTTTATTTTTATTTTGTTTTATTTTATTTTATTTTATTTTATTTTATTTTATTTTATTTTATTTTATTTTATTTTATTTTATTTTATTTTATTTTATTTTATTTTATTTTATTTTATTTTATTTTATTTTATTTTATTTTATTTTATTTTATTTTATTTTATATTAATTTATTTTATTTTATTTTATTTTGTTTTATTTTACTTTTTTCTTTTTTAATTCTTTTTATTTTATTAAACTTTATTTCATTTTATTTTATTTTATTTTATTTTACTTTATATATTTCATTTTTATTTTGTTTTATTTTATTTTGTTTTATTTTCTTTTATTTTCGTTCATTTTGTTTTATCCTATTTAATTTTATTTTAATTTTTTTATGTTATTTTTTTATTTTACTTTATTTTAGTTAATTTTGTTTTATTTTATTTTTTTGATTTTGTTTTATTTTTAATTTTTTTTTTTTTTTATTTTAATTCATTTCATTTTATTATTTTTTATTTTATTTTATTTTTTTATTTTATTTCATTTTGTTTATTTTTTACTTTATTTTCGTTTATTTTATTTCATTTTATTTTATTTTATTTTATTTTATTTTATTTTATTTTATTTTATTTTATTTTATTTTATTTTATTTTATTTTATGTTATTTTATTTTATTTTATTTTATTTTATTTTATTTTATTTTATTTTATTTTATTTTATTTTATTTTATTTTATTTTATGTTATTTTATTTTATTTTATTTTATTTTATTTTATTTTATTTTATTTTATTTTACTTTATTTTATTTAATTTTATTTTATTTAATTTTATTTTTTTATTTTATTTTATTTTATTTTATTTTATTTTATTTTATTTTATTTTATTTTATTTTATTTTATTTTATTTTATATTATTTTATTTTATTTTATTTTATTTTATTTTATTTTATTTTATTTTATTTTATTTTATTTTATTTTATTTTATTTTATTTTATTTTATTTTATTTTATTTTATTTTATTTTATTTTATTTTATTTTATTTTATTTTATTTTATTTTATTTTATTTTTATTTTATTTTATATTATATCATTTTATTTTATTTTCTTTTATTTTATTTTCTTTTGTTTTATTTTATTTTATTTTATTTGATGGTATATATGAATGTACAGAAGGCTCTCAGTTCCTTAATTTAAGGTACCTGAAGCTACTCTGAAGTCGAGAAACATCTAAGTGCATTCCTTGTTTAGGGATGACTACATTTACGTGCGTTATTTAAATATACATATAAATATGGGTCATTCTTCTTTTTTTGCACACAATGAAATTATTTTGTCACAAAAAAGGTTGACTAATTTTATTACGTTGATGCTCCTCCACACAACAGCCACTATCATCTTAGGTAACCGCAAATATGCACGTCTTGGTCATTCAGAACGTGACCTCATACAAAAATATAACACATTTTGCCAAAAGGCACAAATGATATCGCCTGCAGGCCACTAGTAAGTAATATCTTCTCAAGTGCTTTGTCAAATGTGATCATGTTTACACGAAAAGGTCATCAAACGTCTATGGCCCGGATGTGCAAATTTGCTTTTAGTTCGTGTTGTACTTAAGAAACTTATTCATAAAGTTGTTATAAGTGTTTATATAAAAAAAAAAAAAAAAAATTTTATAAAATTTGTAAGTACTCCAATAGTTATCTAATATAATCGATTCCTTTGACATCCTAATGGTGAGTATAAATAAGTCAATTTACATGCGAAAATAATTCATAAAATATACCATGAATAGAAGACGACACATTCACATTCAGGGGAAGATCATGGGCTAATAAATGTAACAGCTATTAAGTCATCACTAATTGTTTAATTCATATCTATAATACGTATTCTAATGTTTTCCGAATGGAATTGATTAATTTAAAGTCTCTGGAATATTATAAAATATTACGCCAAGGCCAATTACTTCTTGACTTTGCCTCTTTCCGCATTAATAAATTTTTGAAATTTTTAATAAAAAACTTTTAAAAATATTTCATACATAACAGCAGACAGCCGATAGAGCTCTACAGTATAACAGTGCCACATTAAATGTGGCTTTAAAATGTGAAAGAGAGTAAACTCTCGATTAAATTCAACAAAACCGTGATCTCTATCCTCAGACCTCTGGAACGTTAGGTACGATGGCATATTAGACCTTGAGATGCCTGTTAGCACATATCTTGAGGGATATACTGACGACATTGCCGCGATTATTTCCGCGGGTGATACGGGAGACGCACGCAGGAACTTAGATAAAGTATACGTATTTATAAGGACAAAAATGTGGTTTGACCAGCGGCGTCTCACACTAGCAACAGAAAAAACCGAGTTGCTGCTATTAACGATGAAACGCATACCTCTGGAAATAGATATGCACACAATCTCAGATACGCTGAGTTTAGAAATAATTGTTAACTGGGTGTAAGACTAGAACCTAGACTGTGCTGCTGGTCCCAAATCCAGCATGCCGCAGTTAAACCCTCCAAAGTCACTTCCCAGCTTAGTAAATTGATAGCTAACAAGAAAGACCGACTCAAGAAAAAAGGAAGCTCTGGGCGGACTCACTTAAGAAGAATAATAGGCGAATGGTACTGGCCAAAGTATACCGCACGGCGGCATTGAGGGTAGCGTCAACATACCTTACATACTAATTATACTATACTATACCTGTAATAAGCGGAAGCGTTCCCATCGACCTATTGGTAGTCGAAAAGAAAAGAATCTGAACACTCAAAAAAATTAGGAACCAAGTTTGTACTGTCGATATAAATAGAGAAAACATAAGGAAAGAAACCCTGAAGTAACGGCAAGCCAGATGGGAAGAAGGAAATCATGGCCGATGTGCGACCAGATTAATAACAATCATCAGAGTATGGACAACTAGAAAATTCGGAGAAGTAAACTACTTTATTACCCAGGTGTTGTCCGGTTACTGATACTTCAGAAAATGTCTGCATAAAATAGGAAAACCAATTGAAGAACTAAGAGTAAAGAATATTGTGTCAATTATACTACAAAACTAAGAAAACGTAAAGGAGTTCGCAGAAAAAGTACTACGAGCAAAAAAGCAGGTGGCAGGATGTAATCTCACTGTAAGAAATATGGAACGCCTCCAATGAAGTAATGCTTCCAGCCTGAGCGCCGGTTGCTTAGAGGAGAGTTTGTTAGTGAGCTGCAGGTGGCACATACCATTTATGTGACGACACAATGCTGATGTGGAAGGCATTTTTCTTCTCGCCACCCGCAAAACAAAAAAAATATTGATCCCACTTAACTGCATGGCAGGGGAACTTGTTAGAGTAGGAACTCTGGAAAGTGTACCTATGTCCATCGCAAAACAGGTATATACTAAAACCGGATCACATGTAACATGACCAGACAGCTGTGGTAAAAACTGGACGCGAAAATTTCAAGGCATCTTATCCTCCTTTCCGGTTCTCCATTAGCGTGTAATAAGAGGTCCTGTTTAATGGGAATTCACGGAACACCACTATACATTTTTTGCACTAGCAGTAGGGACGAAGAAGAGGAAGGTCTAATGAAAACTAAATCTTAGCATCTGCGTAACACAAGTTCCTCCGGAAAAACTTCTTTGGTTGTCTCGCTGAGCTAGCTGCAGCGAAATTGATAATCTCGTTGGGTTTATAAGACACATTTGAGAAGAGAAGATATAAGGGTATCGCAGTAATATCATAATGAGCATATCGGCCTGAGTGTATTGGTTACTGATCAACAGCCGCATTAATTCAACTCAACTTATCTTGTGCATGACAAAAAAAATTCTATGCACTCGATTATCGGAACTCTTTTGAGGAAGTTGGAGGGTACTTTAAGCTATGTTCATTAGGAAGGAAAACAAATAATAAACTGGTATAGTTCCATCTTTTAAATACTAGTCTCTAACAAGGCCTTTTATACATTAGTTTAACTCTGCATTAACGATGCTTAAAACTCTATGTGCATGTATATATTTAGCAATGTTTATATACCGGATAAGCGTATTTAAGCTCACCTTTCTATATACTAATAAAATATGTACTGTTTTTAAAAGAGACATAACTAAAAAATTTGATTTAATTTCATAAAATTAATGGTGTGTGACTACGTGCATCAAAGTTTAGCAAAAATGTAAAAGTTAGTTAGTTACATGGCATCGAATATAGAGAGCTAGGCATTCCAAATAATATTCGAGCTTTTAGTGTTGATCCAGGTCAGTTTCTAGAGACTTCCTTGATCGTTTTATTCTAACTGAATTCTGCGTGAATAGTTACTAACCTAATTCACAGGAGCGGCGACCTCCCGCTATGTTAAACAGACGCTGTGAAGGACTTCTGGTAACCTTAAACCGACTGTGTTGAAGTCGCTACACACGCTATTTTTGTTTAAAAAATTGTTTTCCAGAAAAAATTTTGGAAAGTTTTTCCCGCAATCCTTAATGTAGTGTCCTAAAAAAGATATACATTATATTATTTACAACGTAAAAAGACAAGCATTTTTCACTCATCCTAGCCTTAGATACTCTCTTTCAATATTTAACAAAAAAATGTGAGCAAAAATCGTGCTTATCTATGAGCTAAAAAGGAAAATTGAAACTTTTGAGTTATCTCTCTTTTGCATGCAGAGTGCATTATATATATATTCCTGCATATGCATGTGTGCGCGTAGTTCAATTGGAGTGGAAATTTTCATATCGAGATAAACATATTATCCACATTATTTTAAACTAATTTGCGCAGCAGTTTAGTCAATGGAGTGGCAATTCCACTGTTTTTGAGAATTTGTTGATAATGTAATGATGATATTGTTATTGGATGTTGTTACTCATTTTCACTACAGTTGAATTAACTGAAATGAAAATTTGTTGATAATAATATTGAATTTGTTACAAAATATTATCAACACGCTTTTGCAGCAAATGCTTAGTGAGCTTTGAGCTTCGCACTTTTAATAATGTGTTGTGCAAATTATTTGCCATTTTCAGTGGAAGCTGATAGAGGCATTTAAGAGGATTAAAGTTGGCGGAATTGAAGGGTGAAGGGCAATGAATTTTTTTGTTATTTTATATATGTATGTATGGTATATGTAATAAATAAATGAAAATTTTCCATTATTATTAATAATAATAATAAAAAATTATATAAATATTAGGAAAATAAGTGTTATTGGCGAGTTGGTAACCCAAATTATTTTCTGTATTTTAACCCAAACTCTTTGAAAATTAAGCGTCTACCAATAGTGAAACCTTTAATGTAAAAGAAATAGCTTGAAGCTTGTACAGCTTTCTCTGACCGTTTAATTGATTATCATTTAGCTTAGTCGATTATTTCTTTCATACACTGTCTTACGCTGAAAGAGGTAATATTTTCCCAATGTACCTATTGCTAGTTGGTGATCAATTCTTTTATGGTTATAGAAAAGTTGATGGGTACTCTAGGAAATCTAAGTCTAAATATTCAGAATCTTTATTTTCTGTATCTCTAGGACGAACCAGAAGTAGGGCTTACCCAATAGGGACTTGATGGCTATGCTGACTCATATATGGAGCGAAAGTGTAGTTCCAACTAAGCTGAGTAGCGTAATCTTCACTGCTACGAAGCCGAGCCCTAAAATTTATAATAGATATCTCGCTCATATTTTTTATCTTATCTATTTATTTCTTGACTTACTACACACACCCGAGATTGGATGGCAAAAAATCGCTATCAAAACACATCCCCAAGGGGTTTATGTTCGATTTATACTCCTGCTCTCTGAGTAAATTCAGAATCAAATCGCTATAAGAGGCTCTTGTAGCTACCAAAGAGGAAATCTGATGACCGGGGGTATAATGGGTGTGAGATCCAGCTTCTAGGTATGCAGTCCCAGTTGCTAGGCTATACACAGTTCCCCTCTTTCGTCCTCGTTGCGCTCTCTGGAAACGTGAACACCCCTTGTGCGCGGTGCAGGAACCAACCCCATATGGATCCTTAGGTCGTGGTTAAAATCAAGTAACATATCGGGTTAAAGTGTTTTAGAGTCTGTTTTAGGGTATTTTCACCACAGAAGTGTTTGCGCACGGTCTTGAAACAAATGGTTCAATATAGAAATGTCCTCAAAACTTAAACCTACTAGCAAAGTTTAGCTCTCGGTTTGGGGCCATACAGAAAACAGTTCGCCTTTTGATGACGATCCCTGCAAAGCTTTCGGCCGTACAACTAAAGGCAGCAATCACTGCATTCCAAGCAGTGGCTTAGATGGAACAAGGACAGATAAAGATGAAATATGCTACAGTGACCAAATATACTCGTAGTCCAAAATTTATCGTTGGATTTGTGGTAAGAGATAATCTCCATCGCTCGGTATTGGCATACACTGCGGTGGATGATCGTCTCGCCACAATTAGCATCGAAGCGAAGGTCTTCGACCTATCTCTGATGGACGATAAGACCAAATATGTTTACTACGAGCTCGTAAAATTTTTCTATCAGCTCTGCCGTCGCCATTTTGTCAAGTAGATCTTCGGTCCTACATTAAGGAATTTCAGTTTACATGCCGAAATCTTTTCAAATGGGGTGAGGTTGAACGGATTCACGGGGGTTGCTTCGATGATTATCTCTAGCACCATATTTATACACTGTCAGCGTATAGAAAATCACGCAACCACATCGATCATATAGAAATATACGGAAGATATCTCATGTTGCTGTTGTTGTTGTTGTTGTTGTTGAAACCGCAAAATATTCCCCGAATAAGTTTTCGAGGAATATTTTGGAAGTGATAGTCTTTGGACGGATAACAATGCGTGTCATTCTGGTATAAAAAACCAACTGTCGCGGGAACTATTGGATTTTAGTCATCTAACCCGCAGTGGCAGAAGACATTCCATCAGTGTTCCGAGTGTACCTAACATTACCGTTGCGCAGGCTCACACCCACAGCAGCAAAGAATGCCTATAAGCAAATACAGACAGTCCGCTTACACTTTTTCCTTTTCTTACATCAGCAGCTCGATATAATGCAACTGTGGAGTGGCCTTTCATGTTCCCTGCCGCGTCAGGAGCAACTGGTTTTCCGCCAAATTCGCAAAATAGGTGGTAGAAAGATTAATGTCGAGCTACAGTGCTAGCAAATGTTACAAACGACCACATTAAGTGCGAAACTGTATAGATACTGAAAGGATGCAGCAGAAAGTTTCAAGACTAGAGCCTTATCATGTAGAAACTGAGAAGAATATCTGGTGATATCCAGAACATTCTGAGTTTATGGAGTTCACACTTCTTCTGCCAGTTAAATGGCAGTCAAAGTACAAGAATCAGAGACGGTGAACCCATTTCACCGATCGATAATGTTGAAAAAGTCGTTCCACTACCCGACTATGATGAAGTTCGAAAATAACAACAAAGTGGCTGGAGCAGATGGCTTATCTACCAAGCTATTCAAGTATAGTGATGACGAAAAGCTTCTTAGCAGAATAAGGTTAGACGAAAACATTGCTCGATGATTGGAACCTAAGCATGCTTAATCCAATTGACAAGCGAGTCGGTCCTACAGTCTACGCCAATTATCAAGATTAAGCCAGGACCTCTCTAAGTCATTTGTTGCAATACATACAGTCAGAGTCCATAAGCGAAATTCTCGAGAGAAAGATTTTAGTTCAGATTAATGGACCTTTCCGTTCTAGCGACGAGGACAATGGAAGGTTTAGCTGTATGAGATATTAACATATTTCAGCGAATTAAGAGACAGCGACTACGTCAGTAATATCATATCATCTGCATGGACGAAATTTCTGCAGTTTTAAAGGGTTTCGTTGTAGTACTCGCTGGTGGAAAAAGAGACGAGGAAGACCTTCAAATCGTTTCAGCGATCAAGAGAAGGATGATGCCAAGTAAAAAGAAGAGGAAGTACATCTTCGCGTGTGCTTTGTGATCTATATTTGATGTCTGTTACGCCTTTAACGTTAAACCTTTTTTTCGGATAATGAATAAATATAATTACATACATATATATAACTTTAACTTATCACGGTCGCATGTAACCTTTACGCTACTAATTCCCCATACGCCATGAGCATATTAAATTATTCAAAGAAGGCGAAATGACAAAGGCCACAACGCCAACGCCAACCTAACAAAAGTAAAGCGCAAAGCGTACTTCACATATGTATGCATATATATGTATAATACATTAAGGTATGTAGTAGGATATAGTGACAATGCATGCTTTAAATTCTTCTTCGGCAATCGCTTGACTTACTCTTCACCTGCAGCACATACACACATACCATATACACATGTGAATCTCACACTCTTAGTGAGCCGTAAACGTCTCAGCGCCTATATGTATGCTAAGGTATGCCATGCATTACTAAATTTACTTAGTGATTGTGTGCTTATATTTATATATATATTTGTATATATATATATATATGTATTTATCTACAGTGTTGTTGTTTTTGCATGTGTCGGTGGCTGTGTGGCGCTGGCGTTAAGGCACGTTGTGCACCCTGGAGGCATGTCAGTGTTAATGCTATCTTTGACATGGTTACTTAAACAAGTTTTGGGAATTCCCTTTGGTTGCTGCTGATGTTGCTCTTACGGCATTTTCACACGCACACAGTCACATGCACATACACATACACAAAGCATAAACGCCAAGACAGTAGAGAAACAATGGTAAGCACAGCGCAGTCAATGAAGCGGCAAAAGCAATTGGTGCAAAGAAAAGAGAAAAATAAAAGGAAAAAATAAATAAACATGTATAAACTGTATACAAAAAGATATAAATATATAAACAGACGCAACAAAATACAATTGAAGCATGAAAACACTTTTAACCCTTTTATCTTTCAACTTTCAAGTGACTCTGCCAAAACTTTGCACAATCTTCAGTTGAAGAAAATCTTTAAACCTTTCATCTTATACACCCCAGCACCTCTGCTTAGATATATGCAAACATTCCTCATTACATATGTTTATTTATTTAAAGGTTAAACAAGTAATGTCGTGTTTACACTTCGTTTCTGTGTGTGGGGATAAGTAAATTTCCTGCGTCTTCTTTACCATACGCGTCTCTCAGTCGTTTTGGTGCAAAAGTCAAGTGCAGACAGGGAAAAAATGGTGTCAAACATGAAAATAAATGTGTCAAGTCAGCGTGGAATTATTGTAATCGTTTTGGGAAATAAACATCATGTCGCTGCGAAGCATACATCAAGGCGCTAGTATGCTCGTTGCTTGTCATTAACTTCAGACAGCATTTGTGATTAAATTAGATCTTTTAAATAAACCTTTTCAACTGAGGGACCTGTGACATGTTTGAACAAAATACATGCATGTTTGGAGAGTTTTTATAAAAACAAAAATTGCTAAAAAAAAAAACTTGTTCAAACTCACTGTTTAAATGGCGCCAAAAGGAACAAAATACAAAAATAACTTAAGCTTTTTCGCTCATTCAACATAGCAAAACTTTTAGTTGCAGAAAAACTTAAGCAGGACCGAAAAGAATTGTATCTTGGCTCGTCTCCACGATCAAATTCTTTATCTAAATCTATCTAAGCTAAAAATGTTACCCATTAGTGATCGCTTTCGTATTCGTATTCGCATTCCTATTCAAATTTACATTCGTTTTCTTGTTCGTATCATATTCGTATACTTATTCATATTCGTACTGGTATTCATATTCGCATTCGCATTCATATTCGCATCCGCATTTATATTCGTATTCGTAATAATGTTCGTATTCGCATTGGAATTTATATTCCCACTCTTGTTTATATTCGCATTCGTATTGATATTTACATTCGTTTTCTTATTCGTATTCATATTCGTATTCTTATTCATATTCGCATTAATATTTCATTCGTTTTCTTATTCTTAATCATATTGATACCCTCGTTAGTATTCATTTTTTTTATTCGTATTCGTATTCGCATTCGTATTCCTATTCGTATTCGCATTTATATTCGTATTCGTAATAATGTTCGTATTCGCATTTGAATTTATATTCCCACTCTTGTTTATATTCGCATTCGTATTCATATTTACATTCGTTTTCTTATTCGTATTCATATTCGTATTCTTATTCATATTCGCATTAATATTTCATTCGTTTTCTTATTCTTAATCATATTGATACCTTCGTTTGTATTCATTTTTTTATTCGCATTCGTATTCGCATTCGTATTCATATTCGCATTCGGATTTATATTCGTATTCGTAATAATATTCGTATTCGCATTCGAATTTATATTCGTTTTCTTATTCGTAATCATATTGATACCTTCGTTTGTATTCGCATTTCTATTCAAATAAGTATTCGTATTCGCATTGGTATGCCAATTTATTTGCATACTTTGATTTCGGAAAATTTTCGAAATTCAGCTTGGTTTTCTTAGTTCGCAGTGAGTGTTCGTCGGGAGCGAATATAAAAACAATATAACATATCGGCGAAATATTTGCTAAATATCTCGTCATTGGTGGATTTACAACTCTCGATGCTACACTAATAAATTCTCTTTAAATTCTCTTTAAATTCACCCTCCTCATCTCATCTCTCTCTTCAACTCGCGGTATCTCTTCCACTCAGCACGCATTGTGGTCAATAGTAGCGTTCCTTTTATCGCGTTTTTAATGAAAGAAAGGGTACTTTTCTTGACTGAAACGAGATAGTGGTCTCATTACAAAATCTCAGAGAAAACACAAGTGGGGACAGATCAGTAACATTTGTAGCTGTTCTGTTAAAGACCTTTGCTTTCATGCGGATTGTGACCACGCGGTCTTGAGTCAACGCAGTAGAATTCCCTTTCGTAGAGAGGTTTTTAATAGGTATATGGAATGAGTCTATATAAAGCGATTCGTTCGAAAATGTTTATACAGCACGCTTGTTGCAAGACCAATGCCCAGTCGCAGTGTCATCCTTTTATTAAGAGACTCTACAACAAAATTTAGCGGAAAATGTCGGACATATTCCATAGAGCTTTCCACCCACTCTTTACTCGTGTTCCAAGACTCCGCGCTAATTTTAAGCAACATATTAGCACTAGGAATTGAATGGAGTCTTGAAATTATAACTGCAAAAAGCAGTACTACTCCTTATTTAACCCCTAGCTTAGATCAGATGGATCATATGCCAAAACCGCTTAAGCTAAATATAACGGCGTCGACTTAGTAAATAGTTGAACCTTTAAATGATCAACGTTCAAACATTTGTGCTTCCGTAAGCGCCCAAATGAGTACTTTGGACAAGTAGCAGCGTAATGCTGGAAGGATGCGCCATCTTAGGTGTCTTTCTAACACGACGGGTTGCTGTCTTTCCGGCAGGACATAATAAATAATTGGGGGCAAAAATTGTATGCCATATATTGTTTTTTTTAACAATTTGTTGTCATATTTCTAGCAATAATGTATAAATAAATGATCAAAAGTATTTAATTAAACCAAAATCGAATTGAATGTTTGCAGAAAGATTTCGTGTGAAATAAAAAAAAATATTATAAGTTTAAAATTTAATGCATCAATTTGAATTATCTATTGGAATTTAGTTTATTAAAAATTAAACGAACTTATTAAATTAAAGTACACATTGATAAATAAGTATAATTTAAATAATCAAGGGTAACCTTAAAAATAAACTTGCGTAAGTAAAATTAGTTTCTGAAACATTTCATTATTATATTTTAATTAAATACACAAAATTGAAATTTTTAGACAATTTTATGCAATTCTCATAGTATTTTTCTGTCTCCCAATTATCATCATATTGACTTTCGCTCCTCAAATGGCAACTAGAGACTTCAACAATTTTTGCGAAAGAGCTAACACGATCATTTATTTATTTCATAACAATTCAAGCTGTCAGAGTTATATTTGCATCTTTTGAAGGTTAGGGCTAACTAAAAATCATATGGATTTAGATCTAGTAGCGCCATCTATGTGTCAGGGTGGGAACTTTCAAGCTGGCGTGTTACAATACTAAATGAAAAGTTTAAATAGATATCAATCTGGAGCTTCGTGAATGTAATTTTAAATAATAGTTATCATATTTTTTAAAAAGTAACTAAATTAGAAATAATAATTTAATATCTTACATAATATAATTTTGGAAAATTTTGCATCAACTGTTTCTCGTTAACTGAATAACTTGAAAATGGGTCAAGTTCATAAAATAACTCGCGTACTTTCTGTTGCATTTAAAAACTTGATGCGGCGGTGCTCTAAAAACTAGTTTTCTGAACTTTCAATTCATCAATTTGTTCTGTATTTAGACAAATTCTAAGTATTTTTAAAATAAGAATTCGAGCGTTCTCGTTTGAGTACTTTTTTGCCCTGCCTGTAGGACGCTGGACGTTCTTTCATTAGCACGAACGCTTATAATACTGAAACAAAGTTCGAACAAAGGTGTCTGGAAATAAGAAGTCTGATGAGGAAACGTGGTAGTTTCCGAAATAGCAGCTATAACTTCTACCGTCCAAAACTATTGTTGTAATTTTTTCATTATTTCCAAAAAATATATGGTCTAAAACAGTTCCATTTAAACGAAAACTCAAAAACAATTCAACATAACAATGACATGAAAAAGGAAAGTAGGTTTTATTAAACTTTCGTTAGCGTAATTAAAAAATTATAATATCAAATGATGGTTTAAACAAATTTTGTTTTTACAAAACAAACCTACCATGAGAAGCTATTGTCACTTTCCCCGGCACACTTATTGATATTTTCAATATTTTTATGTAACACTTTGAAAACTTTTTTTCACCGACCAACGCAGCATCGCATCGCATTCACAGCATATGTGAATGAAGGCGAAAAAACTGCGACAACTACTTCCGTTTAGTAGAATACAACGGTTGCAACTTTTTACTTTTTCCACCGTCACTTCATTTGCATTGTGTAAGTGACAAGCTTCTTTTTGTCCTATATAACAGTGCATAACCATATAAAATACAAGTGAATAATTGTCCAAATAGTGAAACAACTATGAAAATAATACACTCGGCATATGGAAAAATGTAAAAACAGCGTAACATAGGCAACTTCTGACCACATCCTGTCAACGGAAAATAAACTACAATACACGTACAATAAAATAAGCATTTGTGTATATGAAAGAAAAAACTGCCAACAGAATGCTTGCCATGTTGATGATGCAGCTTGCCACTGAGATAGAAAAAATAAACAAAATGAGCGAAATATAAGGTTACGCATTTAGTGGTTTCAAAAGTACAAAGCTGTATATGGGTAGCTGTCAAACTTAACTGACAAACCAAACATAATTTTTTTTTAGTTAAAGGTCCGTGAAAACCGTTAAAACCTACGACAAAAATGGTGACTCAAACGTGGACATAATTTGTGCTTTAAGAGGTGTTTAGACATGGCGCTAACAATCGTCCGATTACTCAAGTAATTGGTAAAATTTTTTTTTTTAAGTGAGAGTGTAGACCGAGGACCCGAATGTGTCTATTTCTCGAGAATGTCAAAAGCTGCGCCCTTCTGACAGCACACTATGGCATATTTTACACTTGTACTTACTCCTACATACATACATATGAAGTACAGCTAACACAACAACAACAGCTGATCATTCACAACGTCACACAGACATCGATTGGTTGCTTGAACAACAAGCAGTGGACGACGATTTTTTAAAGAATATTTTATTCCGCGACTCACTCGGAGGATACGTTAATAAGCAAAAACTGTCGGTTTTCGAACTCCGAGTATCCTCAAACAATTAAAGAGAGGGCATTACACCCAAAACAGCTTACTCTCTGGTGCACTCTTTGTTCTGGAGGTGTGTTTGGACCTTACTTCTTTGAAACGACTGTCACTGTCAATTCGTGGTAGTGTTTTGGTCGTTTGATAACCGACTTTTTTTGACTCGTAATTAAAGAGTACGACTAGGAAAATATGTGGGTTCAAAAAGATTGTGCCACATGCCGTACAAGACGAATGAATACAGCTTCATTGCGAGAGAAATCTCCCATCCGTGTAATCTCTCGTCTTGGCGATGTCAATTGACAATCGAGAACGTGTGATTTGACGTCATTGGACTTTCTTTGCGGGGCGCTACGTGAAAGATGGTCCTTAGCCGGATAAACCTTTAAGTTTTGAGTACTTGAAAACCAATATTCGTAAAGTTTTAGCTGGGATTCCAACCAATAAGTGCCAAAGAGTGGTCGAAAATTACCCCAAACGGATCGAATTTCGCTAAGACTCCCAGGCGGCCTTTTAAGCGACGTAGTATTTCATACCTATATCATGCAAAGTTTGAAACTTTATAATGAAAAAAGAATTTCATAAAAAAAAAAATTTTTTAAATGTATTTAATTTACGTTAATTTTCGAAACCGCAAAATAAATAACCCTTTATGTTATATTTTTTTAACTATTTTGTTATTGAGTTACCATTTATTATTATAGATAATAACTTGAAATATTCAACAAAAAATAAAATAACATAAAATCAAACAACAATTTACAACAGAGAATATTTTTTTCAGCTTCAAATAAATCAAGCATTGTGGGATACAAAGAATGTCATTAGAGTTATAACAGGTGATATACGGATATCTTTTTATCGGCATTGTATAATTTTGAATGTTGATCTCTTTTTTTTGTGACTGCCTACACCGCAGTGGCCTGGCAGCTGGGTCTGTTCCCAAAACTGATCGGTGTGGTAAAAGAAGGATGTGTCTAGCGGAGGTCGATATATGTACTCGTACATATCTTTCTGGCCTCTACTGGGCAATACTAATGATATTCATGGAGTATAGGTGAGGGCATAGACGATGCATAAAAAACTCATGAGTTAAAACTCAGCACGCCTATGTAAAAGGTAAATCTACAGTCGGCACTTTCGTCAATAATCCCATTGCAAAGAGCTGTGTGTCAGAAAGAATACACGTAGAGCTCTCTATAATGTATCTAATGAAACAATTGTGAATAGTCTGGAATTAAACTGCGCTGAACTTGCAGTTGTCCTGCAGTTTGACTGACTTTTGAAGTGCAGAACAGGATAATGACGGAATATAAAGATGTCCTACTAAATAGAGTAGGTCACAGAGAGACTCATCTTACTTGCAATGCCTCTCCTGTAGGAGCAATAAATAAGGATGGTGTGACATTCATGTACCTTCCGCTCGCTCGAATTGGGCGTTAAACTCGTTTGAGTCCCTTAAGTCCACGCGGCCTGTTAACAGCGGCTTGAAGCTGTGGAGGGTGTCGTGCGGATGGCTTACTTCTATCTTCCCGAGCTGTGTGAGACTGAGGTATATCCGCAGTGCGTACAGGAGGGTCAAAGTAATATTTAATCTGAAGGCCGATAGAAGTTCACACGTATCTCCCAAAGACTTTAGATCAACTAGTCTATAATTTTTACTGTTTAATACCTTAAAAAATACTGATTGACTTACATAAAAGGTGTAAAATCCCTCTGGAGTCGCTTTCAAGAATGCAGCAAGCGTACTCTAAAAGTAAACTAGCGGGCACAACCTTACATAATAGAATATTATCACCTGGTTGAAAGGTTTTTCTGGTGCTTTTCTTTTAAGCTAGTGTACTAGAAGCTACTTCAAGCAGGTATTTCTAGCACTGCGAAAGTCATTTTAAGATTTTGAGTGTCAGGATCTTTCGACAGAAGTCCTTGAAGTGCTCCATTTCATTCCCAGTTGCTTGGATAAATTTAACTCGAAGCTAGCGCCGACTGCCTACTACTCTGCTAAAGTCTCTTCGAGCGAGGACTGGTGCTACTGGAGAAAGGTTAGGTTTGGTCAGGCTGGCTGACCCATTGGTTCTCACATAGATGCTAATATATCCCCAGTGTTGTCAGGCACACTACATGCGACCAAGCTACACTGCTACACTCCTATTGTGTCTCTAGCTACTGGAGAAAAATAGCTCTGAATTTCTTCATGAATGAGTCGCGGATAGGCGAAGAAGTCAGCACGGAAGTCTTCGGTCGGGAATTATACGTCGGTGAGAAAACAAACTTCCACACCATTGCAATATTTATTAGGTGAGAGTAGCTGCTCCCAATAAAAGGCGCAAGTTCAGCCCTCGGATTATCTTATCGAGAAGCTTGCGGTCTCTTACGGAGAGAGAACTGGAGCCTCTGGAGAAAATTAGCGCTTAATTACTTCATAAAGAGGTCGACACGAACGTCTTCTGTAGATAATTATACATCAGTGAGCGGTCAAGCTTGCAATATTTTTCAGGCGAAAGTAGCTGCTCTCTATGAATCAGTGTGTGCACTGTCGCAAAGTGTGATATCTGTAGGATAGGCTAACGTTTACCCAGACAGGCAATTAGCCCAATGTTGTTGTTGTTGTTATTATTATTATTGTTATTATTATTATTATTATTATTATTATTATTATTATTATTATTATTATTATTATTATTATTATTATTATTATTATTATTATTATTATTATTATTATTATTATTATTATTATTATTATTATTATTATTATTATTATTATTATTATTATTATTATTATTATTATTATTATTATTATTATTATTATTATTATTATTATTATTATTATTATTATTATTATTATTATTATTATTATTATTATTATTATTATTATTATTATTATTATTATTATTATTATTATTATTATTATTATTATTATTATTATTATTATTATTATTATTATTATTATTATTATTATTATTATTATTATTATTATTATTATTATTATTATTATTGTTGTTGTTATTGTTGTTGTTGTTGTTGTTGTTGTTGTTGTTGTTGTTGTTGTTGTTGTTGTTGTTGTTGTTGTTGCTGTTGCTGTTGCTGTTGTTGTTGTAACGCTTACCAATCCATCTCAGGAAAAGGCTTGTTAATCCAAGTCACCGATGTCATCTCACAGGAGGTCCAGGAAACGAGCTATTGCGACGGGTTCGGACCAAAGGGAGAGGGGGGATAGATGTGTTGGTTTTAGAGGGGGACTGGTTACATGAAACCGCAATAAAATGAAGCTCATATAAGTTTAAACTAAACCTGTATTCTGAAGATAAGCAGAAATTATTATTATTTTTCTTTTTAATTTTTTTTTTTTTTTTTTGAAAATTAATGTTTGGGCTGCTCAAAATTTTAGGTTAAAAATATCAACAAGCCGAGTAAGAGAGAAAATATCAAATAATAAATGCTGCAGCAGGCGACAGACTGTTATTTCATGATAAACGCATCAACTAGTAGTAAACAGCCTGAAGGGCAATGAAAGTGAAAATGTAAAACTATAAAAAATATAATGACCGGAGAGTAATGTCGTTGGTCCGACTAAAGGAATAAGAGATTTATACGAACGAAAGCGAAATGTATGAGTGAAATAATATTTATATATGTGTATGTTTATTTGTAGTGAAAGTATGTGACAGTTTTGGTAGAAAATCATAGTCCTCTGTCACTGGCACAGAAGCACATTAGAATCATTAATCTAACCGCATGTCTAAATGTGTTTGTACATACTTATATATGTACACATGTATAACTGTCATTTGTATATATGCAATTATTTTCAGCTCTGTGCATGTGTGTGTGTTTGTGCGTGTGTGAACCACACGCTGACAAAAACATTGACAGTATTTTTGTGAATTTCATAACAAATAAAAAGGCAGAGACAGCAATGTAGACTGCCTCTTTGTACATTTATACCTAAGAATAACACACACATACACGCTCACACACACACTCAAGCACATAAAATGACAATTCATAAAATAAATGTTTTAATAATGACATCCAACTGCTGTTGCTCCTGTTGCTGTTATGTCATGCTTGCCACCTGCAAAGGTTGCCACAGTGAGTGAGTAAGAAATTATGTTGTTCATAACGGAAAATGTATAGTTCACACATATACATACATATATACAATGCAAACAACACGTATTTATGTGCGTCTTTTGTTGTGAAAATAAAATTAATGATCCTTCTATGTATGTATGTATGTGTGTGTGTGTGTGTGTATAGCATTGTGTTGAACTATGCAAGTGCCTTTGTCCTCGTTTACTATTTTGACAGCAGACATAGAAATTAGAGACAATCACAAAAACAAAATACAAACACAAACCACATACATACACTGCCATTACTACTGCTACTTCAAGAATTGTTGAATGAATTGCCAAAAATGTAATAAATAGCCAAGTATTTTGAAAATCTGCAGTGGTCAAAGTAAAATTATGAGCATTCCAATAATTGGCAGTTTTGAGTTTTGAATTCTTAGATTTGTCGAAAGTAATATTTACCTTAAATTGCATTTGGTTTCTGTGATTTTTGTTGTTTTTTCTTTTTTTTGTAATTTAAACTTTTTATGAGAATATTTGGGGAGAAAAGAATATCTTGTTCTTAAGGCAATTAAAATGTCTTAATACTGAAAGGAGAATTTTTGAGATTTATGAAATTCGTTTCAAGGTTTATAGCAAAACTTGTGCTTGCTTAAAAAATTTATAAGCCATATTAATGGTTCTAAGGAATTTTGTAAATAATACAATTTTAGTGTGAAATTAATTTTCAGGTGAAATGTGGTTCTTCTTTTACCAATTTGTGTGATTGCGCAGGCGCTCATGCAATTTTTACAAGTTATTACTAATTTAATTTGATTTTTTCTTATTTTATTTCAATTTTATTTTATTTTATGTTATTTTTTTATTTTTATTTAATTTTTTTGTTTTATTTTAAGTTAATTTCTTTCTTTTATTTTCTTTTTAATTTAATTTTGTTTCGATCTATTTAATGTTATGTAATTTAAATGAGTATGGTTTTACTTCTTTACAACTTTTTTCTGTTTTATTTTTTAACAATATTAAATTATATTATATTTTATTTTATTTCAATTTATTTTATTATATTTTATTTTATTTTTATTTATTTTACTTTATTTCATTTTCTTTTATTTTATCCTATTTTATTTTATATTATTTTATTTTATTTCATTTTATTTTATTTTATTTTATTTTATTTTATTTCATTTCATTTTTTTATTATATTTTATTTTATTTGATTTTATTTTATTTTATTTTATATCAATTTATTTTATTTTATTGTATTTTGTTTTATTTGATTTTATTTTCTTTTATTTGATTTTATTTTCTTTTATTTCATTTTATTTTATTCTATTTTTTTCATTTTATTTTATTTCATTTTATTTTATTTTACTTTATTTTATTTTATTTTATTTTATTTTATTTTATTTTATTTTATTTCATTTTATTTTATTTTATTTTATTTTATTTTATTTTATTTTATTTTATTTTATTTTATTTTATTTTATTTTATTTTATTTTATTTTATTTTATTTTATTTTATTTTATTTTATTTTATTTTATTTTATTTTATTTTATTTTATTTTATTTTATTTTATTTTATTTTATTTTATTTTATTTTATTTTATTTTATTTTATTTTATTTTATTTTATTTTATTTTATTTGATTTGATTTGATTTGATTTGATTTGATTTGATTTGATTTGATTTGATTTGATTTGATTTGATTTGATTTGATTTGATTTGATTTGATTTGATTTGATTTGATTTGATTTGATTTGATTTGATTTGATTTGATTTGATTTGATTTGATTTGATTTGATTTGATTTGATTTGATTTGATTTGATTTGATTTGATTTGATTTGATTTGATTTGATTTGATTTGATTTGATTTGATTTGATTTGATTTGATTTGATTTGATTTGATTTGATTTGATTTGATTTGATTTGATTTGATTTGATTTGATTTGATTTGATTTGATTTGATTTGATTTGATTTGATTTGATTTGATTTGATTTGATTTGATTTGATTTGATTTGATTTGATTTGATTTGATTTGATTTGATTTGATTTGATTTGATTTGATTTGATTTGATTTGATTTGATTTGATTTGATTTGATTTGATTTGATTTGATTTGATTTGATTTGATTTGATTTGATTTGATTTGATTTGATTTGATTTGATTTGATTTGATTTGATTTGATTTGATTTGATTTGATTTGATTTGATTTGATTTGATTTGATTTGATTTGATTTGATTTGATTTGATTTGATTTGATTTGATTTGATTTGATTTGATTTGATTTGATTTGATTTGATTTGATTTGATTTGATTTGATTTGATTTGATTTGATTTGATTTGATTTGATTTGATTTGATTTGATTTGATTTGATTTGATTTGATTTGATTTTATTTTATTTTATTTTATTTTATTTTATTTTATTTTATTTTATTTTATTTTATTTTATTTTATTTTATTTTATTTTATTTTATTTTATTTTATTTTATTTCATTTTATTTTATTTTAATTTATTTTGTTTTGTTATTTTTTTTTTGTTTTGTTTTAATTTATTTTAATTTATTTGTTTTAATTTAATTTAATTTTTTATTATGTTATTTTATTTATGCTATTTTATTTTATTTTATATTATTTTACTATATTTATTTTGTTTTATTTTATTTTATTTCATTTTGTTTAATTCAATTTAATTTATTTTAATTTAATCTAATCTCACTTTTTTATTTTATGGTATTATATTTTATTTTATTATATATTATCGTAATTTTTTTTTATTTTATTTTTTTTTTTTATTTTATTTTGTTTACTTTTTTTTTAATTTTATTTGAATTTGATTTGTTTTATTTTATTTTATTTTAAATTTTTTATTGTATATAATTTTAATTATTTTAAATAATTTAATTTTTTTAGTTTAGTTTTATTTAATTTAATTAACCTGTTTTTGTTAATAATTTTGTAAAATTACGTTAATTATTTTTTAGAGTTAAGTGTAGGTGCTTAAGCAAACTACGAATAAATATGTAATTACAAAATAACAGTGCTCGAATGAAGGACATATGGCTTTGTGCAGGTATCTAGTTAAAATTATGGAAATAAATAAGAAACATAAAGTTCGTAAATACAAGTATTGCAAAGTAATCGTATTTCCATGTAACGAAAGTAAGCTCAGAAACTCATCACAAATTGATTTTATCTCACAAATACAAACATTATCTGTCCTTCTGCTTAGCAGACAAACAGTACTTTATGCGAAAAATAATATAAAAGTCAATGCGAAAGAAAAAGTTTGTACTTACGTAGGTAAGTAAAAGAAAATGTACCAAAAATAAAAGAAACAATATTTTATACATATATTAAAAGGTTTTTATCCTCCAATTTGAATAAATTGCAGCAATTGAGTAGAGAAAAGAAGTCATACACGACGTATGAGTAACCAGAAAGTGGAAGCTGACCTCCCTATGACAAAACGTTTGTGTGTGGGTGAGCATAGTAGCAAAGCATGTCCACAGCGCACCTTTCAATAATAATAGTAAAGAACATAATATATGTGCGTACATATTTATGTACGTATGTATATGCGGTATGATAAAAATCATTCGATGACTTGCTGGGAGGACCACCAACACCACTTATCACAACAAATGCTGTACTTGTAGTAGTAGTAAAAAATGAAAGAAATCAAAGCAAAGCAATTTGCCACAGAAGTACCGAGAACAAGAAATAAAATTCCAATATAGCGTAAGGAGTGCTCTAGGAGCTTACTTAAACATAACGATAACGAAGGAGAAGAAGAAGAAGAAGAAGAAGGAGTTGCGGCAAATAAAAGGAGTGAAAGAAAAATAGCACCAAATACAAAAAAAAACATAGAAAAAGTTCGTTTCGATAGCGTAAGAAATAGAGTTGTAGCATATGTATGTACATATGTGCATGAAAACAGAGCAATGAAAATCGGACAATGAAATTGAACAGCGCAATAATATTGCTGGCTATTGAATGTCCAGCCAGCTATTTCAAATAGTTTTAAATACAATAAGGGGCAAATGTGAACAAGTGGGAATCATATCGAATTTCAAATTTTTTGCAGATAGATAGTCAGGTAACCCGATTAGAAACTGTCATTCTCCTATAGATGAAAAGTCCATTGCGCTAAAAGTTGGTTAAAGCAGAGTGGAGAAAAGCCAGAATTCACAGAGTAGCTTGTAGAAGAACTTCTTAGAAGCAAGCTTCTGAAAAAGTTGAAGCTGTTGAGAAAGCTTAATGTGGTGGAGAGGGTGAAAATGTTAGTAGTGCTCTTTACGCAAGTAAGATTATACTTGGAGTTATGTAGACATTTCTTCCGGGCTCACGCAATAGTACAGCGGTAGTCAAGCCAATCTAACTCTATGTTGCTTTTGTATAGTGAGTCGAGTCCTTAAAAATCTCATACAGAAAGCCATTGAAACGGAGACAGCAGTTCGCTGCTCAGTGCACTGTGGGAGTGCTAAGAACTGCTCTAACGCCTGCCATCGTGTCTCTGCCGACCAAAAAAGACCACAGCTTTTTGGGTGAACGAGGTGTAATTCACATCATATGACCTTGAGAAGGGTAAAAAAGTCACTGACAAATATTATTCAAAAATTATGGACAAATTTGATACTGATTTGAAGCAGAAACGCTCGAATTTGGCAAAAATAAAGAGCTGTTCCATCAGGACAATGCATGGGTGGTGCAAACTTATGTGTGGTCACCATAGCAAAAATTCATAAATTATTCTGCTAACTGATATGCCTTCCAGCATAGTCTGAAGATTTAGCTCCTCAACTATTTCCTGCTTCCAAAGCTGAAGCAATGGCTGGGCGGTAAGAGATTCGAATCGAATGAAGAGGTCATCACAGAATCGCATACCAATTTGGGAGCCTTGAATGTAAGATTTGGAAGGAATACAAAAACAGGAAAAACGATGTGCCAAATGTATAGATATAATAAGAGGGGATTATTTAGAGAAATAAAAGGCTTATTTGCCGAAAAAAATACAAAACATTCACTGACTTATCAAACCACCCTCATAATTTTATTTTAATTTTTTTTCATAATCAATTTTATATTTTCATAATTAGTTTACTTTTAAATTCCATAAATAATGTGTTTTCTTCAGAATTTTACTTTCCGTAATTTAATTTATGTCTGTATATTAATAAAAAAAATAGAATTAAAGTGATAATAAATGGAATCAGTACTTAAAAATCGAAATTTAATATTTCTTCTACTAAAGAATAAAAATTTTCTCTAACCATATCTCCGAAAATACTAAATTTCAAATTAACGAGTTCAAAAAAAAAAATTTTTTATATTAATTTTTAAATTTTTAAAAATATTTTAAATATTAAAAGACTAGTTTTTTGATTTAGTATAAAAGTTATATTCAAATTAAAATTAAAATAATAAATAAATAAAAAATAAAATAAATTTATTAAAAAAAATGGAAATATGGATATTAAAAACAAAATACCACCGCAGACATTTTTTTACTCACCACTGTATGCATGGTGACCAGCATAAGCACAGGCAGATGTCACACTTTAAGGTTCTAGCCCCAGCCACTTCTAATATAAGTAATACATACCTATACTCATATACATTTATGTAGATATATTGTAGATATATATATATATTTTTGCTAGTCGCCATAATCGTTAAATTTGCAATAAAATGTGTTACGCAACGATCCACTCAATTCGTACACAGGATCAACAGCGTTAATAAGAAAAATTAAATTGCATTTTAAAAAGCGGCAAAAATTGAATGGCAAACGTATGTATGTGTATATGTATGTGTTTATGTACGAAATTCCATAAAGTTTTATTGGCATGTAGTATTCGTATAGTAGTAGTTCGCATTAAATTTTGCTGTATTCGATAATATTAAGTGATTTTGTTGTTTTTTTTCTCCTCTTCTTCTTGCTCTTATATTTTACTGTCTGACCTTAAAGCGGTTGCGGCCAATTGGCTAACTGAAATAAACTCAAATGAGCATGGATAAGCGTAAATGCGACATATGTGACCTTTTTTGTTATAGTTTCAGTGGCGTGAGAAAAAGGCAAGAAATATTTTTTATGTATTATGTACCATACATGCTTACATATGCTTGCTTGAGTGGATAATAGGCGTAAAAAAAGGTCATATGAGTGAGAGAGTTTAAAGGGTTTTTAAGCTACAAAAAAATATAGAGAAAATCAATTGTAACTGCGTGTATAGTGTATATATGTATTGAATAAGCATACATATGTTGGAAACCAGTGGAGTGGGGTTGGATTTGTTATTTTCGCATAACTCAAAAAGAATTTCTGTAAACGAAAATTTTAAAAAATATATAAAATTATATAGCATTTATGTGGAATAACAGTGTTAATATTCAGTTTAAAAATGCATCTTTTTACACCAGGAAACCCTTAACACATGTTGGGACTCCGACCGTCTTGTGAATATGTTTTTTTGATTAATAGATGTGTATAGGTCCATTGTGCCCTCCGATTCCTTCCCACTATATCAAACAGTCCTAAAGCCCTTATAAAATCGAGCATGCTAGAACCGCTGAGTGCTTTTGTTTGATTTTACTCCGACTGAATGACTCCTAGATGTCATCTAACGACAGCTTCGCATTCAAACAGTAAGTGCACCGGTGTCTCTGGTAGCAACTCACAGCAGGGAAAATTCTTAGAAGTGCTGATTCCAGGTCAATGAATATACTTACGCAGTCTGCAATGCCCTGTAATAAATCTTGTTACTTTTCTTTTGTTATTTTTACTAAGTAATATTGGGTCTCTAAGTCTTCTAGTAAGCTTTTTTGCTGTTCTCATCCCTTGCCCAGTATATGTACCACTACCTGTTTCTAATTCTCATTTCCTCATTCCTTAGTTATTGTTCAATTGTATGAAGACCTATGGGAAAGAAGTCGACTCTCTCTCAAGTCTATCTGCTATTACATTCTCTCCAAAACCTGTATGTCTCGCAATCTTAATGAGCCGAGCTTTGTTACGTTCACCCACTTCATACTGTACATGATGATATTGCCTTCAGAACAGCTTGACTGTCTGTTGTTGATTAATAGTCTTCCTTAACACTTCTGCTTGGGAACTGCTGAGGTATTTCCCCATAGGTATCGACTAGATACGAAATATAAAATAAAAATCCGTTCTGTGATGAAGGGCATAATCTGTGTCCCTCCGGTGTATCGGTGCAAGACTCCAAAGAAAAGATTTGCGGCAACTGTCTTGCAATATTAAACAAAGTTTACTAGCTTTCGGACAACAGAATGTAAAGACAAGCATCACTTCACCCTGCCTTTTGAAAAAATAATTTGCTAATTCAGCCATCCCTGGGCAGAACACGCCAATTCCTTCGAACAAATTTTTCTGCATGAGCTCCCTCGAGAAAGTGTAGTTCGCTATAACAGCAAGTATAATAACAACAAAGGAGCAGAAAATGCACAACAACTTCAGCAGCAACAACAATTACGAGAAAAGTTACTGGCACAACTAATATCTGGATATTGTAGTCGACTAAGCTCCTTCATGCCGGCTGAAACTAACTCATCTATCCACCTTTTCCTTTCTGTCCGAACTCGTAGAAACACGTCGGCTAGGGAATCGCTACATCAACAGCAACAACGGGGAAAAGTTAATCAGAAACATGTATTTTCCGAGTAAATTTATAAATAGACAACAGCATGGAGCGGAAATTAGATCTTATCCTGCCACCACATAGCTAGCAGCGAAACAAAAGATATATATGAAGACAAAGGGGAAGTCAGACCTCGAATGACCAGTAATTTCAAAAACGTGATTTTTGTCTTTTACGCGCTTACGCTCTTTTTCTCGATCGCTCCTTCAGCGGTAGTGAATGTGGAAGCGGAAAGGTGGTCCGGGTCTTAACAAACGTTAGCACATCTACGTGACAAACTTCTCCGACTTCGTTGGGGACAACAACGAAGTGGCTATCAGGCTAATGTTGATTTGACTATAATCACCTCAGACTCTACTGCAATTAAGAAGAAAAATAAATGGACGGGATGGTTGAACCTCTCATCTCTCTCTCTCTTTCTCTTCTACTCTTTTTCTCTCTCTCTCTTTCTCTTGTACGCTCTCTCCTCCCTCTCTCACTTAGAATTTGTCTCTCTCCCTCTCTCTTACTCTTTCTCCATCTGTCTATTCCTCCATCTCTTCTTCATTTCTCTCTCTCTTCCTCATTTCTCTTTCTCTTTCTCTCTCTCTCTCTCTCTTTCTCCCTTTCTTCCTCGCTCTCTCTCTTTCTCTTTCTCTCTCTCTCTCTGCCGTGATGAACTTAAATCAATTTTGACCATGTGGCCCCATCAAGGACCGATGTTTATCGATATTATGATGAAATCAAACCAGGTCGTAGATCTATCTAAGACGAATTTCGTGAAGATGGTTGAAGGCCCTTTTTTTTCGAAAATTATTGATGCTGCACACAAACTGATATTGCCAAATCGTCGTGTGACCAATCATGAGATTAGTGGAACCAGCATTTGAATGTAAAAGAATTGTTCACGTTGGATACCATACAATTTGTGAATCGCTCAAGAAAATGCACGTGACGACTGATCTAGAAAACCCCAGCGGTTCTACAGAAAAATGTGTATGACATCGTGGCATGTGATGAACCATGGATTTACGCGTGTAAAATCTGCGTGCAACACAACTATTTGTTTGTCAGTTGTCATTCAAGAGAGGAGAGGGTGAAGAGAGCAGTAGTGCCCTTTACACAAGTAAGAAGTTGCTTGGAGTTACGGGGACTTACCATTGAAACAAAGAGCTGCTCACTATTTACGAAGAACGCTAAGAACTACTCTAACGCCTGTAATGAAACCCGCTTTAATATTGATGGCGTTAGGTGAAGTTTTTACTAGAAGCTTCAGTCAAAGCTCAATCAGCTTCTCCACATACTCCCACCTTTTATCTGCGAAAAGGAGATTTTAAGTCACTTGGACTGACAACTTGGACTGGCAAGGAAGGATCAGAAAATTCTTATGGAGTGCCCGCAAAAGTAATTGTGCTGAGTTAGATCTCAGACCAGCCTTCAAGCCTCAAGGTGGAGCCAAGTGGAAGTCTTTAATCAAAGAATTTCACCAGAGTTTTCCAGTACCGCAGAAAAGCATCATATTCATTGGCAGCCAGACGACCTTTAAGGCAATCATTTCACATTAATTTACGTCAAAAACCATCCTTAAAATTGTCAAAAGAGCCATCCGTCAACCAACCGAAACAGCACATGAATTACGAAAGCCGCTGAAGGCTCCATAGAATGAAATTTCCGACAGAGCTGTAAAACTTAAGGGTGAGATGGTAAGGCTTAACGGCATGCAAGACTGCCAAGATGAACACCGAAATCAACCGAACCCACTTTTTACTTATGCGATCTCGAAATGACTGTAGAACAGTTGTTCACAGGCCAAATCCTATTAGCATTGGCTAAGCGAGCAGTGAAGTAGTTGGAAGTAAAGTGTGGCAGGCATGAGTGCGACTTTGAAACACTTCCTCGGCTTCAACCCGAACCTAACTGAATTTTTTAAAGCACTGAATATGTACTATATAAATATGTATGTAATGGAATAATGGGAATGATTGAAGATTTTTGTACTTAATGGCATGTTCAAACTCATTTCCAACAGACCAAAGGTAAAATTTCATTATCCACAACATGAAATTATTGCAGAATTACAGGTAACAAAGAAATACGATACCTATGCATGTAGGTACATATGCAGCTCAACATTACTCAAAAACTTGCTATTATTGGTATTATATATCTCTATCATTTTTCATTTATAAGAATTTTAAAGGAATATTTGTTTTGAAGCGGTATTTTGCTAAAAAAAAAGATATGTATGTTCTCGACCTGATTTATTTATACCTTCTCATTAGTGGCAAAGGAGAGCGCAAGCAAGAATTTAACTTATTGCTCTTCCACTTGCAATCGAGATGCCATAACTAATAACAAATGGTGTACAAAGTGCAGCAGAAGGACGATTTTTTCCATTTTAACTTTCCTCATTTATTCGGCAGCGCAATAAATTTCATGTGTGTAATTTCATAATTGTAATTTTTCGGTATATTTTATATATATTTAGTAATGAAGGTGAAAAAAGTAGAGAAGGAGGTTCAAACAGCGGTTCGAATATATTTTTGCCCTTAAACTAAGGGTTTTGTTGCTGCCACTCTCACGAGCATAGTTTTTTGAATATATCGTGCAAGGCTTTGACGGATTAATGCAAAAGAGATTTTCGTAACAGATGGTGAAAAAGATGAGGAGGGCCTGAGCTTAGCCTGCATTAAGAATAAGTTAATCTAGGTCATATAATGTTTACTTTGAAAGTATAAAGAAGCTGTTAAATACTTTGAAGCTCTAAAGGAGTTAGTAAAGCACTCTAGCATCAAAAGCTCGAAGAAACCTAAGAGAAATCAAGCAAGCGATATCAAGTCCATGGATCATTTTCAATGTATCCACATATTGATTTGATTAGCGCAAGGTGCTTCAGAAGTCTTCAGTGTACATGAACCTAGTCTAGTAAAAAGTGCTCCATCATTTTCGCAATAGATGACTTTAGTGATCTTTATCTCGCGTTCTAGAAGTGCGATTGGATGAGACTACATGACCTTAGAAAGCTAACATTCTCTACTAAGAAAGATAATGGAAGTGTTAATCACTCAACTCAGTAGTGTTTGAGCGAATACCAAAAATAGTCACCAGCAAAGGGAAAATACGCTATATTCTACAATTCTGATACTGTAACAGTCATTCATGCACAATTTTGCTTTCGACTACTTCGTACCGGTTATTTTTAGGTAAAAAATTCCCCATGGTATAGAAGGCCAATAAATGTCGATAAAATAATGAAATTGCGATCACTTTTTCGTTTACCCTAGGGCCGAGCACTATACAAAAGACGGTTTGGAACCACTCTAAAAAGGCTGCTTTCACAAAGAAGCTCGATATTTGGGTGCTATGTGAGTTCACGAGAAAAACTCCCATAGACTATCTGTGAACTGATGTCGAATTATAGCAAAATCGACCCATTCTGAAGCGGATAGTGACAGGTGATGTGAAATGGATCACTTCCAGGAATTTGAGTGGCGCGGGATTAACAGCCAGGAAGATTTTGTTGCGTGTTTGATGAAATTGGCAAGTTTTTGTCAACAGGTTGGGAATTGCATTTAATCAGGACAAGGCCAAACCACACACGTGATCGTGAGAAGACCCGAGAGCTTGGTTAGAAGGTTCTTTTTTTATCCACCTTACAGTTTGGACCTCGCAACAAGTCATTATTATCTGTTACTGTCTATGGTAACTGATTTGGCTGGTGAATAAGACCAACTAATTATAATTACACAAAGGTTATGCTTGATTTGACAATGCAGTAAGTAAGATGCATTAGGCGACTGCTAATCACTACATGTACTAACACTCGGAAGGCTATAGTTCGTCCTGATCCGACCAACATTCAAAAATTATAGAACATAAATGTTAGAAATTGCGTTGGACCCTTGCCAGGGAATGTCCAGCTTTCCGGGTGTATTTCCGTCATGACGTAAAAAGCTCCGCTTAAAAACCATCAGCCGTTCGGGTACGGAGGCGGCTTTTAAACTGTAAACAACTTGGAGAAGGAGCTAGACTCGAATAGTTTGAGCGGTTCCAAAGCTGATAATCTGCTGAGGTTAGGCGTTGCCGATCACTAACCACCCCACAATGGACACTCCTCAAAAGTTTTATACTAACTGCAATGGAGTAAGAGCATGCGCTGGTGAAATTATTCTAAAAGCGATTAGAAAACATCAACAAATTCTGAGCGATCAATGCCGTATAGGTTTTAGGAACCAGTGAAAAGGACACTGAACCGGAAGTCAAAGCAGCAAAACCCAAGAGGATGTATAAACCAACCCATTTTAAATCACATCTTCTAGAAGACATGGATATAACTCTCACCATCAAAGTCAAATATCTCAGAAACTTCAAGGAAGTCATTATATATATATATATATAAAATTGGCGACTTGTAACCACTGAAGCGATTTCCGGCAGAGCTCTTCCTCCAATTTTTGGTTTAAAGTCTTGATGTTTTTACGAAAAATAGCCATTAACAGCACTTTATTCATAGCAAGTGGATATATATAGTATCTCGCGACAATGGTAGCCAACACTTGAAAAAACCATAACAGGAGCAAACCAGAGGGATCTCAGCATTCAACAGCTATCTTCATCACAAAAGGACCACTATCATTAGCCAAAAAAGCACTGGTAACTCTTCTCAACTGTCATTCACTACAACAGTATTGAAATCTTCAAGCGAGCTGTAAACCAATTCGATTGAACGCAACTCATCGTTGGAAAAATTACAGTACAAACCAAGCCCGAATATCATATGCGGGTTCAGAAAGCCATTAGCCACACCTTCTTTACAGACGGCTCAAAACTCGATTAAAAAATAGATTGTGTTTGCAATCATCGAGGTTCACAAGAGAACCTGTAATCATATATTCTGACAACAAAACTCTCATGTGCTCTGTATTCTGCACAGGATTTTGAACAAATGCAACACAGCCATTATCTGGGTGCCTGGACGTAGGACATAGGGACATGGCTGGCAACTACGTGGTGTAGGAACCAATGATAGGCCGAACTCTACTAATCACAATAAAACTCTGGCAAAGCATATGCTAAAACTGGCTTTCGCTAAGAAAACGTGGCTATCGCTTGAGATCATGTGTAAGGTGACTAGACCGATTTGGTCAGCGTTGTACGCTAAAAGACCAAGCCCCTTAATCCCTCTAGACCAATTTTTCATAACAGGGCACTGTTTAATGGAAGTTCATGGCAAAATAATGGGACGAAGAAGAGGAAGAATATGTTAAGAGCTACTTCTATCACTACCCAGACTTAATAACCTTTTGCAACAAGGTCCTTGGGGAATAACTTTTTTATTGTCTTGTTGAGTTAGTTTAAGCTAATATTAGTAATTTCGTATCTTTTGTAAGACACCATAAATGGTGGAAGGTGATAGGAACCTCAAAGAGGCATCCCAACGGGCCTAAAGTAAAAGTATTATTATAAGATTTTGACTGCTGATATATACTGTTAATTATAGTTATATATATGCGACTATTGAGAGTCCAGCGTCTTCCACTAAAAGTGGAAAGTGGAAAAAATACGGCCCGATGATGCCGCCAGCCCATAAACCGCACCAAACAGTCACTCTTTGTGGGTGCATTGGTTTTTCGACAATCACTCTTGGATTCTCATTCGCCCAAATGCGGCAATTCTGTTTATTGACGAATCCACTGAGGTGAAAATGTGCCTCATCACTGAAGATGATTTTCTTCGAAAATTTTCATAATAAGTCTGGATAACTTTAACACGTTGTTGGATTGTGTATCTCTCCATGGTTCAAATTGAGTAAGTCTGAAATAGAGAAATGTCAAATTAAATTCGGAAAAAAACTTGGCGTTTAGGTGTGGTTCACATTCAACATCGGCCCTTACAATTTAACCACCCTTAACAAGCGGACTGTATATTCTAATTTATGATAACGAAAGTATAATTCAACACCAATTCCCTCGAAATAAACAATTTGCATATATGTACATATATGCATACATATATACATACAAATAATTCTTCAACTACTCCTTCAACCACTTGATTACTCTACGACACATTCGCAGTAAATTACGCATAAACAATGATGTCTCATAACATTAATTACGCATATGAAATTGCAAATAATTTGCAAAAATTAAAATTGCCGAAAGACGGAAAAATGTAAATGAGGAACGGGAAACGAGAAACGGCAGGAAGGCTCTGAAAGATTGGAGAAAGTTGAAAAGTGAAAAGAATTTATGAAATCAACTGCGGGAAGGTAGATTAAATTTAAATCCCCAGAGAAAGGCAATAAAATGAAAGGAAGTACATACAAACATACACTGTGTTGAGTTTATCAATGTACAACTGAGAAATGTGTACGATGGTGAGTGTGCTTAATAAATAAAAATGCTTATGAAGTGTGTCTTTGTGCTTACATATGGTTTTTCAAACAAGAACAAACTAATATACAGAGGCATACCACTCTTTGTATATAATTCCCACACTGAAATATTAAACTGGTTGGAAAAAGTATTAACTGAGACTAGAACTGTTTGATCATTTATTAACTATTATTATTATTAATTTGCACCAGTTTTATACCAGTTTGTTTCAGAACAAAATCTTTTCATTTTCTTTATTGCTTTCAAGAAAAAAACTACTTTTCCAAAAAAAAAGTTAAACTAGTTACTTTTTGTCCCCATCGAACTAGTTTGAAACTAGAACATTTCTGAGCAAAATATGACAATTTATTCTAACAATTCTTAAATGAAAAAAAAAAGAGGTTTTTGCTCAAAAATTTAACTAGTTACTATTTTGGCACACTTTGAACTAGTTGGTGGCCACAATATTTCTAAAAAAAAATCTAACGAATTCTCATAATTACTTCTTAACAGACAAATATTGATTTTTCTCGAAAACTAAGCTCGCTACTTTTTGGTCCAAATTTAACTAGTTTGGAACGATTATATTTCTGACTAAAATATAGCAATTTCTTCTAATACATTTCAGACGTACGTAAACTAATTTGACTAACTTGACACCAGTACGTTTCAACCAAAATATTTTAAAAAAAATTTAGCCAAACAAAAATTAATTTTACCAAAAATAAAACCAGTTACTTTCTGCTCCACCTTGAGCTAGTTTGTGGAAAACATATGTACATATATCTCACTAAAATCTAACAATTTCTTTTATTCCTTTCTTAGACAATGTAATTTTGTTTCAAATTTGATACTTGTCGGGCCACTTTGAACTAGTTTATGAGTAGTATATTTCTTAACATACCATAAATTCAAAAAAACTCTCTTATTACCTTCTGACACAAACAAAAAGTAATTATGTAAAAAAGTTAACATTTTTATAACTCAGTCATAGTCATTACCCAAAAAGGCGAGTATGGCCTTCAAAAAAAGAAACTGATCGTCTTTTGATAAACAACGCTTCAACTACTTATGGAATAAAATAGCAAATCATTAGTAATAAAGATTTTAAAACTTATTGTTAAATTCCATAAATAAATTTATTTTTCTATTTTTAATTAAACTAGCTATTTTTTGATACATTTTGAACTAGTATGAGACGGGGTATATTTCTGAGAAAATTCAGGCAATCCGCTTATTTTTTCATACATAAAATAAAATTAATTTTGTTAAAAAAAAATTATTAGTTACAATTTATACCACTTAAGAACTAGTTTGAGACTAGTGCACTTCTCAGCGAAGTCTGGCGATTTCTTTAATTAATTCCAATTAAAACCAATAAAAACCAATATTAAAAAAATTTACTAGTTACTTTTTGCTACATTTTCGAACTAGTTTGACACTAGTATACTTTTAAAAAAAAATTAAAGCTGCGCCATCTTATTGTTAAAAAATCCATTTTCTTATGTTGGAAAAAAAATTGGCTGAGTAGTCGAAGTTGCTTCGGATACTAAAGAGTTTTTAACTAGTTTATTTGACTACGAGCACACCTGGGTGATTACTTTTAGATATATTTTCACAAATACTAAACGCGTAAACGAGCAATAGGACATGCGTGAACTGGATGGTGCACTTGTGAACTTGATGCCTTCTTTACTGAAGCGTTATTATATTAGCAGATATGTGTAGGATGTATGTAGATGATTTACTACACTCACATGAACTCGTACACATACGAATACAAATGTATGTACCATATAATGCTATGTATTAGCAGAGTTCTCTTCGTATGCTTACTAATAAAAAGTCATTTCCATTACAAATGAGCTTATTATGCAACTTACACACAAGCAAACAAGCCAACAAACAAAGTGGTGGACGAACGGGGCGGGAGACTCGCGCAAAGTCATAAGCACCATAAGCGTTGGAAAATAAAAGGATTTGCATATGATTAGTAGACAAGCAGCTGTATAACTTGCACTGCGGCCAAGGATGCGTAAAGTGGTGTTTATGTAAACAAAAGACAACAAAGCGAACAAAAGTGAAAAGTGAAAGTTCAGGGATGGTCGAGCACAAAAGCCAATTGTTTGTGAGACAAAGAACGCTGTGGAGGAGCAACTTACTTACTAACATATAATACAAAATTATGGAAAAAAATACGCTTTTGTGTTGGGCCAAACAAAGAAGGGCAAAAAAAAAGACTGGAGAATATTTTAATAATCGAGAATTATATGCCTAATTTGCGTGTGAATTTATTAAATGAGCCATAATACTTAGTGAGGGCTTAGTTTAGCAGTGCGAAGAGGCAACAATGAAATGAAATTTGAGTTTATATATTTATTGTATTATAATATAATATGTCTGCAACTAATTTGGTTAAGAGATTCATTGCAGCTTTGGCATATATAAGTTTATACTAACTTTCTTTACTTTACTGGCGTAGACACCGTTTACGCGATTTTAGCCGAGTTAACAGCGCCAACTGGAAATACCAAGTACAGCCAAGTCCTTCTCTACGTGGTCCTTCCAACGGTGTGAAGGTCTACCTCTTCCGGGTGTTTCACCTTCACTGCCATTCAGTATACTCTGGGCATCCGTCACTAGCTCACCCCTCTAGATCCTAAAAGAGTTTGCTCCCGTCTTGAAACCTTCTGTAAGTCGCCGTATCTTTTCGTAGAATTTTCGAGCATTACCCTTGTCGGCCAACTTCTCGTACTCACACATTTCGGTCTCTTTCTTTTTCCCTTCAAATGCGTCTTGGTTCGCTCATACATATCTTCCGTCTATCAAAATTGATCTGGTTGAAAGTTTTTCGATGTGGGGACAGCCAAGTAGGTTGGTGAATTTTGTTATGCTGGAATCTAGTGCTACAGACAACTATATTTCGGGTCCCGGCGAAGTCAATCAGCCTCAGCCCATTTGGAAATGTTTCGTCGTGGAGGCAGAATTTTCCGACAGTCGTACCAAAAATACCTTTTTTGCCCACCCTGCCATTAAAATCTACAAGCACGATTTCCACATCGTGTCGGGGGCAACGCTCATAAGCATGCTCTAGACGCTCATAAAAGGCATCTTTGGCCAAATCGTCCTACTCTTTCACCATGGAACAGTTATTTAAATTTCCATCAAATATTGAAAAATACCAATGAGGAAATGTTTGAAATCCACCACCTCTCTGTATGAAAAGCCTCTAGCTCTATACCATAAAGAATAAAAAGAAAAATAATACTTTTTGGTCCTCAACGAACTAGGTAGGAACGAGTATATTTCTGACCACAATTCACATATTTTTTTTATACATTTTAGATTAATGAAAACTAATTTTTGTTTGAAAATTCAACTAGTTACTTTTTGGTCCACTTTGAACTAGTTTGAAACGAAAGATCAACGATTTTTTTTAGTTTTTTCTTAGATAAACAAAAATTTATTTTGATAAAAAAGACGTAACTAGTTCCAATTTATTTCACTTTGGAAGTAGTTAGAGACTAGTCCGCTTCCGAACGAAATATGTCAAACTCTTTTACTTCTTCTTACACAAATAAAATAAAGAAAGATGTGCCGTGCTTTGGTTGACTTGAGATCTGTGTCTAGTCTTACGAAGAGGTAGTAAAAAAGAGTACATTTGATTGAATTCGTCAATTTCTTGTTAATATACCTTTAAAACAAATATTTGTGGCTTTCTGTCTTCTTCTTTTAATTCTCTGTTTTCTGCTATCTGCATAAATGCACTCCAAACACTTAGTCAATTCGAAGTTACATACACACTCAATAAATTTTCCCAAAAGCCAACAACCACCAACTAAAGAAATAAAATTATTGGCTATTGTTTATATGTCACCCAAATTAGTGTGGACTAAGTTTCTTAAAAATTTTTAAGCGACTGATACAATTTTTTTTCACAGTTATACAAAAGAGGTAGGAGTTTCACTCAGAAGGTGGAAAAATCTCTGGTCCAAGAATATATTGGAAAATGTGAAGAAAATATCAAACCTTGCATCACTATCAGTTTTCTTTGATTTTCATGACGCTTATCGTTCGGTTACTTAGAGTATTATCATGAGGTGAAATGCTATTCGTGTGAACCAATGCGAAAAGAATGTCGGAAATTGTCAAAAAAGATTCCCCGCTGCATTTAAGTGGCGCTATGTAGCCGCTGAAGCGGTTTTTGGTCCAGCTGCTGCCCTAATTTGTGATGTGCATCTTGATGTTCCACAAGCGGAGGGACTTACAATTTATTCCGCATCCGATTGGACGATGGATTTTTATGAGAAGCTTTTATTTCATGTCAAAAATCGACTCGGAGGTCTTGACATTCTCTGCCATTTGGCGACCGCAAGAAGAAAATTTAATTAAATTTTATTTGCTGGTCGGACCAGTACTCGAACCCCCAGCGTTGGTGGCCTGTAATATAACCGTACACTCGTTATATTCTGTACGTTCTGTCGTGCCTCAGTCACAGTACTCACCAAATTTGGCACTCTGAAACCTATATCTATTTAAAAAATTAAATAGATCCATAAAATTGCAGAACTTCTTCAAGGATTTCCACATCTCTTGGCTCCGTCTACCATCGCCGAAGTGTTCGATAGGGATATTTATAACCTTCCTTTCTTTAAAAGTAAATAGCTATCTCTAACCATTATCACATCACAGTCCCATCCACCAGCTTGTAGCTAACTTTTAAACAAAAAAACTCTTTACCATCGTACAATTGACCGATCAAACGTAAATAGCGCTCCACCGATCTGTCTGCCGAGGGTTAACGCTTTAGAGACCGAAACGTTAAATCTCCAGAAATCACCTGAAGCCACTAGACATTTTCGTTGCCAGTTAAGGATAATAACGTAACGTGCCTCCACGTAGTATCTCCTACAGTATCGTAGAGAACAGCAGTGAAGATACCTAGTTGAAGTAATGACACCTTCAAGGCACAACAGGCCGGAAGTGCAAGATACTCGGTTAGAACCACAGGACGCTACCTGCTCTACCTGTGGCTTAGGGTTTCAATTACGTGTCTGCAGGAAGGCATGCCCGTCGTACGAGTCGGCTAATATCCAACAGTTCGTTCCACAATCTGGTCTTTGTACCAGAAAGGCCAGGATTTTTATCAGATCAAAGAATGTCACTCCCGAAATAACAACAGCAACCATAATATATACTCACGAAACGCTATTCATAAACAGCTAAGCAGCATATTCCATAACAATTTTTCCGAGCGTGAAATCATGCCCACCTATTGCAGACGGGAAACTCGAACTGCCGTTGATACCCAAGTAATCTAATGCAACTAAGGTTAACATACCTTGGTAAACTTAACTTCTACCTAACTAAACCTTGTACGAATGACTTAACCAACATTTTTAATAAGCATACAATGAGTCTTCCGAGACTAACTCTGTCTGTCAAACTCAGTTTATTGCTCCACCTTAACCTTAATGTCTGTTTAAGTATAGTTTCCGGCGGTCACAACTTCATTTGCGTAAATTCTTTGTCTGTATTTGCTATTGATTTGATTTAGTAACTTATACGGATGTGCACTCATCGAAGTAGCTGCCATAGCTTGGGCTGTCAGCAGCATTGAATTTCAATTAATTTTCGCGAAGTAACATTCAGTTAGACCAAAAAAAAATATTTGCTTGGAAGCAAAGTAACTTGAATTTCATTATGCAAATGGCAGCTTTTAGTTGTGCAAATATGCATGTTGAAATGGCAGAAGAGTAGTAAATTTAAAAATCCTTCAAAATTATATTTAATTTTGCGAAGAAAAATAAATTAAAAATTTCAACTTGAAGAACTTTAAGCCGCCGACTTGCTGCTAATGCCAAGACAATTTGTTGCACATACTTAAAATCTCGCACGTGCTTTCTGTGAACTGAGGACAGCTTTCTCTGACATAATTTTGCTACACATAGTATTTACACATATCGCCTATTTTTATTCAATTTTTTTTTTTTATTTTCACTACACAAGTATGTTGGCATGTCTTGTCGCTCAGCAGTTAGCGTTGCCAACTGCAGCGGCTTGTAAGTAAGCCATGGAGTGCATGACAATTTTCATGTTGTAAAGCAATTTTTATTACCGCAGCAGTTTTCGGCCTGTTTTGTTGTCGCATTTCACAGCTTGTATTTTTTTGCTTTTTTTTGGTTCTTGGTTTTTCTTTTACGTCATATTTTGCAACGACTTTGCTTTACTGCCAGCTGAAATTTTTTTATTTAATTTTTTCTTTTTTAGTGGAACGTGACTCAGCATTACTACGCCTGAGTTTTTTATTTATTTTTTTTTCTTAAGTTTTTCTATTTTTCTACATTTTTCTTGCACCACATACCTCTTTCCTTTTATTATTTATTTATATTTTCTTCTGTCATCAATTTTGCTGCATTGCTGAGACTTTTATACATACATACATATATTCGTAATTAAATATGTTTGAAGGTGTGGAATACAAAATTTTGCTGCAGGAATGTTAACACTGGAATTTCATTATCGAATTGTGATTTTTTTAGAATTAAATATGCAATTTTATATATTTTACCATACTTTTAACAATAAATTAAAAAAAAATCTATTAAAATATTATATTAAAACGGTTGGCAGTTCGGTTAAAACAATTTCAATTTAATTGTATAATTTTCAATAATTTCACTTATCTTAAAGCCAATTATTTATTAATTTTAAATCAAAAACATCTAAACAGTTGCCAACTCTATCAAATTTTTTTTAAATTTCAAAATTCAAGCATTTGGCAACACTACTCGATTTTTTTCTTTGTAGCTTTCTTTAAACCTTCCTTAGTTCTCTCTAGCTTGAGAGAAAATAGATTATTCTAAGTTAATCGTTATACTTAAAAAATTAATGCCATTAATTTGGTTTTCTTCACGTTTTAAAGTTTTAAATAATAATATTAAGTTGGCAGCTCCTCTTTTTAATATTTCTAGCTTCCGAATGTAATTACTCCTAAATTTTTACGTAGGTGGCAACTCTCTTCAAAAATTACTTCGCCGTGCACTTCTATTGTTAACTTTTTTCTTTAATTTTCTAATTTCATTGCACAATTTGGACTAATACTTTTATTTTATACCCTTTTCATTCAAAATGTAAAATATTGTAGATGACAACGTGTAACCAATTTGTTTTCATCATTATTATTTTTTAAATTTCTTAGTCTGACCCATATTGTATTACTTCAATCAATTGCAGCATTTTAAAAATGCAAAATTTTTGAACAAGTGGCAACTCTCTTAATAATTTTTCTTAAATTAATTTTCAACATATAAATTTTTATTAATTAAAATTATAACAAAAATTTTTGCCATTAAAGCTGTTTCTATTCAAATAAAATTTTTTATCTATATTTCGATCATTTAGCCAATTTTTTCTAGTCAAACAAGTGGCAACCTTTTCCTAAAATTTTTTATTAAAGCCGTTTTAAATCACTTAATTTTATTAATCTCTCAAATTGTATAATACTTTAAAAATTTAATTTTTTCTTTTGTAAAAAATTCTACACAACTGGCAGACCTACCAAAAAAAAATTTCCTTTATTTATTGACTTCAATTTCATTTATTTAACAATTTTCTTAATATTTCATCTACTTCCAAAAATTTATTTTTTATTAATATTTCTAAAGAGATGGCAACTCTTCTGAAAATGCTTTAGCTAGAGCAATTTTAAAGCAAAAATATTATTTATTTTTATAATAATTTTTATAAATATTTCATACAATTTTCGATTATTTCCAAATTAAAGTTTTAAAAAGTTGGCAACCCTTTTAAAAATATCTCACGTTAAAACTGTCGGATTTATTCCATTCCATTTATGTATAAGTGTTTTCCAATATTCTATATACATATATGTATATATTTTCTTTTTTTTTCATATTAAAACTTCCAGCCAAGGGCAACCCTACTAAAATATTTTCGATTAAAGCTTATGTTCAATACCATTTATTTACCAATTTTTACTTAAGAAGTTTCATTTCATGTTTTAATTTTACAGTTCTAACCAACTTATCAATCAAAAATTGTTCCTAATTAAAATTTTGAAACAAATGGCAACCCTTCTGAAAATATCTTAATTTTTCAGTTCCTATCAATCAATTATATTTATCAACTTTTCTTGATATTTCAACTGTTTCATATTATCTTTTAATTAAAATTTAAAACATAAGTGGCAACTCTTCTAAAAAATATTATTTTTTTACACCAAGCTGTTTTAAATTAATTAAATTCATATATTTATCAAACTTCTTAAATATTTAAAATATTGTTTAATTATTTTTCTAATTAAAATTTTGAAACAGATGGCAACCCTTCAGAAAATATTTTAACTTTTCAGTTCCTATCAATCAATTATATTTATCAAATTTTCTTGATATTTCAACTATTTCATAATATTTTCTAATTAAAATTTTAGAAAATAAGTGGCAACTCTTTTAAAAATTTTTTTTTTCATATAACAGTTTTAAATTAATTAAATTCATTTATTTAATAGAGACTTTTTAAATATTTAAAATTTTGTATAATTATTTTCCTTTTAAAATTTCCAAATAGTTGGCAACTCTTCGAAAAATATTTTAATTCTACAGCTCTAATCAATCAATTTTATTTATAAAGTTTTCTTAATATTTCATCTTTTTCATAATATTTTTTAATATTATAAAAAAAGTAAGTGGCAATCCTTATAAGAATTTTTTTTAGTTATAGCAGTTTTAAAATAATTAAATTCATTTATTTATCAAAATTGTTCTATATTTAAAATATTGTATAATTTTTTTTCTATGAAAATTTCCAAACAGTTGGCAACTCTTCATAAAATATTTTAGTTTTACAGCTCTAATCAATTAATTTTTTTTATTTGTAATTTTTCTTAACATTTCATATATTTAAAAATTGTGTTCTAATTCAAATTTCAAAAACGTAGCACCCTTTCTAAAAAATATTTTCCACTAAAGCAGTTTAAAAGTAATCAAATTCATTTATTTAATAAATTGTGCCAATATCTAATATATGACATAACTTTTCTCTAATTAAATTGACGAAACAGGTGGCAACTAACATTCCACTATTTCAAATTAAATAGTTAATAAATTTAGTTAACAAACTTTTATTTCTCTTGGTAAGTAATCATAATAGCCTTACTCTTCTTCACTATCTTCTTAGACCTTTAACCTCTAAACTCATCCATTCGTCTGCAGCTGTTGCCAGTTTTCCTCAACAACAAAACATAATTATTTCGTTGCACTTGGCAGCCTTGATCGCTTGACTGCATTGAAAGTTTTTGTTTCGTGTTTATGACCGTTGAAAATAATTATGCCGCAAAGATTAATTACGCTGGCATACTCACACGTACCAACATACATAGGCATAAATAAATACAATACATTCATATATATAAAGACAATATACTAGCTGCTCCTTTTTTCTTTCTGCTGTCCTTCCGTACTAATAGTTGTTTTTGTAACACATAGTTACTCCACACACATTGCAGAGTATGTATGTACGAGCATGTTGAAATTTCGGTCCCAGACGGTCACTTACTAACTCGTCTGCGCGTAGCTCTGTCTCAACGCAAATCATAGAGCTCTACAGTCAGTCTAAGGACAAAAGCTTTGGTGATACTTAATGTCAGTTGCATCAGCGGCAGCAGCATGAGCAGTACCACCACTCTTGCAGTTGGTGACATTGTGTTTTGTTTCGGTGAACTTGTTGACGTGGCGTATGAGTAATTAAAATTGAGAATACAGTGTGAGAGCTCAGTGGAGTGCAATGAGCTTAAACATTTTCAGTTGACTTTTGGGTGAAATAAGTTGATTCGAAATCTTTAAGCTAGCTTATTAGGGTAAAATAGCATGACATTGGCGGCACTCTTAAAAATTTTTCACTTCTCAAAAGCTTTTTTTAATCATTCTCGGACATCATAGCTAAATAAATTTAAAGCTAAATACTTTAACGGAGCGTAATCCAGCTTCTGGACTCGTTTACTACTCTTGCGTCCTCAACGACACCTTAAAAACTTGAACCATCCTTGTAAGGCATCTAGTAACCTACCCGTGCTCCTACTCACGCAACGATGTTCTGTACTAGGCCACATAGAATCAGTTCGAATAAGAAACTTTAATATGCGTCGGATGAGTGAGTAGACGGTAACCATTTAAAGGACCCCAATTTAAGGGTATGCACCTGAAATGGCTCGTCCTTTAAATGAGAAGTTGCAGCTGTTTAGCTGAAAATTAAAACTGAGGAATCTCAAAATTTTTTTATTCAAAGTATTGACCATTGGTTTCTACACATTTCGCCCATCTTTCAGGTAAATTATGGATACCATTCCAAAATAACTTTTTCTCTTTCGAGGTAAGCCATTCGACGAGCCATTTTTCGACTTCTTCAAAATTAGCGAACCACTGCTCTGCAAGAGAGTGTCCCATCGATGCGAAAAGGTGATAGTCGGACGGGCGAGGTCTGGAGAGTACGGCGGGTGCGATAATATTTCCCAATTAAGAGTTTTTAATGTGTCTTTCGCCAGTTTAGCGGTATGAGACGGCGCGTTGTCATGTTGCAAGATAACTTTGCCATGTCTTCGGGCCCATTCCAACCGTTTCACCAGGTTTTAACAACTCGTAGTACACCACACCACACTGGTCCCACCAAACACAGAGCATTGTCCTACGGCCAAAGCGATTTGGCCTTGCAGTCGATGGGCCCGCTTCAGCATTTCACAAACGGTTTTTCGAATTTCCATATGTCTATCGTTCAGCTGGTGTGGCACCCATTTTCCATACTTCTGGATCTTCCCATGGCTTTTAAACATTGTCAAATTGCTCCTCGAGTCACATGTAGTGTTTCTGCCAATTTTTGTTTCGATTGGGTTGGATCAACATGCAATTCCTCATCTTCGAACTTTTTCGCTGCAACAGGATGTTCATTGTCTGTCAAATCGAAATCTCCACTTTTGAATTGACGAAACCATGTCTCACATGTTCTAATCACTGGAGCATGTTCACCATAAGTTTCTACCAGCTTCAGCTGTTTTTTCTTTTGATGAAATAAGAAAAGCAACGAATGCCGCAAGTGCGATTTACTTGGAACGAAACTCGACATACCTATTCACTGAGGTAAACAAATATGACGCTATTATTTTGGCGGAATGTGACTTGCGTATTTTTGTAGGTTAATTTCAATAAAAAAAATTACATACATGCCAAATCATAGAAATTTATACATATTGCTAGCGACATCTACTAGTAAAACCGGCAAACTTCAACAAACACATCTGGTATATTAAAGCTTCTGGACTCTCATATAAAGAAGGGCAAATTTCGTGTCCGATACGTTGTAACATAAAGGCTGCTCCGTATAGAACTATCGTTCACAACGACTGACGACTGACGAAAGTCCTTGCGACGAGCTGCATTAAAGTGATTTTTTTTTAATATCGCTGATTTGCACCCATTTTACGATGGAAGAACAGCACGGTTGACCAGAAATGTCCTGAAGCGAATTTATTGGTGCTGTCAATACCAGAATATCAAAATTGTGGTTGTCGACTTCAATGTCAGGGCCCGCAAAGAAGGTATCTTCGAAAATAGCCAAAAACTCAGGTTCCATGACAAAATAGCTCAAAATATGCTGAGGGTGATCCACTTATCTGGTGTGGTAATATGCGGAAAACATGTCTCTGGTGTTTTAGATAAGCTTCCAAGAGCTTAACACCGAATCGGATTACTATCTTGTCTTACGAAAATACGCACCCGACTCTTTGCCGCGAATATATGGTATTTAATTGGCGCTTTGTAACCGCTTAAGCGATTCTCGGCCGAGCTTCTCCTCCAAATAGTGGTTTTGCATATTGATGTTTTTTCAACAAATGGACGGACCTACAGTTTATACTAAGCCGCCTCCGAACAGCTGATGGTTTTTTTACGAGGAGCCTTTTATTTCATGTCCGAAATACACTCGGAGGGTGACCATTCCCTGCCGAGGGGCGACCGCAACTAAAAAATTTAACTTAATTTTCTTTTTAAATTAATTTTCTATAACTTTTAGGATGATACTACGACACCAGGACTTGAACCCGAGTCTTCCGAATGGCAGTAGGCAATGCCAACCACTCGTCTACTGCGGCCGCCAGCGAATAACAACCATAAATAATCAGAAGAAAGCTATTATGATGTCGAAAAGCTATGATCTCCCCAGAAACTTTACGACTTACACTTTTCCTCTTTGAGAGTACTTGTCATATATTCGAGCTAAAGTAACAGTGGATCTATACATACTGTCGCCAGAGAAACAATTTGTTTCGGACAATATCGAAAGAAGAGCTGGTATGATAAGGAGGGAACGTGTGAGGGAAAAATACCGTAAGCTAAAGAGAGAAACAAGTCACATTTGCAGACAAAAAACGCAAAGAGGATGAATTGTGTGAGTCTGAAGGGCCTGAGAAGCTGGCCGATAAGGGTAATGCACAAAAATTCTATGCGACGACTCACAGAAGGTCTCATAACTGGAGCATACTCATACAGGAATCAACGAGGTAATCTGTTGGCCGATGTCTAGAGCATACTTAGTGTATGGAGAGAACACTTCTTCAGCCTATTGAATGGCAATAAATATGCAAAATCCAAATATGGCAGACCCGATTCACCAATCGGGGACGATGACGATGACTATTATTACTGTAATAAGGTTCGAGTAGCAATTGCCCATTTAGCCAACACAGCGGGTAAGCCACGGTTTACCAGTTAAGTTATTTTAATATGGCGGCGTAGAGCTAACAACTCTTCTGCAGAATATAGCCGGGCGAAAGTATAACTACTTGAGCTCTTCTTAATTAATAACAGGGAGACCATAAAGTCTTTTCGTTTAGAACTAAGAACTACTGAATTGGGGAGGACCTCTCCGAGCCGTCCGGTATCAAAGAAGGTTTCACACAAAGTAAGTAATAGAACTGCAGAGCTGAGTCTATTTCAAGCTCTATCGCCTAATCTACTCATAAAAATAATGAATTAAAATAAAGAAAAAATCAATTTTTTAAATCACACTGGCACTTTGAAGGCAAACAGTTTATAAACTTAGAAAGCACGCCATGAGATAAATAAAACTTTCCACTAAATAACTACAAATTCTATTTCATACATTCAGCTGACTTATTTGCATCAATACTTTGCAACAGTTTTAAACTGTTGCACTTAGCGAACGCAGTGAGACCAGTGTGTGCGTCGATAAAGTGTGTGTGTTTTTGTGTGTGTGTACTACCACCATCAAACATATCTATTGCATTTGCGAGCATATTCATCAAACTTTATTCTACTTTCATATACTTTTTTATATACTCTTCAGTATTCATATCTTTTTCAAGTTCAATAGAGCGCATAACTTTCAGTTTAAATGCTCTTAAAACAGCGCACATATACACACTCATACATCTATGTTTTTTTTTATCTGATGTACATATCTGCATTTCATTTTAAAATCACTTTTGCATTAGTATATATATGTACAGTGAGTGGGAAAAAAACACAAAACAAAAACTAAATCCCTCAGCATATTTTTGTTTCTCTCCTTCTGCTGTTATTCTTTACAAAATAACACTTTTGCTTTGATTTTATACTTTGTGTATGTATGTATGTATTCGTATACTCGTATTTTTATATGCGGAAATTGAATGCATAAAATGTAGATACATATGTGAAACTTTATTTAGAGTACATATTTACGATTTGCATAACGTAATCTCTCCACAGTCCAACTCTTTGGTGTTATATACGTGTATGTATGTATAAGTGGAGGTGCAAAATTTATTAGAATGAAGCTGACATTTTATTTACGTTTATTATACTAACTTATGCTAAGTTATACTATATATATGGTATTATAAAAGGTGATCCATTTCTAGGTTCCCTACTTTTTGAAAGAAAAAACACAGAAAAGTAAAATTTAATGGGGGAATGTTTATTATTATTCAAAAGAACAATATTTGGCATTTATTTTTTCAAGATTATCTCTTTCAAATGCTGGCCGCGGTTGCTATACTATATAGTATGTAAAGTAAAGGTTGCTATACTACATAGTATCTAAGAGATGGCGCTATTGTCCATAGTACTAGTGTTACGTGTCGCATCATGTCATACTATACGGCGCTGAAAACGTATTTATTCGCGCTAAAAGTTTGTCTTTGACAGTTTTTCAATTGATTGACTCAGTACGTTGTGAGCGCTTGTCAAAGATGGACACCAGCAAAGAGAAAATTCGCTAAATTTTACAATTTTTCTTCGATCAAGGCGAGAAAGCAGCCAAAGCAGGCCCGATACTGTAAACGAACGTGTAGCACAAAAGTGGTTTGCTAGGTTCCGTTCCGGTAATTTCGATGTCAAAGATGCACCACACGTCGGGAGGCTTGTCGTCGAAAATTGCGATAAAATCATGGAAATAGTGGAAACAGACCGTCACGTGAGCACTTATTTAATTGCTGAGGAACTAAAGATAAGCCGGAAAACCGTTTGGAACCATTTGCATAACCTTGGATTCAAAAAGAAGCTCGATGTTTGGATGCCACACCAACTAACGCAAAAAAACCTCATGGACCGAATTTCCATCTGCGTATCGCTGCTGAATCTCAACAAAATCGACCCATTTCTGAAGCGTGTGGTGATTGGCGTTGAAAAGTGGATTACTTACGACAACGTCAAGCGAAATCGTTCGTGGTCGAAACGCGGTGAGCCGGCGGAAACAGTGGCCAAGCCAGGATTAACGGCCAGGAAGGATTTGCTGTGTGTTTGGTGGGATTGGCAAGGAATCATCTACTACGAGCTGCTCTCCTATGGCCAAACGCTCAATTCGGCCCTCTATTGTCAACAACTGGACCTCTTGAAGGCAGCACTCATCCAGAAGAGGCCATCTTTGATCAACAGAGACCGAATTGTGTTCCATCAGGACAACGCCAGGCCACACACGTCTTTGGTGATGCGCCAGAAGCTCCAGTAGCTCGGATGGGAGGTCCTAATGCGCGCACCTTATAGTCCAGACCTGGCACCAAGTGATTACCATCTTTTCCTGTCCATGGCGAATGCGCTTAATGGTAAGAAGTTGGCCTCAAGAGAGGCCTGTGAAAATTGGCTCTCCGAGTTTTTTGCCGCCTTCTACGAGAGGGGTATAATGAAGTTGGCATCTCGATGGCTACATCGGTAATCAAAACTTCAAAACGCATTTGGAGCTCGGGAAACTCAAGATTTATTGTTGAAAAGCATTTCCCCCCTCAACCTGTATCTTTTTGGTGCGGTTAATGGCCCGTCGGAGTCATTGAACCTTACTTCTTTGCAACAGTTATGGCGAATGTATTGCGCTATTGAGAGATGATTGATGATTTTTTATAGCCGGAATTAGATGGTATTGATCTGGATAATGTTTACTTTACGAAACCATCGACCTTTTAAGAGAAAAGCTTCCAGACCGTGTTATATCTCTCGAAAAATGATCGCAATTGGCCCTCAAAATCTTGTGACTTAACATCTTACGGCTTCTTCCTTTGGGACTACGTGAAAGATAAGGTCTACATCGATTCAAGACCTCAAAGCAGACACTTTGCAATTTGGTGATGGAAAATTTCATGAAAAGGATACGGCATCTTCATCTATACATTGAAATAAACATCCGATCATTTAACTCAAAAAAATATCATTTTTCCTTAAATATCTTACTGAAAACCCGTGTATATGTTCCCAAATTTACATCGATAGGATATCAACGAAAATAAGCTCCAGGATGAAGTATTCTTTTTCTGTGGATTTCACAAAATTAGCCTTAAATGTTCAAAAATTTAAAACTATAAGCTTCTCCCAACGAACCAACCGTAGATAACTATAGTTTGGAAAAAGGTCAGGTTATCACTTTAGACCTAACAAAACCAAATTGGCATTTGTAAAACGGTGTTCAAAGGAATTCAAAGACACTTTCGTCACGTTCGTCTGACAGTAAGCAATTTTTTGAGTGGATTAGCCTTTCTTCAATTGTTTGAGGGTTTTCGGAGCCCCAAAAGCGGCAGTTGAGCTTATTGACGTATGCCAAGCGTCTGAAGTGAGCCTCGTCACTGAAGAAAATTTTGTTCGAAAAATAGGTGTGGCGTTGTGAATGCTCAGCTGAATTAAATAATTGTGGAAGCTGGACTTTATATGGATGTGGGTGTCAGTCAAATACAAAATATGCCATAATAAAGTAACCGATTTAGTCTCTTAATTTTTTTTTTAGTTTTAGCTGGAATAGTTGAACCATTATGTGCACCACAGTCTCCTTATAAGGCAAGAAATATATTATCGCTTTAATCACCATTTTCGTAATAGGGTTTAACAATTTTTACGAGGGTATTAACAAAAGTTTTGTCAGTTGGTGACTTTAATTTTTTTTTGTTAAATCTAAAAATACCAAATCCTTTGCAATTACTTTTAGGCTTCCTATCAAACTTTTGAACGATCGGCTAAAATAGAGGCGAGAAAACGCAATATAGCTAAGGATAGATCAGACGAAATTCAACCACCAACGCAAACAGAAATTCGCCATGTGATTCTCTTCGGGTTTCGGCGTAATTTACAGCCAATATAAATATTCAGTGAATGGAATGATTGCACCGTCTTTAAAGACTATTTCTAAGTAGTTTCGAAATTTCCAGGCCGGTAATTTTTCCGTAGAGGACGAGCCCCAAGAAGGTCGACCAAAATCTTCCACTGATGACGTCACTATAGCTCTGGTGAAGTACAACGAATTTGAAATGAGGCGATTTCTGGGATCGAAAAAAAACGCCCAGCACCATAATCCCCGGATATAGAACCCTGTGATTTCTAGTTATTTCTAACAATTAAAAAAAAATTTAAAAGGAAAGGTCCTTAATAGCAACGAGGAGATAATTAATGCAGTTAATGCTGAACTTGATAAGCTTTAAAAGCAAGATTTTGAAGGCTGTTTTCATAATTAGATCTATGGGCTTAAGAAATGCATAGAAATCAACGGCGTTTATGTAGAGAGAAGGACAAATCTTACGAATAAATACAAATAGAGTTTAGTTTTTGTTTTTTTTCTGGTCAACTGACGGAACTTTTGTTAATCCCCTCAAATGCGTTGTGCAGCTGTTGAGGGACCCACTTTCATTAATGCCAGACTTTTAATTAAAACAAAACATGCTTGGTTTGAAAGTTAAGTTTCACAAATATCAAAATCCAACTCTATTTGCAAATGTTTCTTTTTATGGTTGTTGTTTATGTACAAAATGGCAGCTTGTTCACGAAAAGGTTTGTAAAAAAATTCAGATCAGACCACTTTAATAACTAAATAGAAGTTGTTATTGAAAGTATACCCAGCAAAGTACGCTGGGTGAAATTGTTGAAATATTAGGTCTACCGGAAAGTTCTGTCCGTTTTTGGAATAAAACATATTACTTGAATACTTCCACACCAATCTTATCTTCCGAATATTGGTCAGAAATGATTTGCTGAGCTGAATTAAGCCTTTTTGCGGTCTCCGATGTTGTCAGAAAAGGATCTTGCTCCAATATTACCTTAGAACGTTACCATCTGCTGCATGTCCTATCAGAAGCTATACATTCACCAAACACTTTCAATAAATTTCTACATGTTTCTGTAGCATTTCTTCCTTGTTGAAATTCGTATAAAACGCAGTGGCGTAAATGAACTTTATCTGTCGCCGCGGGTATACTATCGTTTCATACTTAAAACTAATGTGAATCAACTTTATTATAGTTTATTTGCTACGTCCACTCTTTTTGCTTAGTTAAGCGGGCATCACAAATACTTAAGCTCATTAGAAATTTAGTGAAAATTAGTTATTACTGGTTAAAAAATTTTTCACGATATTTTTGAAGCCACTGAAGTGAAGTTTATTAAATTTTTCAAAAAAAATTTACAAAAATTTGTGGCTTTCACTTCTTTACAAACCAACATTTAATGCTAAGTGGCATCACTCCCCGGCAAAAAATTTTAATATGTTTGAATGTAATTCTTTTATGGAGATTTCAGTTTCTCAGAAAAATCTACTAGCCGTTATTGAGCGTTCACTTCAAGTCTCACATCATATAACGCTAAAGAATCTTGGCCGAAAATTGCCTAAAATTTAAAATAATTTTATAATTATAAATTTCAATAACCTCAAATAAGCCCTACCTTTGGTCTTGTGTACCCGATCTCGGTGATCATTGCAGGAAAACTGCTTTGTTTTTGGTGTAAAACTTGATAATTTCAGGCAACTTTTCTAAAGCTATCCACAGAAGAGGTTTCATTTCCAGGAGGTTCTGCAAACATTCTTATCCAGTTATTTAAAAATATGAATTTTAATATTTTAAGTAGTGCAAATATATGGGCGTGGTCATTATTCTTCAAGCTAATAATGTTTCTGAAACCCCCAAAGATGTCGTTATTTATTTCAAAATCTTCTTGGTGCATATCTCCGACATATACTCAGCTTTGGCTTAGCGTTTCTAAGTGAAGTTTAAATAAAATTAACCAAGGAAATGATTTTGGCACATATTCTCCTTCCTTTTTTTACTTAATCAAACATTTAAAAGTTTGAAAAATTAATTTCATTATTATTATTTTTTTTTTTTTTTTACCTCTCACTAAAGCATTATGCCAAAAGTATGCCAACCAGCGCGCTGCTATTGTACATCAAGGCAACAAGTAATACACAGATATATGTATGTAAATATGCACATGCGAGTAGTAATGTGTATACATATGTACCTCATAAATAGTAGAACAAATTTGGCATTTGGTGAAATGAAAAAATTCCGAGCACGTGGTTTCGCTTTTTAATGGCCGTAAGCGCTGCGTTTTTGCGATGCCTTCCTGAGAATAATTCGTAAAATTCATTTCTTTGCTTTGCATTTGCTTTGCTTATCAGAAACATTTGGTGCTGTTGCAACACGCACACAAACACACAAAGAAAAGCGCAAAGAAATTGTTGGCATAACGTTTAACGGTAATAAATACATTTGATTTGGAGCTTTGCCAAGGCTTTGAAAAAAGAAAACACACATACATACACACAACACGTGCCACTTGCTGCCATACATCGTGAGGCACATGCATATATATCTAGTACATATGTATCTTCATTTTATGTTTGCCACAGTTACCTCAGGCAAAATACTGTTGCACTTTTTGCTGCAGCATGCAACACATTTCGAGCATATGTTGTGGAAATATTTAGGAAAATGGTGAAAGTGGCATGAGTTTGTACATACATAGAGTAGAGCGGGAATCATAGTCTTTGTATAGAAGAAGGCAAACGATTTTTGTTAGCTAAAGCCTAAAAGCATACTTTGGAAAATATGATTGCCCCCAACAGGTGTTGGGAGGGAAAAGTCGAATATCAAGTAGTGAGATTACTCCGTGATGCCTATTGCATAGATGCTTACTGATACGTAGGAAAGCTCAGAAGCTCGTAGTATAAAATGGTTGTTAAATAAAAAGATTACTACTTAGTCTAAAGCGGCTTTCTGTGACTAGTCTATCCAACTCTGATACATGGAATTTATTTCATTATTATCTTTTCGACGAGCTCTCGGTTATTGCTAAGGTAAGTTCGACGGATCCCGCGGTCCTACAAAAAAATTAAGAATTTAGAGCTTGTTGCTGATTGTGTTAACTCGACCGTCTCCGACCAGTTACTTAAAATTATAGGAGCAGACCCTCGCTAGTGCTACCTTTCCTGCGAGGAAGCAAGCTCATGCCAACTCTAAGCTTGTTTTCTTCCTAAAAGGTCAGGTACAACGGCCACTGTCTTCCCACAGTGAGTGTCCCTGCTCACCACCTATAAATGTTTGATCTATTTTCTGTCGGAGAGAGTATACTATCTCCTTCTTTTCTTTCTCCTTACACTAAAAATATGGAATAAAATCTTTCCTAATTGTGCAAAAACATCTGTCGCTACAGCAGTCGACTCACGGCTCCTATCTGTTCGGTGGGTGTTCTAGGTATTTCTTTGCATTACAAAAATGTCAATTGAAATGTCTTTAGAGGCATGAGTTGAGTTGAGTTGATGCGGCTACTGGTCCAGTTTTATCGTGGGTAGAAGGGTTCCTTCCCTTACTAGTTCGTCCGCCTTTAAATTGCTTGGGATGTACCTGTATCCAGGTACCCAGACAACGGCAGTGCTATTTTAGTTGAGAGTTTGTTAAGAGTGTTCCTACAGTTTATGGCCACCTTGTTGAAGAGATCTCATAGCAGCCTGACTGTCGGAGTATATTGTAACCAATTGTCCTTTGGCACTTCTGGAAGAGATAATATTTTAGCGTGTCCTGTACTGCAAATCTTCAAAGGTTGTGTTGAATTCAATCTGATTGCGTTGCAGCCCGCTTTAGTTTGCCGTATAGGTCCAGAGGAAAGAAGTTGAGAAGAGTTAGCGGGGGCTTTTGAGGAAGTTGATGGCAATGTTCTCGTTATCAGAATGGACACCAATCGTTGAACTCTTTCTAATTTGCTTCTGAAGGTAATTTTATTGTGTGCTAGTCACCAAACGGTGACACCGTAGAATATGCTTGGTCTAACTACCCTATAACCATTGCACGATACTCGGTCTTAGATCCCATCTCTTTCCTGTCGTCGTGTTCCGGCTCCAGTTTAGTTTGCTACCTAAGATTATCCTGAGATATTTGACTTCGGTAGATGGAATGATCTCCACACCCTTTATTTTAGGTGATTTTAAGGCAAGCAGCTTGTACCTGCTGGTAAATAAAACCATTTTAGTTTTATCAGAGTTCACATCCAATCCGCTATCTCTGCACCATCTCTCAACTATAGATTGGAGTAGATCGCTTAATGTTTGTAGGTGTTTGCCTGTCGCGCTCTCTTTAGAATCATACATACGTCTCATTTTCTGTATCGGTATGATCATTCTGAGTACGCAATCCCCATGACCTTGTTTAAATCAACAATACAAAATGGTTCGTTTTGTTGTTCTTTAAGTAAATCAATAACCTGCGGGTAGGAGTGTTGAAGGCTAGACTATAGATACTATCAAGGTGAACTAAATAGGGCGTTAGACAAGCCGGTTTCAGGGGACATGGCGAAGTCGTGTCTGGATAGGCCTTCGTTGACTCTACTAAAGTATTCAGACCTTAAATTCATGAGAATTAATAGGGTAACAATTAGGTAGTTCTTTCTCTGCGAATTCAGTTGGTATGGTATAAATGGGAAGAGAGATCAGGTTGGAGCTGCCAGATGATCTATGAATATAAGCAAAACCCAAGCTCCGCGGTTTTATTTTAAGTATAACGGTAAGGAGTTCGAATAGTCTTTTACTTACTGAACTGTCTGGCAGGTGATTGCCTGCAAAGCAATCCATTTCGCTCCTTAACTGAGAGTAGTTTTCCTATTGTTGTGTTCTAGCCGCAAAAATATTGTCCAAAGTAGTTTTTGGGGAATGACAGTCCTTGGCCGTCTAAAAATCCAGATGCCTCTGGCATAAAGACTCGACTTTAGCGGGAACTTTTGGATTTCCGTCGGCTCTTACGACAGGCATGCCTTATCGCTGAAAATTCTTGAACCCCTACCCCGCTGCCTTCGAGTGATTGAATTTTCACGAGTGTTGCCAACCAGGCCACTACCCCGTAGAGAAGTATGGGCTTAGCTGCCAAGGCACTTTTCAAGCTTAATAGCAAAAAGTCTTTAACCCATTGAAGTTGTATGGTGTTCGTTCACAACTTGGACCACCTATCGACTTCATAATCGCTACCGCAAATAGTATTACAGCTGAAAGTAGGGAAGGATCAAGTGCTCGTCGAAGTGGTACAATATAATCGTAAGAAAAAAAAGCCGGTCCCAGTTCCCAAACAACGCAACCACTTCTGTCATGTTATGATGCTTGCAGGTAGAGTGTAATCAACTTTGTACTCACGCGGTCAATAAATTGTTGAGGAAGATGGAAGTGTAAGCAGCTGTGCTTACAACCGAGCAGAACGACATTTTAGTTATAGTAAGCGTTAGATTCATTCAATATTCAACCGAATAGATCATGTCCAGCACGCAGTGAAGAAAATATAGCGGCCGTAGCTTAAAATGAACACGAAGACCATTCGCAGCAACTCGGACCCGTATGGAACATATGGAACGACTTGGTGCGTTTTACTTCGAGATCTTAAATTAAAAGCATACAAAATACAGTTTGTGCAAGAACTGGCTTGACCTTCCCAAGCGACATTGCTTTGCTTTATGGGCTTATGAAAAATTCCAAGAAAATCCGACGTTTTCGAGGCAAATTTTGTTCAACGATGAGGCTCATTTCTGGCTTATTGGGTATGTAAACAATTAAAATTACCGCGCTTGGGACGAAGAGCAACCCGAATTGATTTAGGAGCTGCTTTTCATACAGTTTGGTAGGCCTTGTGGGCCGGTGAAAACGTAACCGTCAATGGCGACTGTTGTAGCGCCACGATAGCTGGTTATTTGATGCTTTAAATTGTAGCTCGTGATCTCAGCAACATTTCAACAAGACATTTCCCATTATTTTTGATTTTTTTCGCGCTTTCTTTCTGTAAAAATTACCCTTTATAAGAGGATCATTTAGGCCAAATCCTTTCAGTATTCCTCCTAGCAGAGTTATGGTCCTCTGCCAGATACGAGTCATCCAAACCTGACAAATTTGAAATGAAACAAATTTGAAATATAAAACATACATATATTGTAGATATAGGAAGAGTAAGGAGAGGAAATTAAATGTGTACTCTTCAGAATGTCTGCACATACATATGTACGTACGTGAATGTACGAAAATGGAAACCATGAGTGTGCAGTAATTCCTTATAGTAATTCTCCGAATGTATTGCAAATATAAAGTACATAAATAGAATCAGTCCAATATATGAAGACATACAAATACATAACTGTAAGTTCATGTCTACTTACATATATCTTTACACAAATACGATAGCAGAAGCTACATATGATGCCTTTGAGCGATTTGACTTCAATTAAGACTTCGATTTTGCTTTCAAGCATTTCATCCCTTCACTTCCTTTGTTGAACTTTAATTAAATGTAATATAAATGAATGTAACTATGTATTTAATAGTTAGTGCACACAACTATAAAAATACATATGAGGAAATTTAGTTACCTTTTACACCAACGAGAGGTGATGACCGCCCCCCGTCGGACCTGATTAATTGTGCGGGCTGTTACGCTGTTCGATTGAGAGCACCAAACGAAGCAAAACAAACCGACGATTGCTTTTCCAGTGAAAAGATGCTTTGGGCTGAGGCCAAAAATTCCGAATCCATCTAAGCATGCTGATGCTTAGACATCTTCCCGTCACACTTCATCAACGTACCTAACCTTTAATGTGTCGCTCTGACGGTACTCAACACGTGAAAAGAAGATAGAGTAATCTGGCTATAAAACCTGAAGAACCTATCTATAAAGAAGAGTAATATCGTAATTTCGTCTGTCGCCAGTAGCGGATACATTTGAGACCTTATTACTTCCATCCTTCCTTCTTTGCTCATCCGCTTTCTGAACCGGCGAGGGTGTCAGCTTGTTCTCCCCAAAGTATACAAAACCAGCACTATGAACACTCAGGTTACTCATGAACTGAGCCAAGACCGAACCTACTTCTTTCGGTAACACTGAACTTAACACAGTCTATTGCACATTGAGGGCTCTCATTATAACTCGCAACTTATATAGGAATCGGACGACTGTTCATAAATTTCACCGCACCTCTCAGCACGCTGTGAACAAGGGAGACGCAGATGAGGAGACTACAATCCTCTCTGTTGAAACAACGTCTTGAGTACTGTACAATTAAAGCTCGACTGCTGGTTGTGCATCATCTATAATGCGAGATATCTCAATTTCCCGCTAAGCTGCAGAATTTTATGATTTGCAATATCTACTGGGAAAGCATCAAATGAGAAGTTCGAGCTGACTCGCGAGGCTTGAGTAAACTTGGGGGAGTTAAGGACTGGATATTGGACTTAAGCGATTTTCGGCCGAGCTCCTCCTCCAATTTGTGGCTTTGCGTCCTGATGTTTTTTTAACAAATGGAGAGTACTACAGTTTACACTAAGCCGCCTCCGAACGGCTCATGGTTTCTTATGAGGAGCCTTTTTATTTCATGTCCGAAATACACTCAGAAAAGTGGACATTCCCTGCCGAGGGGCGATGGATGTTAGTTCGACACCAGGATTTGAGCCCGAGCCTTCCGAATGGTAGTACGCAATGCTAACCACTCGGCTACAGCGGCCGCCGGATATTGACTAATTGTAAACAAATCGACAAATCCGTCACATTTCAGGCATATAATGAAATGACACCAATAACCTCCCTCCACTTAGTCCATACCACTGTAAACAGCTCGTTTCCTCAGTTTGGGTTGGGATATCTTCTGATATTTGATAGAGTTTTCTGAGTGCTCTTACTGAATCGAGAGGACTGGATGAGAATGGACGCTACGTGAGTGGTGCCAACAATTTCCCAATTCGGCAGTTGAAAATCTAAATGTGATGAGCCAAATTTGGTCTAGAGGGTAGTAACTGATGGGCAATAATACTGTTCTGTTGAATAAAATTGCAGCTGAGTGATGAGGATTGATTTGAAAGACACAAAATTTGTGAAAAATTACATTTCAAGAAATCTTTTGAACAGAATTTCAAAGTAGCTTATACATTTACTAAATTTTTAAAATTATTCACTACAAAGTATCACTATAACTTAAATAGATAAGTTAAATTTGCGCTCTACATATGTGACAAAGATAATTATTTGCCTTTACATATGTACATACTAACACACTGCCTGTTCCTCAATATGTCTCTTCTCTCATTAGTCACTCACTTACATTTGTGGTTGCCCCTTTATGGTTGAAATGTAATCGCTTTATGTCAAGTAATTGTCAATTGGCAAAACAAATTGCGAATGACAAAATCATTGGTCAACTCGCTGGACAAGTGGCAATCAGTTTGTAGACCTCGGTTAAGGGATTTCCTTTTAGTTTGTAATTAAAGTGGTTAACATTAATTAAGATTAATTAAGAATATATGTAAATTATTGAATAATAGTATTATGCATAGAAAGAGTAATCTTTACCAAGCGGAACTTCAAACACTGTAACCCTTCTGCGGGGCGGTGAATACTATTGGAATATGGATATGGAAAGTCGACCATATTAAAAACATTGTTTGAATGGCTTTTCTCCACTTCGAAAGGTCGTTTAATAATGTTTAATAATATCACTCTACGTCTTTTGTGATAAGAATCAGGAGAGGTTGAATGAATAAGTATGCTTAAGGTTAACAGAGGTACTTCACTAGGTGGTGTCATCTCTACTATTCTCCAGATCAATGACTTGCTGAGGAAGCTAGAAGGTGGTAGTTCTTAGTTGGTCCCCTGCATGTTGAATTCTCCGTATGATCCGATGCATAGAAACATGAATATGGTAACCGTTTGGGTAGCTAAAGTCGATCCTGTCATAAATTCCAGTAAGACCGGAAGTTGTCTTATGCACCAGGAAGCATGTGCTCCCAAAAGCGATTTTTCTCTACTTATTTGAAAACAATCCGGGATCGAGATATTTACTGTACAGAAAACTGTTTTGGAGGGCAAACTTCGAGGAGAGAAAGAAAAAAGTAACAATAAATTAAATTAACTATATTCGAGGCGGCCGCAAAGGCCGAAGGGTTAGCATTGCGCATCGGCATTCTGAAGACCGGGGCCCGAATCCTGGTTCGACCAATAAAACCTCCTCATAAAAATCCATCAGCCGTTCGGAGGCAGCTTAGAATAAATTGTAGGTTCGTCCATTACTGCTGCTGGACATCGTTCAACTATTATTCCCTACAAACAAAGTTAAACGCCGTGTATATTATAGTGCCTGTGAAGAAGTAGGCAGATCAATCGCACCAAAAGTCACGGCTAGGCTCAGGGAGCATGGTTTTTAGTCCAATCGAGTTTGGAGCACTCTGCTGTACTCGACGAGCCGGACTTCATTTTCATTAGTAAATCGCTGAGCTAGCACCGAGTAGCTTCTTCTCCGCAAAATTAGTTTCGGAGAGGACTGGAAGGGACAAAGCCACTAAAAAACTTCATAATAGTTGAATTGACATAAAAATGGACCTAAAAGTCTTTTGTCGAGAACTAAGCTCCATCGAGCACCATTAAAGAATTTTTCTGGCGAATGTTGCTGATGTTATGCTCGGGATTTTGGCGGGTCCTAAACCTTCGAAGCTGATTAGACAATTTTTAACTGGGTACCTAAATCACGGAGATGTAATATTTGTTCGAACGTCTGTTCATATTAGCAAAAAGTCCTACGGTGACTTTCAATAAAAGGGTCCGATCATGAGACTTATATTTATTCAGAGCACTCAGCGAATTGCACGGTCTACTTTGTCATCGAGTTCAGAGCCGTCTGCGAAAATGGCAATGGATATGGGACCTTAGTGCTTAATCCTCGTTCTTTCTTATCCACAATTCTTATGGTAAAGAGATTATCAAAGCAAAGACTTTGTGCGAACCCCATACGGCAATTCCTCCAATACTAAGTTGCGTTCAATCTTATTGCGTTGTAGTTTCTTTGAAGTTTATTGTACAGGTCTGGGAAAACTCCATTGAGGAAAGCTTTCATGGGTTTTTAGGGAGTCGATGATAGAGCTCCTGTTGTGAGGATAGCTACAAACCGTTATGCAATGTGCAATAAGGGGCTCTAGACGCCGTCTCTTGCCAATAGCCGCTTGGTAAGCGTAAATTACAGTTGTAGCCTTCCTCCACTTTTCTGCCGTTCTGCTTCGGCTGAAAATGAATGTGACAGCTAAGATTATCCCGAGATATTTGCTTTCAGTTAAGAGTGTGATATTTATCTAACTAAGAAAGATTGGTTTAAAAGATGGTGATTTATATACCTCGATAAGAAGGACTATTTAGGTTTTTGCTGTATAAATGGCATTTTGAGGTAGATCACTCTAAATTGGTGCGTTTTCCTGTTACTGCCGGGACAATGAGGTGCTGTCCAGTTTCCAAATCAGCATATGTACACTTCTTTTGGTGTATCTAGTGGTGCAGGCGCTGCTCATTTCATCAAATATAATAGGATCAACAAGCTTCATCTCGTCACGCTACTCGAATTTGGCAAGCTCTTTTTCATATACCCAATGATATCATATACTACTATATTGCCCGAATTACGCTTGGGTAGGCGTTTTGTTTGCTTGAGATGCTGTTTAAAGGTAGGATTTGCCATATAAAACTGTAAAGCACTCTTTCAAAGATTTTTAGGAGAAATTAAGGGAGGCTACTGAGCAAAAATATTTACGGATCATGTGATTAGCTCTGCCGTCTATTTTTAATCGACCGCTTAATCGACCGTGAATCCAGAGTTAAACACCTCCCGCCCAACCAAGCGAGAGGCGCGCGAAATCCAAAAAACTTGTGATCAAAGACCAGTAGCAGTCTGGACTGCCCTGAACCTGATACCGATCGCGGAAAGTCGCGGTTACACTTACCGCTTACACTAAACAGCTACAGATTTGCTCATCACCTGTTATGAATTACATAGAAAAAATAGAAAGAAATTACTTAATTATTTAAAGCTCTTAGTAAGTCGGCTTTGATACAAAAAAACGAGTCAGAGAAATCCATGCTAACGGAATGAGTATTAAAATCTTTGCACAAGTATCGGTTCGAGCATTTCAAAGTTTGTTTTGCTTGAATACAATGGAAGGGGCCTAGAGTGTCTAAATGATCTCAAAGGAATGGTAAAGTTAATCTCGCTAAGTAGAAATGGGCTATTGATAACACCTCAATCAATTTAGTTAAAAATTATGCTCTAAGCATCTCCCTACGACTATGAAGAGTAGACATATTGGATAGAAAGAAGGAATAAAAATAACTTAAGCTTAAGGAATGTACCCTCCGCAAAGACGAATATTGTAGGTTTTGTATAGAAATGGGTATAGAATATATACAGCCTCTTGTAGTTCAGTGAGCATTATTCCAATCTTGGAGATTTATTTCGCTGAAATAATTTTATCACGATGAAATAGGGCGGCTGGCACTGCACTATATTTCGATTCGTTTTACATACCATATAAAACAGCCCGGCAAGTGAGTGTTTATAAGGATATGGAGTACTGTTTTGACAATCTCTTCTCCACAAGAATCTCGAACAGGAATGAATGGAAAAGTGCTAATGCTACAAATCAGAGTAGCGTAGCCATCCTTACGAATGGCTCTTAACACGTTGAAATCTGTGGAATTCACTCACCTACTACAGAGAGAACACTACTGCAGCGTCTTCCAAGCAGAACTTATTGCAATCACGGAAGCGGCAGAATGGTTGCCGGATCTCTGGTTGTAAACCAACAATCCGTGTATACTCGAATAGCCAAGCTGCCATCAGATAACTCCAATGTAAAAACACCACATCAAAAGTGGCGCTGAAATGCGGAAACTCTTTAAAAAAAAAAGCTCTCCGCTAGATGTAAAACAGCCCCGGTCTGGTTGCTCGGATATAGAGACATACCAGGCACTTCTATAGCGGATGAGCTCGAGAGAGAAAATACCACTCTAACTACAATAAATTCTTCGCACGTCGCGGGCATACCATTGTCACAGCAAAAACACGGCAAAACACAGACCAAAGCTGGTTACTTTTCCATTGTTTTTTGTCATAGCTGTAGAGACGAAGTAGAGAAAGAGTCTGTCGAGCACTACTTCTGTCACTGTCTAGCAACGAAATGGTTCGTACATCTGAGAAGATGAGAAATACTCCACAGCGGCATCACAACAGGCCTTCAGACCTATGTGCGCTAGTCAATCTGAGCAGCAACTCAACTCAAAGATATTCAGCGATGAGATGGCAAGTTTTAGATCGTTCAATAAACGCCCACTGGATGTAAAGGGTGGTTAAATTGTAAGGGCCGATGTTGAATGTGAACCACACCTAAACGCCAAGTTTTTTTCCGAATTTAATTTGACATTTCTCTATTTCAGACTTACTCAATTTGAACCATGGAGAGATACACAATCCAACAACGTGTTAAAGTTATCCAGACTTATTATGAAAATTTTCGAAGAAAATCATCTTCAGTGATGAGGCACATTTTCACCTCAGTGGATTCGTCAATAAACAGAATTGCCGCATTTGGGCGAATGAGAATCCAAGAGTGATTGTCGAAAAACCAATGCACCCACAAAGAGTGACTGTTTGGTGCGGTTTATGGGCTGGCGGCATCATCGGGCCGTATTTTTTCCAAAATGAGGCCGGTCAGGCAGTTACTGTGAATGGTGTTCGCTGTCGTGAGATGATAACGAATTTTTTATGGCCACTGGCCACAATTGGAAGATATGGATGTGGACGATATGTGGTTTCAGCAGGACGGTGCCATGCAATGGCTCTTTTGCGCAACAAATTCAATGGCCGTGTTATCTCACGTAATGGCGATGTCAATTGGCCCAAAAGATCATGTGATTTGACACCGTTGGACTTTTTTCTCTGGGGTTATTTGAAAGAAAAGGTGTACGTCGATAAGCCAGCAACAATTCAAGAGCTAAAGGATGAGATAATTCGGCACATTCGGCATAGAAACTCCATTATGCCTCAGCGTCATCGAAAATTTGGACCATCGTATGGAGGTGTGCCGCCGAGGTCGCGGCGCTCATTTGGCCGATATTTTGTTACATACATAATTGAGTAATACCAATATATCATAATAAAATAAAATTTCAATAATTTCCTAAATAGTTTGTGTTTTATTCAAAATCAACATCGGCCCTTGAAAATTTAACCACCCTTTAGTTTGGGATAGCAGAGCTCTGGGAAAATAACTTTCTCTACCCTGTTCCTTCTGAGTTTCCATCGGTATCGAGACAGAAGGTTTTTCCCAAACTTCCCTTTGTTCTTTTCCCAACAGTTTCTGATGAATTTTGGGTATACTTTAAAAGACTGTTCTATTCTTTTGGCTTCGTTAAAGTATTTCTACTGCCATTTTTCTTAAGGAATTGGTTTTCATTGATCTTTTTCCAGTCACTCACTATTACCACACTTTTCTGATAACACAGCCGCCTAACCTTCGTTGCTTACCACTTCTTCGTATCTACATTTAAGAGCTAATGAACTGGCAAATAAATTTTTTCCTCAAAAATTTTTGAATGCTTTATTAAATATTTCTAAAAGGATTACTAATTTCTAATTTGATTTCGATACATGAAAATTAACTACGTTATTGTTGAATAATTTAGTGAAAATAACTGAAATCATGAAATTAACAAAAAAAAACAATAACTATTCAATATAAATCTTATTATAATTTTCTTTTCATATATTATATATGTATATATGGTATATATGTATTTACAATATTAACAAAACTATCTGCTGGCAATGTTGTGCTATTAGTTACCTAAATAAATAAAATCTACCTGTCAAATTGAATTAGCCAAGACAACGCTTGATGAATAATTTAATAAATTTTTACATACATACATACATATATAATATATACATATATAGTACATAAATATATTTTATGCATATTTTAAAGCAACAATAAGGCATAATAGCATTTTATGAAGCTTTACTAATTGAAAAACACAATGAATACATACGAGTATACGAGTATATATGTTTGTGTATGTATGTAAATATTTGTATATTAGCAAAATAACTCAGATTATTGCTATAAATGGTTGCATAAATGTCAGTTACAAAAACAAATACAAATATTGCTGCTATTTTCATAGAGCAACTTTCAAAACAAAAGAGAATTTAATGAACTTGTCAGCAGGGAAATGCTGATAAAAGTATAAATTTTCCTGTATATACATATATGTATGAGTGTGTATGTATATGTCTACGTCTAAACGGAAAGTCAAGTCACCTGCGCAAGAATATTAGAACAAAAGCATCAATTTTCATTACAAATAGCAAACAAATGCACCAACGCACTTTTAATGCAATAACACGACAACACTTTCAAAGCCAACAACACTGCAAAACATACAGACATTATTGTACAATACATAAACATAGTTACGAAATAAACAATATGCTTTGCCTTAATATTTCAATGTCAATTTTTTTGTTGTTTTAGTTGTTATTGTTCTTACCTAGCTCATCACCGTTAACCTCCTCGCACATGCGTGAATGAGCTTAATTTCCCGTGGGGCGTATGAGTAACAATGGCTGCATACCAGCGGAAAAACATGCCAAGCGCGCATGTCACTGTCAACGCGCTCCCAAATAGGCTGAAACTAAACGACACACAATGTTGTCGTCGCCATTTATTGGTAGATATATGGTATATGTATGTATGTAGGTACGTATGCATATGAAACAATCGAATGTTGCAGGTGTTGGCGTTGATGGTGAGAATGAGTAGTTTTTTTCTATCGCCATTTATTGAAAGTTTAGAAAAGCATTAGGGTTGCCTCGGCTTCGCAAATAATGTGGAAAGAGAGCAATTTATGTAAATTACATAAAGACAGCCACTGTCGGTAATATTAAATAAAATTTCCAGCCGATTGAAGTGAAAGCGAAGCCTCTGAGTCTGGAAATGACCAAGGATAAGACGAAGTATCCTCCTGCCATCAAAAAACAGTCAGCGTCTCGTGGTATGCGTCCTGATATTTTTCCAACAAATGAAAGGACCTACAGTTTATTTTAATTGGTTTTCGAACGCACAATGGGGTTTTATGAAGAGCTTTTTTTCATGTCAGAAGACTTGAGGTTAACTGCAGACTAATTTATAGCTGTAGTTGTATTTTTACGTAATACCCTTTGTGCGAGCAGCTGCAATGTGAATATTTAACCTTGGATCAAGACTTAGATTAGCTGGGCATCATCACATTGTGATACTTCTGTGGATACTTAGAGCCGCTATTCAAACCCATATTTGAAATAAAATATCTTGGGGAAATGTAGTCAGGTTTCTGGGTATCCAGCAATCCTCACTCTTGCGTCCACGTCGGACAAACAGAAGCGATTGAAGAGAGGAGGCCACTCCGACCTATTCGGTTTAAGAGTTCGCTGAAGTCTGAATACACCAGAGGTGCAGCGGCCAGCGGACGTGGGTTTGAAGCAAGTGGCTTGCTGTATAGATGTGTAAAAAAAATTTAACTTACTCACCTAGCGGTTGAAACCAGCTTCAAGGAAAGTTTTAATACGCCCCGAGTGAGATACCCCCTTTTGATGCCGACCTCCGCAAACGAATTGAGGATCACGATTTGACGGCATGCACTTGGTATATCCGGCCCCTTGGCTGGGGGCAGAAATAACAGCTGACATCACCGTCGTCTAATAAGTGTGATGGACGGGACAATAACAGTCCTTATGACACCTTCTACATAGACAAGGACCGAAAATTTGGTGTCGAATTCGTAGTGGGTGAGCGACTTCGTTGCCGAGCACTAGCATTCACCCTGATGGATGAACGTCTCGCTGAAATCCGTTTCAAAGCAAAACTGTTTCAAATATCGTCGATTTTCACCCATGCAGCGACGCAAGAGAAAGACGATGTGACAATAAATGTCTTTTATGAGCGCCTGGGAAGTACTCATGAGCGTTGCCTTCGTGCCTGGCGACTTTAACGGCAGGGTGAGCAAATAATGTATTTTTGGTCCGACTGTAGGAAAATTCAGCCTCCACAACGAAGCATCTCCAGATGGGTTAAGGCTATTCGACTTCGCCGGGGCCCGAAATATGGTTGTCTGTGGTACCAGATTCCTGGCTGCCCCCTGATCGAAAAACACACAACCAGAGAGATCATGCTGTGATTGATGGACGACATGTATCCAGTGTTCTTGACGTGCGTACACTCCGAGGACCCAATATCGACTCGGACCACTATCTTATTGCAGCGAAGATACGCGCCCGCCTCTCTGTATCAAAGAACGCCCGTCAACAAACACAATGAAGGTTTGACATCGTCAACAGACTGCAAAATGGTTTACTACTCGATTTGTTCTCTTACACTCATCAGCAACTCGGTATCTAGGAACTGTAGGACGGCATTCAGCTGCAAACGAGACTTTTGGATTTCGGAAAGGTCGCAAAAACAGCCGATGTGATAAGAACTACCGTATTGAAGTGAAGAGAATGCAGGCTTCCTACCTCACAAAAAAGAAAGAGGCCGAGATGAGTGAGTATGAAGAGCTTAAGGAGCTAGCCGACAATGGTAATGCTCGAAAGTTCTATGAAAAGATTTGTCTATTTAGAGAAGGTTTCAAGACCGGAGCAGACTCTTGTAAGAGGTGATCTAATGATGCCCAGAGTATATTGAATTTATGGAGGAACACTACTCTGACCTATTGAATGGCAGTGAAAGTGCAACATCAGGCAATGGCGAACCCGAAACCCAAATCGATGACGATGGAAAAGACGCTTCATTACCCGACTATGTCGAGAATCGAACCACCATGGCAAACGCGACTATAAAAAAGTTCAAATAGCAATTTCCCACATGAAAAACTTCAAAGCGGCTGATGGATTGCCGGCAGAGCAATGTGGTGAAGAACTGATAAGGTATATGCATCAACTGCTTTGCAAAATAGGGAAAAAATATCACGGAATCAATCCCTGAAAAATAAAGAAACAAAACTCACACGTAAGGTACATACCTAGATGGGTCGAAAGCTGCAAATGGCAATAATACAAGAATTGCGGGACTTAGAACAAAGAATTTAAGTATTGCTTTCTTTGATCTAAGTACCGCAACATCAACATAATATAGTAATTTGTAGAGCCAGCCAAGCTGTACTGAAAAAATAATTTTAATAATAGTGTATTAAGTATTGTGAAAGATAATTGAAATATTTTGAAAAATATTTATTTAAAAAGAAAATTTAATTTATTGTACCTTGCTCATTTTGGTTCTAGGAACAACAGTAACATAATGGAATGAAATGCTTAATGAACTTGCTGGAGATCGCCCGAGTAGGACTTGAGCCCTTTTTTGACAAAATTTACCATTCACTCTAACCGGCAAATCGTTCGTATATGCTATAGACCCGGGCTTTTTGGTGGAATTTACCTTTTAATATAGCCTCCTGATCATTCACATACTCAATGACTCTGACTCTTCTTCACCTTAAGGGGGTCTCCTCATCAGTAGCTTACAAAAAAAGAGGTTTTTCAGGATTTTTTTTGAACATGAAAACAACAAGAGAAACAAATGATCTTTTGCATATTTTTGAACATATATTTATTCAACAAAAAAAAGTTTATTGTATGTCAAAATAATTAAAAATGGCTGATTTATGAAAAATCTTGCGCAGCAGCTCGCGATTAAAAACTCAAACTCCGTGCATGATTCAGCCCGTAATTTTTATCTGAAACAAAAAATGGAAATACTTCCTTGTTCAGAAGGCTTTTTTGCAGATCATAGACTATTATGGTGATTGAAAGTTGAAATTTTAACATTTTTGTCATTTTTTTAAAAAAGTACTCGATTTTTAGTGCTTTTTCTAAGAATAATTGAGTTGATAACATTGTAAAATAAAAATTTTTTAATAAATATTTTTAGTTCAATCTATGGACAATAAAATTATCTAAAAAACGGTGTCTTACTTGTATACATAGCTTTAATGGTTCATTTTTAATCGTGCACGGAATTTTAAAAAATACGGTTTTCGGGAAATAGGCTTTAAAGTTTTTAGTTTAGCTCGCGCTTGCCCCACGCGAGACTCTACTCAGATTTGTAAATCCTAAACGAGTTTGAGTTGGACTCTCAAAATTTGCAAGAATATTCTTTAATAATAATTCTAACGATTGAAGCAAAAAAAAAAAATCGATTTTTTGAAACTGACTGATGAGGAGACCCCCTTAAGAGGCGAAAGTACACCAGGTGACTTGTACAAATACTACACAACTATCAGCATATTACAGTTAATATTGAAATGATTTGAGAAAAAACTTGAGCTCTTTGTTTTCCAGAAATACGCATTCGAATTCTTTAACAGAGAATAACATGTAATGCAAATTTTGTAAATATTCTCTTTGAGAATTATAAAGTATTATTTAATGCATTCGTCTTCAAACTTTTTTCTTTTGAAATGTTTGTAATTGTTTAAACTTTTTACGTCTAACTAAAGAGATTTTCCAGCAGAAATTCACTATTAATTAGCAAGACAACAGACTTTCTTGGCTCCTCACTTTTTTGTAGCTTACCAACATATTTCTTCATTTTCATATAAACAATAATATGCCCATTTGCATGTAAATATGTTTGTATATATGTATTTGCCAGTAATTCAGTTAGTTTTGCGCTTTTGTTGCACTTAATTAAACTGTAACAACGGTAACAAACTTACTATTTTGAATGTACAGTAAGTCTCTGAAGGACTACAACAAATGCAAAACAAATATAAATGTATAAAAACAACAAATCATATCATTGAAACTATTTAAGCTGTTGTTGTTGTTGTTGTTGTTGTTGCTACCATCGACTGATAAAGTTGTACTAATTTCCGGCTTTTGTTTGCCATCGTCATTGTTTCTGCATGCACTCGTTAGTTTGTTTAATGAAAAGGAATAACGAAAGGAGTAAAAGCAATAATATATACAGACGAACATCAGTTACAGTTGCTAGAAATTAACTTGACTGCGTTAAAATAAATACTTCAGTTCGTTTTAAGTAGCATTGGAAAATAATAAATAAATTTGTTGAACCTTAAAATTATACTGTGGCAAAAGTATCAAATACAAATGAGAAAAGAAAAGGGAAGGCCGATAACTAAAGCATATTCTAGAGCGCGAGTATCGATTGTTATGTGTATCGTAAGAACATCGTAACAACATGCCATTTTCAGAGCTGCGTACGAGCAATCAGTGAGGTGTTTAAGAGAGCAGGCAACACAGCGTTTATCGTTTGCATAGTAAACTCGTTGGTGACAACTTACAAACAAAGTGAAAATAGTTGAATGTTATTTATTAAGTATGTAATAAATAATCGTTGATTGAATTTTTACAATTAAGAAATTGTGCAAGATTTGATGACTTTTATTTAACAATCCAATAATCAAACTCGAAGGATTTGAAATACTATCGAGGTGCATTAAGAAAAATCGTTACAATATAAATAAATATATATATGATTGCATAGAAGTAGTGGCCAATTTTCTTCGGCAGTCTACATTGACACACCTTATCCTAAATAGGTCTCTTGTGATAACAGAAAAATTTCTCGCACCTCACAACTACTCCTTTTTCATCCAGTTTTTTAGTTTAGCTTCGGTCGACAAAGCCTAGTCCTCAAAGCGACACCATTATGCCGCAGTCTACTTCTGCTTAAAGCGAGTCAAACGTAAACTGGATCCGTTTTTGCCACGGTTTTTGCAATGTTCTCGATGCTCTTTTCAGCATGCCGTCCTTTCTATAGGCGAGGTTACGTCACTGGATCCCAATTCCCTTTGAAATATTTGGTTTCTCTTCCAGAGATTATAAGCGATGCGATCTTCATCGATAACACTTCGCCCGATTTTATATCGCATCGCGACCACATGAGGTTTGTGAACTTTAGTGAACTCTATTTAGCACCGAATTACTCACTTATGGAATTTTATATTTCCTGCAACAGAGAACAGGTCCTAGCCTCTTTGAATTATCATAAGATTCATGGCGATTCTATCATAGAGATACCTTTCGAAGTATTCCCTGCACTAGATCATACATATTTTGTGAAAGCTTGCCTCTCCCCAACGTCTATGAAAGTGACCAAACCACCCCTTCCTAATCATTTAGTTTCAATAAAAGGTGAGCTCAAACCCAAAATAACCAAGCGTTGATGAGAGAATACCGGCTTGAGATGTTCGCTTATTAAAACAGCTGGCCACCAAAGATGCTCCGACGAAAGCGGTCACTATTCTATAATGGAGGAGGTGAACAATAAATTTTGCCAGTGAAGTATGCACACCAGCAAGTCTCGAAGATAATAATATTCGACTGGTTTCCGGATCCTCCAAAGGTCCGATCTCGATAAACGTTTTCCTTTAGCCATCCGACAAGTCTGGACATATATTTCCAGTCGCACTGTAAATTTGTCAGGTACAAAGCTGTTTTTTATTGAATTACTTAAGCAGCACTTGACGTATTTCGGTCGATGAAAAGTTGCTATAAAAATTGCGACAGAGCTACTGCGAGATGCAGACCTTCAAAGCGGCAATTAAGGTCTTAGTCACAACATGAAATCAGCTGTGGTAGCACTATCTAAGGAGGCGATAACAAGACTGTCTAAGAAAAAAGGATTCATATTTACAGGGTGCCAGGTCAAACAGATACTTGTATCGAAAGCTATGAGATAGCTGACGAACTGGCTAAGGAGGATGTGCTTTTAGAATAGGTCGTAGACCAATTCCACTCCGACAAAGGAAGCAAGTACAAGAAGTAATCTTGCTTCGCCTATTGACTTTGAGAACGAAAAAAGGGCTGCATAATTGCGAAGACTACGATATTAAACATATGATGATAGACGTACAAACTTTTTACTACCAAAAACGAGGCTGGACATCAAGCTGCTAGTACAATATTTGACGGAGCATTGGCTTTTGACCATGCATACCTTTAACTTAGATCTGCATTAGGAAAACTGGTTTAGAAAATGTAGGGCATGTGTGGAGATGGTGAAGCACGCAAGCTATGTTTACTGGGCGCAGAAAACTTCAAGACCTTCAGTCAGCAATGAACAAAGAGACCAAAATGACTGTTTCCGTTTGTAAAGAGACACAACAAAGAATGTAGCTGTACAGCTCGGTCTTATGTGGTGTATCTGGTAACACTGTGGCGTATCGACTAAGTGAGACTTGATGGGTCCACCAGTTTAACCTTAGCTAACCTATAAATTTGTCACACGCAATTTGGTCACACGGTTCTTCTTTTGTATTTTGGCCGTTTCATTGCCATTCGTAGTGCTCAGAGCGCTTATTCTAAATCTCAGAAATACTTAGAAAAGCTAAGCTTACGGGCGAATATGACTTTTACAAAAGTTTCACCGCTCGCTTTGGCACTATTTTTCCAACAGAAAATTCGATTGAAAGCACCGAAAGAAAACACATATTTCTTCGGTATGAAGTGCACAACAACACTTTCACACAATTGCAATTTCAGTTGAACAAACTCATATGTCAAACTTTACAGTTATTTGAAAGTAATTGCACCACTACACCACTCAACTGTCAAATAACTTATCAATATATTTTAGCTACACACCATCACCAACACCAACATCAACGCTTGAGCTTTTCAATGCATTTCTCACTTGTTGCTTGACGTTCTCTCCAACAACTTCAACGTGCTCGTGCTCGTGCTCATGTGGAGATCTCAAATTAAATCAATTTCAAAATAAATAACTGCGATTTGTGGGCGGTGAATGAAGAAGAAAGAATAACAAAAGAAACACAAGTACGAGTGTGTGAGATCATAAATTGTGAAAAGCGGCGAATATACATACGTAAAGAATGATGTTTAACGGCTGCAGAACACACTTCTTTCTCCCCTCTATCTCTCTCTCTCTTCCTCTTTAACTATATATTTGAGGGCGACATTTATCAACGCATGAATGTTGAGCTTGAGTTAAGCAATATATGTATGTGTTGCATATTTATTTTCGAGGCACATTGCATTGTGTAGTTGTAAAGACGTGCTGTCACTTTGAGTTTGGCGCATAAATATTAAGTTATGAGAGAAGAGCTGGGTAGAGTATGGAGGACGAAATTGTCTGAATTTACACCAACGGAACAAGAAAAGTGGTGTCCTAGCTAACGTTTAGAGCATATTAGTTTATGAAGAGAACACTTCTCCAACCTGCCGAATGGCAGTGAAAATGAACCACCAGAAGATGGCGAACCAGAAGACCCATTCCATAACGATGGAATAGACGTTCCGTCATTCGACTAAAACGAGGTTCGTATAGTATTTGCAGGCCGCAACAAAGGAATCGATAGCCTATCAGCTGAGTTGTTCAAATATATCAGATCTACAAAAGATGCATCAACTGCTTTGCAAAATGGGGTCGGAAGAAAGCATGTCCGACGTTCGAAACCTGTGTATGTGCTCTGCCCAAACCATATGAGAGGTACCACTCAGTCTGGGTCAATTATAGTAAGATTAACCTACTCAATATCGCACCTGTATAGCATCTTTGGTGAGAGAATAGGAGCTTTAAAGAACTTGTTCGACCATAGCAGTGTGATTTTAAAACTAGCAAATGGACGGTCCAGATATTTACATGACAAAACCAACTCAAGCCACCTCCTCGACGAAAGGCAGCGATATCTATGCCGCAACATCTGAGTTCGATATCTCGGCAATACTTCTCCGACGCAGCAAGCTGACGCCTTTTTGAACAGCTTGGTTCCAAACAAGGTCTCAGACTTCTTCAACTAAGTAGAGAGCAACCAACTACTGGCATGTGCTGATTATATTGATAAGATTGGCCTCAATATCTGCACCGTAAGTTCCGTTTTCTACAAACTGAATAAAGTGAATGAACGAATGGATTTGGTAGTACATGAGGACAAGACGAAATATCCTTAGTTGTTAAACAAACAGTCAGAGCATTTGCACTTTTCCTCCTTCGTCACTATTTGCAGTCAAAACTTTTAAACCGTAGCACATTTCGTCTATCTGGGACCAGTATAAAAACTAATCGCAACCTATAAGTTCAACGCGGAATTACTCTTGTGAATGGATACTACTTTGAGCTGAGAATGAAAGATGTGACTCTACAAGTTGATCAACATTTTCGTCCGGCTATATGGGGCGGAGACATGAACGATGACAACATCTGATGAGTCAGTCTTAGAAGTCTTGGAGTCTGCTTTACAAGCCTGCAAGATAAGGATTTCGCTGAAGGTTTATGGTACTCTGTGTCGGAAAAGGATATACGATATCTTTAATATTATTTACGTTATGTTATCCGAATGGACCGAAACACTCCAACTCTGATAGTGCTCGAGGCAGTAACTGGTGGTAGAAGCAGAGATAAAGGAAGACCTCTACTTTGTTGGAAAGAGAGGTAAAGTATTGGTGTACCTGATTTACCTTCGAACGGCTAAAAGAAAAGACGAATGGTGCGCTATGGTCGGATATAAGCGCGTCTGGAGAGGAAATTTCGAATGGACTCCAGTACATTTTTGGGAGTTTGTATATGGTAAGGATCCGAAAGTCATCTTTTCCATCAGTGCATCGAATTGGTTAGCGTTTCACATCGAGAGCGAGTGAGAAATAATGGAAGCTGAGAAACTTGGTCTACTATCTAATTATAACTCCAGAAGGGCTTATACCGAGGAGTGTAGAGCTGAATTATGCGCTTGCCTTGAATTTTTGAGTAGTCCAAAATAGCTAAGTAACGCATCGGTATAAATTCTAAGTTATATATGACATTTCAGAAGTCTTGTTGCTTAATTCAATATTCCTAGTAGAAACCTTTAACTATTTTCACTACTTTCAGCAGTTTTGAGTCTTAAATTTCGGTGGTATTTATGTACCGTCTGATATTGGGCAGAGAGCTGGCTGTGTCTATTGCAACATCTGCGTTGGTTGCAGCCACAACTAAGCCATGGAAATTTATGTCATTTAGCAATGTTCAACATGCTCGTGTAGATGCCGCATGCCTACAAAACAACGACAGAGTAGACGGTCTGTGGTGTGTCCTTAAAGATTTTGAAATTCTCCAAAATCTTTTTTTCGCCATTTCTTTGGAAATTCTGATACTTACTTGCCGCAGAAAGCTACACACGAACATATATGTATTTATGCGAGCATATATGAGCGCTTCCACCCAGCCACGTCGGCATGGCAAAGTAACGTGCACAGTGTCAAAAGGTATCTTCAAATACTTTACTTCTTTTTTGCATGGCACAACGAAATTCTTCTCGCTACCGTCTTGCACTTAAGACAAAAATGCCATTTACGAATGCAAATCGACCGATGTGAGTGAAAAGGAAATAAGAAATAATAAGAGGCGAGGTGAAAATACTTACGAAATACGAGAACTTTGCCATATGTGTCTGCAGAATAGTGGAAATTGTACGAATGATAAGAAGAAATATGAGAATTTAAAGATGAAATCGGTAAATGTGAAATTCCATATGTGCAGTGGAGATACGCACACATACACACTCACTCACATATACACATACATTGAAACATACAAATTATCTTATCGAAGGCACCATTAATGATAACAACGAATGTAATGGCGCCAATTTCAACTAATGGCTGTGTGATTATACTCAAATATTTCATTGAATTTCAACTTAAATCCTTATAAAAATTGGATCGATAAACACACTATTTTTTTATTTTAGTTTTAAATTATGTATTGGGTGTATACATTAATTCTCTTAGAAAAAGAGGGCTCTACTAGTATTATTTCGCGTCGTGTTCATCTGTGTGGAAATGGGTGCCTTATGAATTAAAGCCAAGAGACGTCGAACGGCGATTCTGCATGTCGGAAATGTTGCTTCGACGCCACCAAAAGAAGTCATTTTTGCATCGGATTATCACTGGCGATATAAAATGGATTCATTATGATAACTCAAAGCGCAAGAGATCGTATGTGAAGCCCGGCCAACCATCGACATCCACGGCAAAGCCGAATATCCATGGTGCCAAGGTTATGCTATGTATTTGGTGGGACCACAAGGGTGTGCTCTATTATGAGCTATTGAAATCGGGTCAGTCGATCAATGGGGACCTCTATCGAAAACAATTGATTCGTTTGAAAAAGGCCATCGCAAAAAAACGACCAGAATATGCGACTAGACAAGAATCAATAATTTTTCATCATGACAACGCTCGGCCACATGTTGCAAGGCCAGTTAAAGACTATTTGGAAAACTGTGGATGGGAAGTTCTACCTCATCCGCCTTATAGCCCAGTCATAGCACCTTCCGATTACCACTTGTTCAGATCAATGCAGAATGCCCTCACCGGAGTACGCTTCACTTCAGAACAGGGTACCAGAAATTGGCTCGATTCTTTCTTGACCTCCAAGCCAGAGAAGTTCTTTTGGGATGGGATCCAGAAAGCTTACGATGGGCAATACTTTGAATATTAAATTTATAACAATTTTTTCACAATAAAGTCTTAATTTTCGAAAAAAGGCATACACCCAATATAATTCCAATTTATTTCATTTTCCAAATAAAAACTTAATTTTGTGTTAGACATGTTACGTTAGGTTACTGGGTATTAGCTCACTTAGGCCCCCACTAAAAGGACATAGCTGATCATATTTTCTTCAAGTTTCGATGTTTGATTTAAATTTTTCAAGAATTCGAATGCTATAAAAATTTTTATAATTACTCTTTCTTGGGCTGGCACCCTACAGTCGGAAATTAAGATTTCTTACAAATCTACTCTATTCAAAAGAAAATGCATATATTAAAAATTTTCTAACAGATTGAGGTTAATTTCTCATTGTATGTGATACTATACTTTTCAAAATCCATGATGAGTAAAAACTTTTTTATGGTAACTAAAATTTTGCGGATTTCTAAATTAAAAAATTTAATTTGTCCTATTAACTTCTCCTATAGTATGTTATTTACTTTTATAAGAAGGAGAATGAGAACACCCAGCGTTCTTTATACCGGCTGCCCGTCTGTCTGCCTTTTTGTCTGTTTAGACGCAAACTACTCCGATAGTTTTGGAGATATTTCAACCAAATTTAGTAAGCATAGATATTTTTATATTGTGTTGATCATTTGCTCCTATTATATTTTACATATTCATAAACCACTTTTATGTTATTTAGAAAAATATGGAAGGGCGCCAAATTTGATATTCTATATACATAAATTTCTTAATATTAGTATTTACACTGAGAACTATATGATACATCCTTCGTACAATCGACTTTTCATATGATGAATTTTAGGTTAAGATCGTGAAAAATCCATGCTATACCTAAAATTGTAGGTATATATTTTTATAATTGAGGTCGCCCCTTCACATAGAATGTCAAGTCGTCCGATTGTATTTCAGACATGAACTAAAAGCTCCTCATAAGAAGCATCGGCAGTTCGGTGGCGACTGTAGGTCCCTCCATCTGTTGGAGAAACTTCAAGACGCAAACCACAAATTTGAGGAAGACCTCGGCCAAAAATCACTTTATCAGTTACAATGCGTAAATACATATAATTGCAATAAGTTCAAAGATTACTAAGAAAATTTAGAAGTGTTGCCAACAATTTTCATAAAAAAATATTTTAATTTAGAAAAGAGAAGAGGTAAGTTCAAATTGAAATATTGCAATATAATGCAGGACTTTGCAGCAATTTTAATACCATTTCCTCTATGAAAGCTTGTATCTTATGAATCTGAAGTATTTCGTTGATCTGCGATGAGTAAAAAAGATTTTCCAGCTTTTTGATTTATGTAAGTTTCTTCTAACTTTTCAGTTTGTACATATGTACACATATACTAAAATGTGTTTATTTATGTTTCCTTTTTTTCAATGTAAATATGCTAAAATATTTAGCGAAACGTTGGACAAAATGTGGAATAAATTTGTTTTATTTGCACTGACCAAACCAGATCAGCTAAGCCTAAGTTAATAATATAATCCCTAAATTATTAGAACTGATCGCTCAACAAAAATTTAAGAAAAAATTGTTACTTTTCCCAAAAAATTCAGTTTTTTTAGTAAGATGTTTGAATTGTATAACCTAAAAGAACTATGAAAAATATATTAACAAGATATCAATTGCATTAACATTTAAGTGTAACGTGCAAAAAATTAACTCATTTAGTGGCCAAATTTATTTTCTATAAGAATTGTTGTACAGACAACAATAAAAAAATTTCAATCACGCAAAATTTAACTCTTTGAGTGGTGATCATACCTTTGGAATGCGTTGTTCGATTTTTTCGCAATAAACAATTTCGAATGGCCTAATGTATGTAAAATAGAAGAAATTAATAAAAAATGTTCTGCTCACTAATTTAATTTTATCTCTAGTGTGCGTGTTTCGATCACTTTTACCTTCTCTCATCAATTTCCGCAGAAGTAATCATGGAAAGACTTACTGAACAACGTTTACAAAGCGTTCAAGTTTATTACGAAGCAATTAAAGAGCTGCCATTTCGTCCAAAAAAAATAAAACAACGGTTTGGAAGCCGCAGGAATCATCGGTCCATATTTCTTCAAAAATGATGCCGCTGATAACGTAACCATCAATGGCTAATCCCTGACTTTATTGAGATAACACTACGGTAAGCAGATAATTTAATGTTTTGGGCCGGTCGATTGACCACCAGGACCCTGTGATATCACGCCTTGAAGCAAAACACCACGCGTGTCATTCATCAGTTATCAGTCGAAATGCTCTTACGAGTCATCTGAGACCTAGCCGCAGCCAACAATTGAAAGAGATAGTCTTCAAAAAATAAATCTTAAAGCATGTTTTTTCGAATGATAATCAACATTTCCCATTAAATTTGAACTTTCTGTTTTTTGTTTTTTTTTTAAGTGGGGAACTGGGAAATGGAAATGGAAATGGATCACCCTATATAAGTAATTAATTTCAAAACTATTGTTTTGTAAATTAATTGGCAACCGTATTCACAAAGAAATAGTGTTTAAACTTCAGCGAAAATATTTAAAAAATCAAAGAATTTTTTTTAATAAGTGGCAACCCTATTTTCGAAATAGTTTCCAGCTTTAAATAAATACTATAATATTCTATTGATTTCATACCCGTTTTGAATTATTTTGCTTAGTGATTTAAAGATGGCAACCCTGTTTAGATTATTTTCGGTATTCAATAATCAAACCTACAGAGTAAATACTAAAAATTAGTATTTTTTTTCAATCATCCCTCTTGCTAATTACATCTTAACGACTCAATAACTCACACAACATACATATGTATGTATGTATACAGGGAAATTTGAATGATGATAAAATATGTCGATGTCATTAGTGAAATAATTTCAAAAATAGAAAAAAAACACCAAACAACACTACGAAAATTACACAAAATATGAGAATGTTTCAATTTTTCTGCAGTAAAACAAACCAACGCAACATACAAAGTGGAATTTTCCACACACAAAATGTGGCATAACGCATCCAAATGGATAACGGTATAAAAACCGGATATCACTTATGCACATGCCATCATATTGCCGCACAACAACTATAATAACAACAAGCACAAAAGCACGCTTGAAGATATGATAATTGATGTGATATTAATACGATGACAGCGTCAATGCTGGGATGATCGAATTGTTGGCAGCTACGGCAGGAGCTAAGAGCTAAGCTATGTGTAAGCCAACTGAGAATGGGAAAGTGTTTGATGTATGGTATTTATGTATATAGGTATGTATGTTTATGTGTTGGCATGTATGTTATGTGCTGACAAGGACTTTGATGGCAATATGGCAATTTCTCATATCTAAACAACCACAATTGTACATACATACATACATAAATACATATAAAATATAGATACATGCTATGAATTAAGTATACATATACGTGTATACCTACATACACGCATACCTATATGGATGCAAGTATCTAGCTGCGGTTAAAGGGGTAAAATGTGCAGAGTCTAATTTCACACAATGACGTGACAATCTGTGGTGTCTGCGCGCCGCTATTGGCAATCAACATAGAGCCATCTGCCCGACCGACCAACCGGCCGACCGACCGACCGCAGGAATAAGAAGTACAAGGATGCTGTTGCTGAATGAGGCATAAAAATTGCTTATTGCGCCAATGTAGGCAACCAATATGAATGTTGCACCAACAATTGTGGTTGCTTACACATACCTACATACATACATATATATATGAGTAGCAATGTATTTGCTCTTATTGTTGTTGTGCTAATGACTGATGCCTAAGTTGCTTAGAGTGACACCATGCTGCCGTTTGCTCTTGCCACAGGAATGTTGTTGGTTGTTATCGTGGTTGCCTCTGACGTTTTACATATATGTATACACCATTAAATATATATACATACGTGTCTACCATTACACATTTATATTTATGAATGACGTTATTGTATCTTTGGTTTTCATAGGTTTTGGTTGGCATTGGAACTGCTGCAAATGATAATTTTCGTCATTAATGTCACTCGTGATGTCAATGCGATATACCCGCATACAGGGTGGGACACCTTCAGGTTTTTAAAATTATATTGAGTTTCGACATCTTTTTAACCGCTGAAGCGATTATCAACCGAGCTCCTACCTCCAATTAATGAAGAGTCTTACAGTTACAACGGCCGTTGGAGGGAGCTTTTTATTTCATTATTTAATTTTTTTAAAATTTGAGTGTTGGTCGGCCCACGCCTCAAGGACCGCTCATCCGAGTACGCACTGTTAACCACTAGGCTATTACGACAACTTGAAGAAAATTTGGAAACATCGAAAACTTACTTTCAAAGCTTCTGGCACAATTTATTCAGCGAGCTCTCCAAACCGGTTAATTATCGGACAAAACAAATTTGGGTACGTGCTCGTCCAGTGCATGCGTTCAGAGGAAAATATTGCTGATGTAGCTCCGGTGATGTTAGCGAACTCAGGGGTCCATCACAATAGCATAAGAGATGGTGGAGATCTGTCCCAAATCACTAAACGTGATGCCCAAGCAGTACTCTTTGAACCTAGCATAAAAACTAAGATCTAGTAGCATATTAGGTAATGAGGTAGCGGACGAATTCGCAAGGAAGGGCACTTCCTTTCTACTTTCGCCATATGGAAGGGTCTGGAAATGCCGCTTTTCACTTGTAAACTCATTTCAGTAGTGTCATTTATCACAGATGCTAACTTAAGATGGAAGCATATCAACTATTTCAGTATGACTAGAACAATGTGACCGATTTGGAACAATTGAATGTCTAAAGAGTTTATTTCGCTAAAAAGGAATGAAACATTTACAGTGATTGGTCTTCTTACGTGATATATTCTATTTGGTAGACACGCGAAAAGGATGTGCGTATCATCAAATGACTTTTACAGTAATTGTAAAGAGCAGGAAAAACCTGAGATCTTAAGGCACTTCTCTCGCGAATGCCTCACACTTTGGAGGTGTAGGTTGAAATCTCTAAGGGAGGCAGACTTTCGGACTTTAACGAAATAGCGGTTGCAAAGTTACGTCGATTTCTCTGCTTTGCTAACTCTACACACTGGTTGAGCTAGCGGGTGGGCACTTAATAGGTTCCTCAGTGGTATTCCAATGAGCTTATTTGGTGATCTTAGAGTGTTAATATCCGACAGCTACTTCAGCCTAACATAACCTAACATGTAGTTCAAGGTGAACTCGAAAAGCTATCAACATCAACTCTACAACATAGATTTCGCACACTTTCTACATAAAGACCTAGGTACAAAGGCTTAAAAAGTACGATTGGTCAAAAAACTTAAGCTTCATGACCAACCGCTGCGATTTGTATCGCTGAATACGCTGTAGATTACTTGGCAGAAGATTGATACTTTTTACAGCAAAATCTTCTTCTCCAATCATCTTTACTTCCAAGAAAAAGACAATACATCTTCTTCAACAATTGACTGTTTGGTGCTGAATGTGGACCGAACCGGTGGCATCGTTGGTCCGATTTTCTACTAAGTCGAGGAAGCAGCTGTCGTTATCATCAATGCTGATATTTGCCCTGTCGTACTCAAAGAATATTTTATTCCAAATTTCAACTCCTCCTCGCACTGTCAGTTAACTCGGTTGGACTATTTTTTGAGACGAGTCGTTAAGGATAAGGGCTATGCGAACCATCCACGGACGCTTTCATGACTTGGGACAGGAAATGTGTTGAAAAATTGGATCGATAGATAAAAGAAGAGGGCTACTGCATGGCCGCCATATGAGAATGAGATGGTATTCGATCATTGACCGGATTGTTGTAGCATTTCAAAAAAGGTTAAATCATTGAAAAATATGGTTCCGTCCTTTTTTAAAACAAATTTAAAACGAAAATGTTTCGTAATCCACCCGTTATACAAATATTTGAAATAAATATGTCTGGTGGCATGCGCAGGAGCAAGTTCCTGGAAAATTATTTTAGGAAATAAATTAGAAAAATATAATTTAAATATATATTATGCAATCGTATTTCGAAGATGTGTATAAAATTGACTCAAAGTTTGTAACACTTTAAGAGAGTATTTTGACCGGGGAACTATACATTTGTCATAGAGTACACGAGGTTTTTGATAAAAGCGGGTGTGCTTCCCTTCGCTACCATTGCACATACTCTTGAAGACCTCACAGGCCGATAGAGCATCCCAATTCACCTTCATGCGACTTTCCGCTCTCTTGCAATATTCATTGTACAGAATCTTTAGCGTCTTTCGTAATTCTTGTACTGATTGTACTGTTGGCAGACGGATGGTAGTTCTAAAAATCTGATTATTATTATAGTTCGATTCATTTTCGGGCCTGGAGCCCAGTAAATATGCAATTGATTTTCTGCTGACCTCTTATCAAATGTTTCGTACTTCTTAGAGTGTTTTCTGATATTATACGAAATGCGATTATTGCTTTAATTATCACCTGGTTATCGACGTATGGATTGCGGCCGCAATAGCCAAGTGGGTAGCATTGCCAGGCAGCTCAGAATAAGCTGTAGGCCTCTCCCTTTTTTTGAAAACATCAAGACAATTACCACAAATTTTAGGAGAGGCTCAGCCGAAAATCGCTCCAGGGGTACGAAGCGCCGTTTATGTATAAGTGTTGTCAAATTCCATATGGTTTGCTGCAGCGCTAACCAGCTTAGCGGCTTTCCATATCACGAAGACCTCTGTTTAGAAAATATTAAAAAGTTTCTGTTGCTTTATGGGTTATCTGAGATTTAGCTCAAACCACCAGCATCCATTGCAACACTAATTTTTGGTATGCACATTTCTTCGCCATCCGTCCCAGATAAAGCTTAGAGGTTTGTAGACCATTTCCTTGGTTCTAACGTCACCAATCTCTCAGTGTAATCCTTTGCAAAGCTTTCCATTTCATTGAATAACATATAGCACAGCCATTGGAGAGGTCCTTAGCGCTCTCGTTGTAAAGAGTGCAGCGAACCACTACATCCGCTTCAATGGTTTTATGTATTACAGATTACACTGCCCGCTGCCCGCTATACCATAGCACTATAGACTACCAATTGGCTGTGTAATACCAATGCTTTTATCAGGACGATAGGCGCCACGTAACCTCAAGCAACTCCTTACATGCATAGGAGGCACTATTGGTCTTTTTCAACCTCTTGTTCCCATTGAGCTTCCGCAACTGATTGTTTCTCCAAGTAACTTCGCTTTAAGTCCTGCCTGTTAACTGACTGTTCCAGATATTATTTGATCTACAAAAGACTTCACACACCAAGCCGAGATCAACTGTAATACGTAATCTTTTACTCAAAAAATAAGTAATATTCTTCTGTCACACTTTAAAGGATTTCTAAAACTTTTTAATACAACTAAATTGAAACTCTCTGAAAAATATTTTTATTTTTCCAGAAAACATTGAGAAAAAATGTTATATATGTATATGTATATTTATAACCCTCCCTCCTTGTATTACTTCACTCTTCCTTGCATTCTTATGAAAAATATTAGCATCTGCTTATTTACGAGCATATTTTATGTTTATTTAAAACGAATTATGTTTATTTGTCTGTGATTTGGGCACTTGACTGGCAGCGAGAAAAAAAAGCACGTCATTTATCATAATGACAACAATGATAATAATGTTGGTTGCCCTCTTTTGACAATTCAAAGTGATAATACAGCTTGTCGCTGTCACCAGGCGCTCTCTCTAAGTATTGATTGCTCAAATGCGCTTACTGAGTGGTGGCACCTCTCACCAAAAATGCCTTTACATTTCGATTTTTATTCGAGATTTTCTTTCTCTCCTGTATTTATGTAAATTTTATTTGGCAATCCGTGATTTCCTCTGCTCCCTGCAGCACTCAATCGTTGTATTCAGTGAGTCGTTCTCGCCGTCGTCAATATTTTAGTATGAAAATTAGGTGCACAGACACAGAGAGTGGTGGGGAGTTCTGGTGGTAATGTTGGCTTTTATTGTCATTGCTCGCTCTCCTCCTGTCGATGGGCGATTATCATTTTCACGGCACAAACATGATTTATTCATTTAACTTTGCTGGACTTGATTTCGTTTTTTTTTATTTACTTTTTCCTTCTACTTCTTTTATTCATTTTTTTTTTTTTTTTTGAATAATTTTGCACCTTCTGTTGTTTAACAAATAAAGCATTTGAATATTTCATGCTAAAAAGGGAAGTGGGTTTTACACTTATTCTTATCGATTATATTGAGAGTTCGGCATATTGGACCACTTTAGAAAAAATGAGATTATCAGTTTAAGGCAGTGATTGTGAGTATTTTAAGAGACTTCTCGAGCATTCCAATGCTGCTTTTCATAAAAATTTATAAATACATGATTAACTATATTCAATGAAAGAAGAAATCAATCAGCTTCAAAAGTAATAGTTTCCAGGATGGTATCACAGAACTGATTAGAGTAGGAAGAGTCTCAGTAGGTAATGAAGTTGAGATGATTAGAAATTTTACTAAAGTCTGGATTAAAGATTGGGTCCATAATTTTCGTGCCAAATAATATTATTCCAGGTATTGGCTATCTGAATAATATTTTCCCATCTTTCTGACATCGAAAAATAGAACGAAGCATGAATCAAGCCAATTAGTGCTATTCTTTCCTGATGTGAACCGTATTCCAGTGAGTGCGCTCAACACCGGCCGAAACAAATGATATTCAAAAGGAGCAAAACTTCCAGTTAGTGTTTTCCGAGTCCAAGCCGATATTGTGGCATAAATCCGAACGTTCTAATGATGGAAAATGATTCTCTGGTGTCTGCTCGAAAGTTTTAGACGCAGCAGCTCCCTTCAATTGGATGAGTTTTTATCAGTATCATTATCCATTAAGGGTTTCACCCGGTTTAAGTAGCTCATAAGCCCGCATGCTTTTCCCGTTCCAAAGAATAGAGACCCTGGCGGGTATTTGGTTTTGAGGTGGTTTTCTCTGGCTTGCCAGGCTTCCCATCTGACTTTTTGCCCGTCGATTTATCTCCTCGCTAATTGACTCCAATCGGACGCACGTCGTATGAGATATACGATAAAATTGAAATTGTTCAACAAACCATAAAAATAACTGCTACATTGTGTAGGTCATGTTGTTCGAAAAAACGAAAATACTCCTGAAAGTATTCAATTCAATACCCGACGGTACTATGAAAGTTAAAAGCTCGTTTCGATTGGATGTACCTATATAGCCGGCGGCCGCAATAGCCGAGTGATTATCACTGCTTACTGTCATTATGAATACCAGGGTTCGATGAACATCCAACATTATTGAAAATTAAGTTTTCCAATTGCGGTCGCCCCTCGTCAAGAATTCTTAAGCTCCCCGAGTGTATTTCGGACAAGAAATAAAAGCTCCTCATAAAAATCCATCGACTGTTCGGATGTGGCTTCGTTTGTTGGAAACATATCCAGACGCAATACCACAAATTGGAAGAGGACCTCGGCTGAAGATAGTAGCAGAGGCGAGGGGGTTCCTAGCCACCTTTCATTGACACCATTTCCTATTCATTAAGGCAGTAGCTTTTTGCTGCCTCTTAATACCTGTTTATGTTTATGGAAGCAGAGACAATATACCATCATGACCTTCTCAAAGGGAGATTAGCTTCTCGCCGCTTATAAGTAGGTGTATGTACGTAAAAGCGAGGAATAGTATTTCCCCACGGTTTTCCCAGAGTCTAGATACCAACTCGCCGCTTTCTAATATCTGTAAATGTTCGCAAAGTCTCCTCCTCAGTTGGAGATTAGCTCCTTGCTGCCTCTGATATATTTTTTGTATTCTTGTATATATTGAAGGCCGTGAATAGTAGCTCACCACAACCTTCCCAAAAGAGGAATAGTCCCTCGAGGCCTTCAAATAAATGTTTATATGTAAAGGCCCTCCCAATGAGGATATACTATCTCAATTCTGTCTCTTAATACAGTGAAGAAAAAGCTCCTCGTCGCTTTAATATGTTCAAAGTTCGGGATTAGTATCTCAACTGACCTTCTCAGATGAAGAGTACCTCCTCGCTACCAATAGTATATGTTCGAAAAGGCCACAACTCTGATGGAAAGTAGCTCCTTGCGTCCTCTTAATTGCTATGTATGTTCAAGTCCGGGAATAGTATCTCACCACTACCTTCCCAGAGCAGAAATAGTTCCTCGATATCCTTAAAAAAGTGTGTATTCGTATAGCATGTAGCTTTTCATTGCCTCTTAATTGTTATATACATATACAAATATTCGTAAAGGGGGGAACAGTAGCTCACCACAACCTGCCCAGTTGAGAATAGTTTCTCATGCTGGCCTTCCCAGATGCAAAATAGTTCCCCGTAACGGTTCTCTCTCAAATTCTTCAATGGAGTCTAGTTCCTTGCCGCCTCTTAATTCTTGTATATGTTCAAGGTTGGAAAAGTATCTCACCACCATCTTCCCAGAGGAGGAATAGTTCCTCGATGTCCTTTTAAATAAGTTTGTATTCGTAGAGGTTTTCCCAGAGAGGATATAGCTCCTCACTGCTCCTTAGTACCTATATATATTCGTATAGTAGCTCACCATAACCTCCTCGCCACTTATATATGTTCAAAATGGAAAATAGTATTTCATCCTGACTATCCCATATGGAGAGTAGCTCCTCACTACCACGAGTTTGGATCCGTAAAGGCGGGAAACAGTACCTCACTGCAGCCTTCTCACAAAGATAGCCTCTACATGAGTGCTATATTTTTTCAGGAAATGCTAGCACTCTCATGATAGCCATTATAGGTAGTACTGCCTCGTCTTGTAGTTAACATGCAACTGTCGCAGCAGCAGTCAACTCTTAGCACATGTCTACTGAGTCTGCGGCTGGCTTTTTGGTATGTTTAATAGCCACAGATTTGTTTTGCTTGTCCGCTGTCGGATGTGCACCGCCTTTATTTCTTGCGATTATATTTAAAAATTAAAAATTTATTTATTTAATGCTTCTTTTACAATATTTTGGTTCGTTGGCAAAATTTTAATTAAGAACTCTCTCGAGACTTTGGCTTAACATTTTCAATAAAAAATTCATATTTCATACACGTGCCCATGGCCTAGAAGAAAACCTATAAGTGCATACGTATATGTATATATAAAGTATCCACAAAATGACTAAGGAAACAAATATTTAATGAAAATTTCACATTTTTGAGCGCTCGCATTTTTTTCCACAGCCATGAAACCTTTAATTTACTTAAATTAATATGCAAGACAACGTAGACTACCCGTCAACGCGACTCGACCACAGCGCTAGTGTCCGTTGCGACCACGCTGCGAATTGTGGAAATCCGTTTAGGCTTTAAACGTTAATTAGAGCAATTGAACCGTAAACGAAACGACGCCCAAACCAGCAGCCACTTTGCATGGAGGCAGAAGATACGTGGATCCGCAAATACTCGTAGTTATACGTAGGTATGTGTGTATATATTTACACTGGCACAACTATAAATGTATATTTATATAGTTATATTTTACTTATACATATGTATATATTGTATATATATATATATATGTGTGTGTGTATGTATGTAAGTACAACACAAATGCGCCAAACTACCAGCTTTCCCCCATGGGCAACAATGAGACGCTGTCGCACTGGGAGGATACGGTGCTGTGGAAGCCAAAAAGTTGCCTGCCCGGAATACGAAATTGTTGTCACGTAAGGATAAAGAAAATGCTTGCAATTTTATGTCGATTTCTTCCGTACTTTTCAGCATTTTCTCCAGTTTTATTTCCGCTCATCTGCCGCACCGACAACATTTTATTGTTTGACTGCGGGGAAGGTTGGGAAGGCTGGGAAGGCGTACAGAAGAAGTTGAGGTAGAAGTGAAACGACGAGCTAACGGTAAAGACATAGTAAATGATTCAGTAGTGTAGCAGCAGCAGCAGCAATACTGTCGCGTACGATTACACCTTGCCGCAGCAGTAGTAGCAGCTTGAAGTAGCAGCAGCTGAGCTTAGCAGCTTAGCAGTTACAATCGCAAATCGGCGACAATTGACGGCAAGTGGGCGGCAACAGCAACCACCTTGGCAAATCCGCCAGTAATAAACGTGAAGAAATCAAACAAATAAAAAAATAAAACAAAATAATAGCAAAATGGCGAAGAAGATGTGAAGTGGCAGTGGCTGTGGCAGTGGCAACCGGTTGAGTGGAACTTGCAACGTTATCGCCTAAAATCGATTTCAATTTTTACGACATTATGCGACAATTTCCATTTCGGCAACATTTGTGTACGAGCACTTTGTGTGCATATCTATATATGGTATGTATGTACATACTTATTTTATATGTATGTATGTATTGGTGTGTGCAAAATTATATTTGCTTAGACAAGCGTAGCGGTTTATTTGTGTTCGAAAGTTCAACACGGATTTGTTGTAAGTCCTTTTGTTTGTATTCAAAGTTAACTAACTCTTAAGAGTATTTAAGTTTGTAAGTGGTTCGCAAAGTAAACTTATTTAAATGCATTTAAAACGAAAAATACTAAAAACAAGTATCTGTACTCGGAGCCAAACATCGAGGGGAGAAGGAAGTTTGCGTTGGTTGCTATGAGATAAAGTCACACTCCTGGTAGTGCATTGACTATATGAAATCACAGTTGAGCTCAAGAAGTCTAGAGATAGATTCTGTCAGCAATGAGAAACCTCCGAAGTTCCCAGCTCCCGTAGAATTTCACCATTTCTCAGCTTCAAGAGTGCTTACGTTTCCGAGTTGGCACCCATTATCCTTTATAATTTCTCTTCTAATGAACGGGAGAGGAATAAGAGCCAAAAGCAACAGACCAATCCCATAAATCCAAAAGGTTTTCGGCAAAACAGCCTTATTATCTTCATTTAAAAAAAAATACTTACAACCAAAGAGAAATACTTCCAAACAGCTTTTTCTAAGAGCAAATCAGTGGTTACCACTCTTTATGATATTGTAGACTGGGAAAGATCTCGTCCTCAAAGCGATATTTTCCTTGATATTAGTAGGATTATTAATAATATCTTACCCGAAATAGTTACGACTGCACTTTGACACTCCTTCTAGCCGCATCTTCGTCAGTTTCACAACCACTGTAATAACCAGACACTGTGTGATGAGTACTTAAGGTGAAGAATGGATTACTCTTCCCACTTTTTCTGTCGTAGCGGCAGGGACATAGATGAGAAGGTGTGGGAATAGCATTAGCTCTGGCATTGCCCAGCCGTTGGTACGGTCCAACATTTTTTCATCGAAAATTTTTACTTCGGTTACCTTGCAGAACGTGCTTAGTGACAGCTCGATAAATTATTGCTTGATAAGGAGACACATTTATAGCCAGATACTACGCTTTCTCTTCTTCTATGGTCTCTTAAGACCGAATTTATACTCATCATCAGAAGGTGCAATCCATCTTCCCGATAAAACAACTTTTATGAGCAAACTTGATGTAATTGAGAGAATGGAATCCATGCTCATTACAGGAGCTCTAGAAAGCTGGGACTACCTAGATAGAGCTTTACCGCTGTGTGCTCATTTCTTCCTCCTCATCATTCTCAAAGCTTCTGCAGCATTTCCTACAGGGACCCCCTAGTCCCTCTGCATATCCTTCTATCAGTCAGTGGCTTGCCAGGATTTTTATTACCCTAGACATCCTCTCTACTTTTAAGGAGTATATATCTCATGATATCTTCTTATCTCATTTTGTCCCTTGAAACTCTGCTTAATCTTCTTCCGTCAGACCTGTACAAAAGACTTCATCTGACCTACATTGCTATAAGACTAAATGCAACTTAAACCAGGAGAAACTGCAGTACAGGGCACAAGACAGCGTACAGACAAGCACTGAACGCTATTCACCAGGATTCAGTCAAAACCTTCAAAGACTCCCTTCCCGTGAATGGCGTACTCGGAGTAAAAGTACCACCTATTGCAGATAATGAGCTCGAGCTGCCTCGAGAAACCCGCATGACACTGGCACAACTTAGGTCTGGATACTGTAGCAGGTTAAACTCCTACTTATCCAGGCTCAACCCCAACATACCCAACGTATGCCCTGCATGTGGAGAGTCTCCACACGACACTAATGCCTCTTACAGCCGAGACATCTAACCCCCCTCCCTCTGGCCGATCCCGTCGAAAGAGCACGTTTCCTGGACCTCCCGTTAGATGACTTTGTTGACTTAAATTGATTAACCTGTCCCTAAGCGGGGTTAAAGAAGCCGTTACAACAACAACAACAAGCCTAAATATTAAACTTCAATTCATTCTCGGAGCAGGTAGATTAGACCACTTCAACCTTCTGTTAAGACAAGATATTTTCAACCAAACTCTCAGAGAAAAACGAATGGGGAATGCGACATTTTTAGATGAAAGACCCGTTGTTTACCTTTACCGACGGCTCAAAATTCGATAACAGGATGGGGTGTGGAGTTCAGTCAGGACCCCTCGCAAATTATATGAGCAAGAGACTTCTTGACCACTTCACGAGTAGAGTCAAGAACAAATGGCAGGGTGGGCTACTTGCAATGTAACCAAACAGATCTGATCATCAATCATAAAAAGAGAACAAAACCTCTACTCCTTCTAGACCAGGCCTCACAATCAGCGTAATAACCAGATACTATCTCATGGGACTCGCGGTAGGAGAACAGATTACCTCTCTAAGAACTCCTGTTGCAGTTGCAGGGATATGTATGAGTAGGAGTTAGTTGGTGGAGCCATTCCTCTGTCACTGCCTAGCCGTCGTCGTTTTCTCAGAATTTTTTACTTCGCATACTTTGTGGAACTTGCTTAAGCATGTGTCAGCAATCTTATAGCTTTCATCGCCTACCACTAATACCACAACGGTCCAGTAGACCTGAGTTCACTTGCTTAGCGAGGTTTCGGGATCCGGCCAGTTCAAGAACTAACTAAATAACTAACTGGAAATGTCATAGGCCATTAAGAAAGGAATCACTAGATTCATTTACGGTAGAGTCAAACAACTACCATCTTTTAAAAGACTCAACTTCAAATCACTACTAAGTAAGCAACGAATTGACTGTTTCAAAGGGTGACTTTCACTGCCTGGAGTCCAGTCCAGGCACAAAAAGCCTGTATGAAAACTTGTACTCTGTGTAGCAGTTCAGTTTTTTCAGGTAACGGACTATATTTCATAAGAACCTGTATTCTTCAAGTCTCGTTCTATTCTTATTTTGCCGTAACCGTACCGTAAATTCCAGATCGTCATGGTCCAGGTCCAGGTCCGTCCAGGTGACTCTTGTACAACCTAGACCAGTATCCCATATGGTGAGGTCCCTCTGGTTCGAAATAAGTCGTGGTAGTTTATAAAATCTTATGTGCTTACAAGATCTCTATTATCATGCCCGGAGTTTTAACGGAGAATTGTTAGATTTTTATTGGATTGTGAAGATTGGGATCTTATCGGGTCAACTGTAATGGTTCCAAAGTCTTCCAACGTAAGGAAAGGAACTTTGCCCCCAGTACAATGAATTAGTTTTTCCCATTAGTGCTTCGATTGGCCGAAGAAAGATTTTAGTTGAGTTAACATGGTCGGCAGCTCTTCTGGACATGTTCAGTACTATCAGTCTCTACTTCATATAAGAATGCATAGTTGGAGACCAAGCACCGTCTTGGGCAAAATAAAAATTCCAGGTATTTATGGTACTCCAGATGGTCTGGCTCTAGTTTCAAGAAAAATTCTTATCCACACCAACTGATATAGAGATTAATACTATCTTTCTAAGCACCTTTAAACCCACTAATCGACGGAGTTTCTTACCGTCGTCATCGAAAAAGCTTGTTTTGTAATCTACCACTTAAGCGTGGCGAGCTCTAGAACATCGATATTGTCTAGCATCGTCGCTTTTTGGAGATTAGAAAGCAATCAAATCAGTATTCGAACTGATAATTGTGCACATGGCAGTATGGACTGCTAGCCACTCGATTAAAGCGGCCGTTCGGGGCTGCTAAACAAACGAATTGTAGGGAGCTTGAAGATCTTCTAGCTTCAAGACCAAAGTCTGGACTGTTGTAAAATAATGTTTAAGTCAAAAGGCTCTCAGGAGAAGCAGAGTTGCTTATTTCAGAATAACTAGACCAAAAAGGAGATATTTGTTAACTTCTCGTGTTCTTTAAGGGACCCCTTCCTCAGCTTTTATTTAAGAAAAAGGTAAAAGAAGACGAAACTAAATTTTAATAAATAAATAGAAACCCAGACGCATTTCTCAAACATCTTAATTAGCCAAAAACGCTTCTTGAATTTTTAAATAAAGGCTTTGCAGGCCTCCTCGTTATTGCGTCTGGCATACTCGATTACTTCATTATAGAAGTACCTTAATTGCATTAGAAATACCTATTTGTTGACTAAATAACTAAATGTTCCTACCTGTAGACGCGTGTAACCTTTCATGCACGATAAGTGTGTGTGTGTGTGTGTGTTTAGCTAAGAGTGTCATTAAAATTACATATACCTGTTGGTGTGTGTGTGTAAATAATTTGGCAGTGACATTTTTTTTAATGAGACATTCCAAACTAAACCTAATTTCAGTCAACTTTAAGTAATAAACAAAGGCCATCACTTATTTGTGGTAGAAACTATTAGTCAAAGGAAGAAGCAGGAATAGAAGAGTCAACAGCTTTGTAGGCTGTCTCGCCTACACTAATAACAGACCGTATGACTGAATCCTGACTGTCTACCTTTTGTTTGTTTAAGAAGATCCTTTGTCGTCTGTGAAGCCTGTTACTGTTGTTGTTGTTGTTATTCTTGCTATCGTTGATATTGTTATTGCTGTTGTTGCTACTTACACTTGCCTTCTTGTTATTTGTACAGTTCATTATCATTAACGCTGTCACAGTTACTGTTATGGCAAAACATTTATTTGTGTTGTATTTGGTTTATTTGCTCCTGACATTGTTATTATTGTAATTTGTACAATAATTTAACAGAAAGGCAAATAAACAAACAACCGAGACACGTCGCACTCATTGTCGACGAACGTGACATACTTTGGCAAGTTGTCGCAGGTATTTTGTGCCGAATTTAACAATTCAGTATGTACATATGTAGAGGTATATTAAACATATGCTCTTATACCTATATACATATGTATGTATGTATTAATAATATGTTATATTAGGAGCCATGCGCCTGTGGCGGCAAGAAGCTTGTTAAATTTATATAACACAAATGCCTGAATATAATTATATTTAAATAAACATGAATCAATTAAAAACTAAAAATAATAGTTAAAATATAAAATTAGTAAAAAACAATATATGCGTAAAACCGTGTTTGAAATTCCACGTTTATTTAACTTAATTTTTTTCCCTCATTTTTTATTTTTCATTTTTATTTTATTTTATTTTATTTTATATTAAATTAATTTAATTTTATTTTATTTTATGTTACTTTATTTTATTTTATTTTATTTTATTTTATTTTATTTTATTTTATTTTATTTTATTTTATTTTATTTTATTTTATTTTATTTTATTTTATTTTATTTTATTTTATTTTATTTTATTTTATTTTATTTTATTTTATTTTATTTTATTTTATTTTATTTTATTTTATTTTATTTTATTTTATTTTATTTTATTTTATTTTATTTTATTTTATTTTATTTTATTTTATTTTATTTTATTTTATTTTATTTTATTTTATTTTATTTTATTTTATTTTATTTTATTTTATTTTATTTTATTTTATTTTATTTTATTTTATTTTATTTTATTTTATTTTATTTTATTTTATTTTATTTTATTTTATTTTATTTTATTTTATTTTATTTTGTTTTATTTTAATTTATTTTATTTTATTAAAGTTTATTTTATTTTATTTTATATTATTTTATTTATTTTAATTTAATTAATTTTTTTATCTTATTTTATTTTATTTTATTTTATTTTATTTTATTTTATTTTATTTTATTTTATTTTATTTTATTTTATTTTATTTTATTTTATTTTATTTTATTTTATTTTATTTTATTTTATTTTATTTTATTTTATTTTATTTTATTTATTTTAATTTAATTAATTTTGTTTTATTTCATTTTTTTCATTTTATTTTACTTTATTTTATATTTATTTTTTATTATGTAATTTTAGTTGTCAAAAGTTATCAAAAGGTAATTACCTACATATGTATTTTAAGCATTTATTTTGTAATTTTTGTGCACTCTTAAAAGGAAGTCTGTGGCGGAAGCCATGTTAGGCGTCAAATTTTCAAGCAAACTTGTGCCAGTAAATCATGCGTTTGTCTGTACATACATCTATACTTGTATATAATATATGTATAAAACCCAACTGAGCAAATATTTAATATTACAAATAGGCTTACAAATATACGTAAGTACGGAACATATGCAGTTCAATGGTACACACAGAAATTGCTCTGATTTACGCCGCAACAAATCACAACATTAAATATGTGGAAGGCTCCTGACGAAGTGAAAAAAAAAATTACTTAGACATCAAGTCAAGCTGTTGAAAATTTTTAATTTTTTTATGAACACAAGGTGTTGCCGATACTTATATTTCGCGGGTATGAAAGGGCGAGATGGCAATTCTTGTTTGTACGAGTTTGCTCTTAAAGAGACTTATACAGTCGTCTTCGTCTTCTGAGGTTTGGACAGTCGGAGATAAATACTTTGCGGATGAGACACAGCTGACATTGCAAGCATGGAAGAGAAATACGAATACAAAGAAACACACGAAACAACGGCGCAAGCACTCCAGCTATAAAAATTTTCGGGCTTATACTCTCTGATAGACTATAATATTTTTAACTGGATCTGTATCTACAAAGATGAGTTGATTTAGTATTGAAAGAGTATCCAGCACTGCTCGCTAACTAGGCTTCTAGAGTACTCATTTCATCTGCGGTTGTACAGCAGCAAATAAATTAGTTCTTCTCTCATCACCACTGCAGCTCCTCTTCTGAAAGAAGCACTCAGCATCCCTGCATGTCGATCCTCTTAGGGAAGTTATATTGATTTACATAAACTCGTGCCAGCCTGGATTGTAGTGCTCTAGAGGGAGAAAAATTGTTTGTGTAAAGATGCATATCAAAGGAAATTTTCTAAGAAGAATTAGAAGTGACATATCCTCTTCTTCATCTTCATTGGCATGGGTACCGCTTATGCGAACAATGTTGAATCTATCGTCTATTGTTCATACTGCTCTTCCCTGTTTGGCGCCAGTTAGAAATACCAAGTGAAACCTGGTTGCTTTACACTTGATCCTTCCAAGTGAGTGAAGATATTCTCTTCCTCTGCTTCTACCGGCTATGCCCAATAATTTCGCATAGTTTTTTAAGTTAACCTTTTCATTACACTCTTTCATTATAAAGCAATTCAGTAGGATAAAAGAAGGAGAGACAGTGAAAGAGATATTTTCTTTAAGTGATATTCGCAAAACAAAAACAGGAAACCAAGCTTTGCTGTTCATTTGGAGAGCGAAGAGACTTATTTTTAAATTATTTTGGGTTTTGATAGAATTAGTCTCAAAAAAAAAGGATTTAATCTCGAAAGAAAATTTTTTGAAATGTCAGTAGTTTTTGTAGTGCAAGTACTTTAATCTTAAATAAATCATAAAAATTCGATAAGTACTTTTTGAGTTAAGCCGGGATAAATACTCCTAATATGAGCATTTTTACTTAGCAAGAGTAACACAAACTTTGCTGAAGAATCACACTATATTTTAGCAAAAATATGAGGAAAGTTTCTTAAGTCGTCTTTGAGCTTATCGCAAGCAGACAGACAGACATAGAGTAGGAATTTGTTTATAATAACTAGTGAGAGGGATTACGTAAAGAATTAACTAAAGGGCTTAGTACCATCATTTCAAAATGTCATGCAGGTTACATCGTTGGCAAAAACCAGTTCTAGTATATATTTTCTGGTGTCGGACTGAACAATCACCCTCCACCAGTTCTCAAGCTGGTTCGAATGCCACTCGGAGTCATTTCAATATCATTGCTGTTTAAAATATATTTACGAACAAAACATATGTATATTTACGCATCGTGCGTGTGACAGCATCAGTGTACATATACATATATGCAAATTGTTGCTAGTTAAGAACACACATCCGTTTCCGGGTTTCGGGTTGGCGTTGCTTACCAAACTGTTGGTAAATAGACGTAAGCTAAAACGTTCTAAGCTATGTTTCGTAAATACTTACGTTCGAAGCTGCATATGTACACATAAACAGCGCACACATACGAGTATGTGTACAAAACAGATGCCGATAGCGCCCACACACCAATATATGTATATATAGTATGTACACATAATATTTACCTGCTGTTGGCAAAATCGGCAGCAGGTCGGAGTATAACCATTTTACTTATTTTTTCTACACTTTTGAAAAGTCTTCGGGTATTACTTTAAGTGGTGGGGATGGGAAGAGAGTGTGAACTTGTAAGCTTTTCTTGTTGTTCACAACAAATCGTGCAAATTTTGTGTACGCGGAAAATTGTGTGCAAATTGGAAGACATTACCAGCGAAGTGTGTGGCTATATACATACATACGTACATATGTGTAAAAGGACATGCGTGCATACCTATATGTTAGTGTATGGACGCTTTTGTTACTCCTCGTTTCCCTTCAGTATATTTATGGTATGAGTGTGCCGGATTACTGCTTATGAGCGCGTTCAAGCGCAACAATGAATTTCTTATGCACCACTACACCGTCTGCCGATAAATAAATAAAAAATATATTTGAAGATTTTTTTTCAGATTTACGAGGAATGTGCTCTTTGTAGAGTTGGTTTTAAGAAATATGTTGAAAACAATAACAGATTTTCATATTTTAATATTAAATTTTATTCTCCAATACATTTACATATATACATGTAAGTCTATGTGAAACATTTTTGGAGTACTACCATTGGATGGTTTGTCAGCAAGGGGCTTTGAATATATTTGAACTGAATCGCCCGGACACCAAACCAGTAACAATGACTTGCTCCAAAATAGGGCTTTATTTTCTATCCACCCACTTCCACTTCCTTTTTTTGAAGCCAGTGAAAGGGTTTATTTTAGCAGGTGACCGCTGAATGAAAACAAGCTTGCGTCCCCTGAAACCGGAGAGCTGAAAAGGTTCTTGAAACCTCTTTAGTTTACGGAAACCCTGCAGTATAGCAAGCACAGTTGGTAAAAAGTCCCGACGTCGTTCGGTTCACGAAAGGCCATTCTTGGTACCTCCATCCAAAGCGAGATATTACAGAAAACATATGCTAGTTTAAGTCCCACAAGATTTACACAGAACAACAGTCTTTTCCAGAGCTCTTGTATTTCTAGAGAAAAAACTCTACATCACAGCATATGTTACTCAAAAATCTTGGTGAAGAATAAGCCTTTAGTTACTGGGTGGAAAAATTGGCGGACAGTTGCAACAGTTTTAGAAATTCCAAGAGCTATTGGAGCGGAACAACTAACGAAAGATTACAAATCAAGCATAAAATGAATCAAATGATATATTTGTTGTCTGAGAGTAACGAGCCCAACTGATCTACAAGAAATATAGGCGCCAAAATATTTCGATCGCAAGTAAACTGTGCTATAAGATTTTTGAATTTCGAAAAACAAAACCAAACGGGAACTCCAACTGTGAGTACCTTCAAGAAGATTCCTGCCGCAACCACATCCCTGGTGAAACCTTAAAGCAAAATATTAGAGTAGCTACAATTAAGCTACTCTTCTATTAGCCGTGACTCCAACCTCTACTTGGGTTGGTTACCGCATCTCGCAAAAGGGTTGCCCACGTTTCCAGGTACGTGGGTATTGTCTTGCAACTTAAACTGCATGCCCGAAAGTAGGTTTACAACCCAACAGGACGAATAACATTATCAGCATTAAAATACAACTCTGAATCACTCTGGCCAATTGGTGCTACTTTGGACTGAGCATGCAATTGAAAAGGTCCTCGCTCAACAGACAAAGATTAAGCGCTATAAATTACTCATCATTCCCATCCTAATTGAAGGTACTGAATGTAGTACCCTTCAGTGGAAGACCTACAGTCCGTTGAAAAGATTAAGAGAGAATATCCTGGCTCTTCAATTAATGTTACAACTAGCTAAATTTAAAGTTTTCAGCGGATGACTCCTCTTCTTAAAACAAGAGCCCTGCTGTCAACGAAAACTCTTGTAACTTTTTAAACTTTTCTCCATTAAACTTTCATGATAATACTAAACTCGGCTTGGCTGTGGGGAAGGGTAGACTAAACCACCCCTACTCTCTGCTTTGGCGACGAATTTTAGTGCAAAATCTACAAAAAGGATGAGACACGTAACTCATGGGCAGTATGAGCTGGACGAAAATTGCTCAATTCAGTTGAAGTCTCTCTATAAAACCATAGGGCTACTTTCCCACTATAGCGTTTTTTCAAGTACAACTAACTGAAATACCAGTGATCTTCTCATGTTTGAATAAATCTTCGCGAATAATCAGTCGGTATGGATTTTTATGATGTGATTTTGTTCCTTGTCAAAAATACACTTGGAGAGCTTGACCTTCTCTGCCAAGGGGTGAACGCAATTAAAAAAAATTAATCATTTTTTTAGATGCTGGTCGGTAAAGGACATAACCTTCCGAATGGTGGTACGCACTTTCAACCACTCGTGTTTTGTCTTGCATAAAAAAGCTCAATAAAAGCAGTAAAACTCTGAAAGGACTCTCGAACAGGATTTGGGTCCCAGACACCGTGAACTTCCAGGTTTATTTAGGGCAAACAAGATACCACAGTAAATGTTTCATACAACATGTCTTTCTTCCTTCCAACAACTGCTAATCTCGCTCTACTTCAGCAGGATCGTAGCAAAATTTCTACTCATTACGCAGTGATGATTTCTCGCGGTCGAGGACTCTCTATAACCTTTCCTCCAACATTGTGTTTATACCTAGCATTGTATTCGTATTGTGATCTAAATACTGTACGGAAGAGCGCTATATAAAGCGGATAGTAGTGGATGCCCTGAGCATGCGGAGGATTACTAATTCGACACGTCATTGCTTTCTTGGTAAATTATACCTACTGTCTTTGCTGAAATAGCTTCAGAATTTAAGTAATCTTAATGGTTTCATAAAACACACTAAGTGCTTTGAACATCTCGGGAGGTGGTGGAAATCTTCACATCCTAAAATAAAAAGTGGCATAATGGCATAATGCAACGAAAGTTTGTCTCTGGATCTCAACTGCTAACATTCTTTTTTGACCCTTAAACTTTATACCTATAAGCCTAAGCCTATAGGCATTATAGACCTAATATCGAGAACCGCCTTGGTCGTTTAGGGTCTGAACCCGATCAACTAACCATAACTAGTTTTTCTCGTCCTTTTTATGCAATTTCTGGGTTGAGCTTACAACACAATGAACCTTAAATTCAACTACGGTCGGTAATTGTCTTACTAGAGTCTTCAAGCTACTTCGTAATTCTTCATTTCCCTACAGAACGAGTTCCTAAATATCATATTTATTACACCAATAACGCTTTATAATATTTTACGGTGTTTTTACGGCTGATTTGAAAAATATGCTAGTTAGTAGGAGATCGAAGAGGAGTTTAGCAAATCAATCGCCTTCGAATCTACTACTTTATAGTACAATTTTTCGAAAATATCACTAAAGCAAATAAAAAAAAGTGATTTTAATTTTATTATTCACTCCCATTCCACTTCACTTTTTCACTCATGAATTCTTGTAGAAATTAAAAAAGTTGCCTGAAATTTATTTATATGAAGCAGTGAACAAGAGGCAATGTTTTTAAAATCAATTGCCTACTTCTTTACTACTTAACATAAACAAATTCTTTTGAAAAAAAAATAATAATTTCACTTTCACTTGAAATATTCACCACTTATGTCACTCACTCAAGATCGATGGAAGTGCAAATGATGATCTCAAAGCAAATGCAATCCTATTTTATACACTCTAATAGCATTTGTATAGAAGAAAACAAGCAGATAACATGTTTGAAAACAAACAGCTAATGCTAAAAACAAACAAAAACAACAACAACATTTGCAATTATCTCAAATTTTCATTGACCTTTGTCACCAGTGTAACTGTCTACGCTTGCTTTGAACACGTCAAAAAGGATAAGTTTGTATGGATTTATTATTTTGTAAGTGTTTAAGGGATTATCATTAGACAAATATTTGTGTCGATTTATATTTCTAACGGTTAAGGAAAAATAAGTATTTATGTATTTATGTATAGCATAAGAGTTTTGGGTTCTTTACATGGTAAATATTAGTTCATTATAAATATTTTTCTATTTTCTATCTGAAACCTTTTGACAAATAATAGTAAATACGTGTATGTTTTCACCGGCGCGCTATAATTCTTTTGTTTCGGTATTATTTTAGAATTTTTTCCACCTTACGTAGCTGTGTAATTTATTGAAACTAAATATTAAATTAAATAAAGATGATTATTTTATGAAGGAATAAATGAGCTCTTGATTTTGAAGTGGTATAAGTAAAAAATTTTAACAATCTAGTTTATCAGCTATGTCATATCAAATCCTAATAAAATAACATAATTTGAAGAGATTAGCAGTGTGCCATGAAAATTAACTCAATAAAATGTGTTTATTTTTTGGTTGGTAATCAAAATGCAGCTACTGTTTTTTTATAGTGCATAATTCAGTCTGTTCACAAAGTTTGGCAAAATAACTAGTAATTTTGTCATGTCTTCAGGTAGCGGTTCAGGTATGATCAAGTAATCCTTTTAATGCAAAAACGACCTATTTATAGTTAATTGTAGGGAGTGGACTTACAAGAAAATATTCAATACGGAATTCAACTTAAATTTCCATACTTCTCGTAAAGACACGTGCCAAAAGTGTGATTTGCTAAAAATTGAAGCATCCAATAATGATCTCGCCATCATTATCTTATGGAAATTCATAATTCACATCTTAACAGTGCCGAAAAGGCTAGAAAAAGTTTAACAGATGACATACAAAAAGCTAAAAATAACCCGAGTGAATATTACGGATTCACATTTGACCTACAGAAAGCATTTTCTTATCCAAAACATTCTGTTCCGTTAGCTTATTCCAAGGTTAACATGTATATATACAATTTAGGGTTTCATAATTTCCACAATGAAAATGCAAAAATGTATGCAAGGGATGAAACAGTCGCCTCAAGAGGATCACAGGAAGTTGCGTCCTGCATCTTAAATCATATTCGGGACATTACCACTCAAAAACATGTCACAGCTTACAGTGATGCATGCTCAGGACAAAATCATAACATTAACATAGCTTTAATATGGTTAAAAATTGTTCAGTCATCTTATAATAATGTTGAAACAGTTGATCATAAATTTATGGTATCCGGTTATTCTTTTTGCCAAATGAATTATTTATCCCTGAGCATTATTATAATTTAATAGTATTATTTAAAAAAAGAAACCCATTTTTGGTAGTACAAATACCTCAGAAAGATTTCATTTCGATAAAACAGATAAAAGAATCTACGAAAAATAGAAAGAAAAACATCAATGGAGAAGCTGTGCCTTGGCTACAAATACAATGGATCAGATATAAGATTTTTATAACTTCCTTGGATGACAATTCCGAACTCAAAGTATTGGACCTAAAAAGGACGACATAGAATATACGAAAATATTGATTTGCTTCCATTATACGAGTACATAACTATTAGACCAATAACAAAAGAAAAACGTAAAGATAATAATTAACTACTCTATATTCAAGGAAAATATTACTTTTACCACTTTCAAAATCAAGCGATCAAATATCAATAGTTTAAATTTAGCAAATTTTTATAAATTAAAAGTGGCTGTAATAAACCCTTTCACGGATTTTTTACAGATTCTCCGGAAAACAACGTTTTTCTTGCCTTAAAAGCAAACCTAAGCTAGGCCCTTTTCACTACTTATTTCATCTCTTTTCTTATTTATTTAATTACTTATTTATTTATTTATTTATTAATTTAATAATTTCTTTCTTTCTTTCTTTATTTATTTATTTCATCTGTTTTCTTATTTATTTATTTATTTAATTATTTATTTATTTATTAATTTATTTATTTATTAATTTTTAATTTCTTTATTTATTTATTCATTTATTTATTTATTTATTTATTTATTTATTTATTTATTTATTTATTTATTTATTTATTTATTTATTTATTTATTTATTTATTTATTTATTTATTTATTTATTTATTTATTTATTTATTTTTTATTTATTTATTTATTTTTCACTAGATTTTGCCCGAATAAATCGGTTCTAGGGACATTTTTTGAAAGAAATAATGTTCCCCATATCTAATTAGGCAAATTTCAAGTAAATCGAACGATTTAAAAATTAGTTAAATTTTTCGATCAGATGGGTTTCTGCGGTCATTAGTTTAAGCCGTGGGTTGATCCGTCGAAGCAAAGCCTCATATATTTATATATAGATTACAGCTTACTGTGGCACGAAATGTCAACACTTCTGGAATGTATTTCTGTCTTGAAATAAACACCTCGGGTAATTCCATCAATTTGAAAGAGTTTCAGAAATATGGACGTTTTGTAGAGAAAACCTCAAAATGAACATCACAAGGGTTCTTTTTGATACTAGACCCTGGTATAAATGATGGTGAGGGTGATAGGTTAGAATAATAGGAATAATCATATTTTTAAAATTGATCAGATAGATAACAAATATACCTATATCATCTAGTGTAACTAAGGAGTATTGATACGAATTTGGGCTCTCCAGATAGTAATCAAAAGGCATTACCGGGCAATAAAGGATCTAGAAGAGATTAATCAAGTTAACCCAACGGGTTTCACTTAAATGATACGACGTCCATAGTGCTCCATCCGGTTATTGGGCTTTCGGAAAAGTACGCATAATATCTCAATTACACAAACGTTTTAATTATTATTGCAAAGTTCAGTATGTATAATTTGTAACCGCTGAAGTGTTAGATGAAGAGCACATGAAATTAATGGCGTGTGCCTTGATATATTTCTGTCTCCTACCCGTGGATGCAATTTTATAAGGGCTTTTATTTTATTCCTCCAAGAACAACAGAATTCTTTTTTTATTAAGTTTCTATAATTTTGAATGTCAAAATGGCCAGGGGTCGACCCGTGACCCTCCATATTGTATTATGCATTGCTAGCCTCAACTGCCTCAAATAATATCAAAGAGTTTTTTTTCCACAAATCTATCCTTTTTCGACAAATTCACTCTCTCTGAACGTTATAATATTCATTATGTGCCAGCTAATCTTCTGTCATGAATTCTGCGATACTAAATTCGGTTTTGGTTGAATTGAAAGAAGATTGTTTTCCAAAGCTTATTGACTGCTACAGGTATGCATATCGAACTCGTAAGTCCATGTCTTGCCATTTATGAATTTTCTAGGATGAATTCAGCTAACTTCACACAATACATTGGACAAAAGGAATTTTTAAAAGTAAAAGTCATGTAAAGTACCTGTCATATGACGCCGGTGAACGGAAACATGTTTAATTCTGTTCGGTTCTGCCTACCTCATAACAGCCGAACAGTTTGATAGATCTAGATTTTATGTACGATCCTGATACCACAGGCAAATAAATAAGCCAGTATAGTCGTTTGCATACCGAAGTTTACGAAACAACTTAGCACACAACATCTCACGTGACACAAAGTCTGCATCAATGTTGGGCACCCTTATTTGTGGGGCCAAATAATTGAAAATTATACGAGAAAATGTAAAGGGCCTTAATCTTTTCTGGAAGTCTGCCTGCGAGAAAATCGACCATGCGGTGCAATATCAGCGGGCACGTCCACTAAGGCAATATATAACATATCCTTAGAAACTTAAAGTACTTTGAGCTTTGATGTCTAGATCCACAATTTACTCCTAAACATATTTCCAAATATCCAAAAGATCAAGACAATTGGCATTCCTCTCTTACTAACGCTGTCTTTTCAGGTCTCCTCCTGGACAAATCTTAACAACTGCTCCATTCCAGTAGGCTCTAGCAAACTGTCAATATATATCCTTGTTAAATACATACCCGTATATACGTAATACCAGCAAGAGCAAATAATTCCATAAGTAAATAAAATCACGCTGTCAACAAATCAATAAATGACTACAACAAAGCTAATTAAAAGATCACTGCGGACTTATGGTTTTAATAGCACCACAAGAAGGAATATTGAAATACAAATAGGATGGCAGATAAAATGGCAATGACAATGGATATTTACAGTTGAATGGAAAAGTGGTTGCTAAATAAACAATAAAGAAAATTGAAGAAATAAAGAGGCTGTCAAATTAACGGAAATTTTGCCATTGAAAGAAATTCCTTCATGATGATAAAGACGTTGGGAAGATTCAGTAATAACATAAAATAATTTTGCAGGACTTTAAGAAAGCCTTCAAAATGAAAGAAGAAGAAGAATGAGTTGCTGAAGAGAAATTAACTAAATATGAAAGCAAACGCTTTGTATAAAAACTTATGGGGCGTAAATTAGAGGCTTAACTATTGATATCATTTGATGACTTGACTATGCCACTGACAACAACAATAAATATTGGAAGCTGAAATTTCATGACAATGACAATAACAATCAAAATATTGAGAGAAAAAACTAAAGCAACAGAAAGGAATCAAATTATGTTAGCGAATATGCAGGAGTATTGTAGATGTGTGTGTCGGCTTATGGTAACCCAGTCAATAATAAACAGGGCATTTTGAGAATCTTGAATGTTTTGCACATTTTTCCAATTCAATAAACAAAGTTTTTGAAAATAAAATATAATGATGTACCTAGGGTGTACCAGTTTGATCACCCAAAAAATAAAAAATAGTAAAAATTAAATTTATAAAAAAAAAAATTTAAATGTTTTAGAAAATGCCGAAAAAAAATTACAAGAAATCTATATTTTTTCCAAATTGACTATTAAAAAAGAAAATAAAAAAATTGCAAAAATACTAAAAATAAGATTCAAAAAATAAAAACTTTTTGCAAACTTATACATTTATATAAATCAAAAATGCCGAAAAAATCAAGAAAAAATTCCTTTTTTTATTTCCGAACAGATTTATATAATTATATTTATTTATAAATTATAATAAATTTAAAAAATAACAAAATATAAAAAATAATTAAAACATTTTTTTAAAAAAATCGAATAGATTTATAGAATTATGTACACGTATATTTCTAAATTATAATAAATTTAAAAAACAACTAAATAAGTCGAACAAAATATTAATTATTTAATTTTAAAAAATACAAAATAATATTATTTTTGCAGCAGAAATAAAGTTAAATATTGAAAAAATTAAAAAGATGTAACATAATTTTTCAATATTCTCGAGCAGATTTGTAGAATTACATGTACTTATAAATTAAAAAAGCCCGATAATCGAACAAATTAAAAATATATTATTTTTATAGAAATATTGATAAAAAATGCTGAGAAAAAATTAAAAAATAAATAATTTTTTTGTAGTCCTCGAGCTAATTTATAAATTGTATGTACTTATAACAAATAAAAAATTAAATAAAAAACAATTAAATAAATCGAACGTATGTACTTATAACAAATAAAAAATTAAATAAAAAACAATTAAATAAATCGAACGAAAAAATTAAAAATTAAATAAAAAACAATTAAATAAATCGAACGAAAAAATTAAAAATTAAATAAAAAAACTATTATTTTTATTAATTTTATAGCAATATTGATTAAAAAGTGTGCTGGGAATATTAAAATATTTTTTCACTCTATTCGAATAAACTTTTAGAATTTTATATGTATTTTTATATTATAAAAAATTGAAAAATCCACTAATTTAAATATTGATATAAAGAGCTGAGAAAAAATTTAAAAAAGGATAAAATTATTAAAAAACAAAGAACAAAAATTAATAAACCGAACAAAATACTAAATACTATATTTAAAAGGCAAAAAAAAAAGGCAATTTGTACAGCGACAATAAATCTAAATATTAAAAAAAAATCTTTAGAGGTCTTGCTACGCTCTCCAGGCAACAAATAAAAGGCCTATAGCAAAATTTAGAAAGGATAGATTTTAGACAAAATTGACAAACTCCAAGAGAGACTTAGCTGCGAGTTAAAACTGGCAAAGGAAGAGGAGAAAAGGTAGGTTTGGGCGTACAGCGCGTCGCGCTTTATCTCCTGGGAGCCAAGAATCATAAACCGCAACGGGGACGGAATTTCGAACAAATACAGTCATCTGCCGCAAGTGAGGCGGCAGCACCAGCTAGAAGATCGGAGCAAGGAAGATACTGACGAAGACAAAATTGAAACGCGATCGGAAAATATCCACAACATCGGACGTGGCATCAACATGTAAAGAAGACTCCTCACTGCTGTTGCTCGAGGGAGCTGTTAAGAGGCTTCAAGATCTGCTGGAGAGTGTCAGTTTAGAAAAAACAGAACGTAATTTCATTCCCCTCAAACCGAAAGCGAAGGTGCTTATACTGCACACAATAAAATTGGAGAATGCTTTACTGATGTGCCACAAGACGATTGACTAGTGTCTTATAGGTCGCTAACTACTGTAAGGAGGATGGCAGCAAAAACAAAAGATTTCATAAACACGATAAACAAGTTGGATAGCTTTTACGGAAGGTTCAGGAAGATGACTTTACCCATAAGTACCATCTACTTTTGCTTCAAAAAGTGCAACCGGGCTGACGATTATGTCAACGCGTTAGAAAAGTGAGTGGTATAAAATCTACGAAATATTCTGGATCCAGCCTGAAGCAAAACTCTGAGAGGAATACTGATCGAAGACCCTTCAGATGAACCTACGTGTGTATATATACAAAGAGCTCCTCCTCGAAGTAGAAAGTACCAGCTACGATGCGGCGTTATATCGGAAACCATAGATAGCCTCGGAAAACTTGGTCTACGGACTAAAGCAATCAACTTACTACACCTACACAAGGTAAGTACAGCTATAACGGTAAAGAAAAGTGTATATTTGTATATTGAGCATCAATTGAAAGTTTGCAGAAAATATCTCGAAAAAATACTCCAAAAATTTTAATAAATTTAAAAAAATGTATTTAAATACTAAAAAGTATTATTTATATTTTCGACTATTCATTTGGATGGGAGAATGTTTATATCTTAAAAATTAAATAACCAATTATCAGAATTTTTTTTATTTTTCTATTTTATTTTACTATTTTTTGTTTTTGAATACCTGCGTTTTTGCTACCTGGGTTGTGACAAGCCATCAAGTAAAGACAATAGAAAGACAAGAAGTCCCTTCGAAAAACAATATGCTTGTTGTCGTCTTACTGCCAAATATGAAGCTGATAATGACATGAAAATAAATTCGAAAATATTTTTTTTAGCTACAGAAAATAAATAAATAAATAGTATAATAATAAATGGAATACATACATACTCGTACATACATACGTGTATGTATAAAGACATCATAAACGATGATAATGATAAAATATAAATAGATGAAAATGACAAAGGCAAAGACAGCAGAAGTTAACAATGAAGACAGTGCGATGTTGATGAGAGGCTGACTGTCAAATCTGAAATAAAATACACACACAGCAGGTTGCCTACAATCACAACACCCGTCGAGCACTGTCGGTATGTACACATACGTATATACGTATATATGTGTGCTGGAAAATTTTGAGTATTTTTTTGAGGTTAAACAATAGTATATTTTTGATGAATAAACTTGCCAGGCGAGTTTTCAAAGAAATCATTCATATTCCTGCCGTCAGCTAAAGTAGAGCCAGCAGAAGAAAGTCTTTCAAACTCAAATTATTCATTGCCCCAAACAATTTAATTGACTGCGCGCCAAAAATGAATAGTCCATTATGAGGCAGCAACCACAATACCACGTCTGGCTGCCGCCGTTTCTCATTCACCTTTAATAAATGTCCTTTAAACGAGTACACGCTTACATACATTCAGCTACTGCACACCGCACCTTTCTTGGCGACCTTCTTGAGTACATTTCTTGTAGTTATCATCATCAATCTTTGCGCTTCAACACCTACAGCTTGTAATTGCCGTTGATGATGAGCAAGTTTTACTCCTCCTACTGCCGCGACACTGTCTCCAAATCATAGTCTGCTTTTCTTCTTTCTATACTATGCTGCCTATGCTACTGATGTGTATTGGCTTGTCGCTGACACTGATGGAGGTCGGTGGGCTATTGAAATTGTTGACAGCTGCTTGACGCTTTGTATTTATATATATAATATAATATTTTAGTTATTTATTTATTGCCTACGTTTGTGATGAGTGGAATTATTATGATGTAACTCATTGTCGCGAGAAATTTTATTACTCCTTATAAACATTTGCACACACAAAATCTTCAACGATTTCTTCTATTCAATATATTTTTATTATTATTTTTCACGGAAGTGAAGAGAGTGTTTGATGAGGGCCTAGAACTCGTGAATGAGAGCTGCCTCCGCCATAATGTGAGAAATGTGCCAGGGTAGACAAAGAAGGTATTTTTGGTACAACAGCCGCCATGTAGAAACATCCCCAAACGGCCTGATGGTGATCGACTTCGTCTGGACTGGAAATATGATTGCCGGTTCATTAATCAGACAACCAAATCGAAAAAATTGTGATTGACAGAATAAATGTTCCCAGTGTTCTCGAAGTACCTACATACCGAGGATCTAACATTGACTTGGACCACTTTCTTGTCTCAGTAAAGATATGTGCTCGCCTCAAAGCACACCCACCAACGAGGACAAGGAATGTTTAACGTAAGAAAGCTGCTAAGACAACAAACAGCCTGCTCTGCTCGACTTGCACACCTGCTCTCTAAGAACACCCATCGGCAGCTCGTTTTAAGGAAAGTGTGGAACGGTATTTCATGCTTCGTGCTACGTGCAGCTGCAAATGAATCTAGTGGTTTTTAGAAAGGTCGTCAAAACAGCTGGTACGATGAAGATTGTCGTGTCGCAGCCGAGTTAAAGCAGGCTGCCTACCTCGCAACCTTACAAGCGACCACTACACGTGCGGGATGGGATAGGTACCGAGAATTTGCCGAAAAAACAATAAAGAAACCGTGATGTGTGTGTATGAAGAGCTTGAGAAGCTAGCCGACAAGGGTAACGTTCGAAAATTCTATTTCTTCTAAAAGAAATGTGCTGAGGTAAAAACGGTTTCAAAGCTGGAAGGAACTAGCACAGAGTATACTGATTTAATGGAGGAAACACTTCTCCAGCCTGTTGAATGCCACTGAAAATGGAACACCAATGTTGGCGATTACGATACAATGATCGATGCTGTTGACACAAAGTTCGAATAGCAATTGCTTCCTTGAAATACAACAGAGCGGCTGGAACTGATGGCCTACCGGCAGAGCTATTCAAACACAGCGATGAAGAGCTGGCAAGGTACATGCAATAGCGTCTATGCTAAACGTGGTCGGATGAAAGCATTCCTGGCGATTGGAACCTAAATATGCTCTGCCAAAACAAAAAAGGTGTACCCCACAGACTGCATAGATTACCGTGGGATAAGCCACTCAATATCTCATAGAAGATTTTATCGAGCGTATTGAGTGAAAAATTTTGTTCCACCACCAACGAACTGATTGGACCTCATCAATGTAGCCTTAGGCCAGATATCTTGACAAAAGTCCTGCGACCCGTCGATTTTAAAGTAAGACGAAAAGAAGCTGCCGCTATGTTTGAATTTGGTATCCCCAAAAAACATATACGGCTTTCTATACTGACGTTAAGCAACACCAAAAGCTCCAGCAGGATCCGAAAGTACCTCTACGAGTTGTTTGATACCAAGGTGATTTTCTATCATGTAATTTGTTCAACCTAATTCTGGAGAAGATAATACGAGCTGTAGAGCTAAATAGAGAATCTGTAGAAGCTAAATAGAGAATCTAGAATCTTCTATTAATGAGCAACACTGCGTTTCCCAGACTTGATATGAAAGCGAATGGTTATGGTAGTGAGTGAGAACAAGACGAAATATTTCCCGCCAACAAATGATCAGCCAGCGCATTCGCGGCTCGGCTCCCACGTTACTATTGAGCGATGAACCGATGAGCTGCGTGAGAAATACCGATAAATAAATAGCGCTTTATAACCTCTGAAGCGGTTTACAACAGAACTCCTTCTCCAATTTGTGGTGTGTGCCTTGCTAGTTTTTTAAGAGCTTTTAGATGAGCTTTTATTTAATGTCAGAAATACAATCGGAGGGCTTGACATTCCCTTCCTAGAGGCAATAGTAATTAGAGTTTTTTAATAATTTTCTCTAAAGACCCTACGAATGGCAGTTCGCAATGCCAATAACTCGGATAATGCGGCCACCAATAGTGACATTGTCCGGATAGATGAAATCTCGCGCAAACTTTGAAAATTATCGGTGGTACTGGTGATACCATTGGAAGAAAAAAACTTTCCTCCTTTGGAAAATCAGGAGTAGAAGGATCTGCTGCGCTATTGTTGACTCGGCGATAACCACGTAAGCAGCGACAATGCCAATCATGAACAAAATTACGAGTTACTTTTCTCGCGAACATAATTTTATTCCCAGTGTTCTAGGGAAACTCACAGAAATTGTTGAATTTCTTAAATTTTTTTTCCACGACAAGGAGAATTACTTGAAGGTTTTAGTGTTTTAAAATATCCTTAAATTTAAATTTTTCTTAAATTCTTAAATATACTTGAAAATGTTGTTAAAAAATCATTTAAACTGAATCACATTTTATTCACATATAAATATATAAGTATATACATAAATATTATATATTGTAGTACAGATTTTCCTTTTAATCCTGTCAACCAAAAAGGTATAAATATACATACATACGAGTATACAGGTATTTGTGCGTGTGTAAATTGCATCTACAAAGTAATAAACAAACAAAATCTATTCACCTGTAATGTAAATATTTTCTCAATAAATAATCACCCAAAGATAACATAAAATACAAATAAATATTTTCCTTTGAAAGAGCAGACAATATAAAATGGCAAAAAAAGCGTCAAAAAGGTAAAATAAATAAGTAAACAAATAATAAAAAGAGCACACTATGGGAAAACAGGGACAACAGGATAATAAAATTTAACAAAAAAAAAATAAAAAATAAATAAAAAATAAAAGAATGAAAAAAATGGAAAAAATGAGCAAGTAAATGGTGTAAAATTGACATACGCACTGTTGCACTCGCAAATAAACATTCAAAACATGTTTTCGTACATATCTAAATACATATATACATATGCTTTGTCATACATATTATATATTGAAGCACACATCCTTGGCAATGCTGGTGACATGTGCAGGTATTTTGTGTATTTTTTTTAACTTTAAATTCAAGTTGGAGTAAGCCGTAAGTGACTCAAGTTCATGCTCCATTGTCGTTATATCCTTTTTCTTGCTTATGATTATAATATTTTGCACTCACAATTTATATTATATTTTATTATACTTTTTGGTTATTTTTGTCGCTAAATCTTGGCTTTTTGCTTAACTGCATCTTTCCTTCGGAACTCTTGATGCCGCGTGAATTATCCTTTGCATCTTTACTTGGTCCTTGTATTTTTGTTATTTTATTCAGAATTTATTAAAGGGTGATTTTTTGGCGTGTGGTTTACAATGAGGCAATACTTTTTTGAGTTTTGCGTAAGATTGGTATGGTTCTCTGCGTATTGGGAACGGCGAATACCACAGGCGATTGAGCGTGTGCTGTACGAGATGTTAGGTGACATTGACATGGTTCAGTATATCAAGAGACGGGGCTTCGCTGGCTGGATTATGTGGGTCCAATAGATACGCATACTCTAGCATTGATACAGTGTCCGCTTGTGGAAGCGGAGGAAGAGCAAGACCTCCACTCTGTTGGAAAAACCAGGTAGAGAAGGACCTGACTCTAATTGGTATTTCTAAGAAGATTTTTTTCAATTTCAATATTCCGTCGATAATCCGAACACCGGTCGACCGATTTCGCACCACGTTTACTCTAGTGGATAATGCATATTTAGAGATGCCTTATAAAGCGCACAGTAGAAGCTATTGCTGCTGCAAGGCATCCAAAAAAAAAACCTGAATGAATCCTTCCGCCATCGCGCGCAAAATTTATAGCTGTACTCATCTTTTTTATGGAAGTTTGTTATATAGAATCTTGGTTTGCGGGCTTAAAAAATCCAACTCGTGCAAGAATTTAAGCCAAAAGACGATCAAACGCGTAGCTTGCTCGGTGAGGTTACCTCCAATACCGATTTTCACAGGAAAACTTTGTTCAGCGATGAAGCACATTTTCGGTTGAATTGTTACTTTAATACAACAAAATTGTGTTTATCATGCCCAAGCCATTGTTGAGACGCCCTTACATCCTAAAAGAGTCTTTGGTTGGTATACTCCATGGGGAGAGGGTCCATTTTTCTTCAAAAATTAAGTCAATAGGGAACGCTATAGAGTCACGATTAATGACTTTTTCGCACCTGAATTGATGTAGGTTGATATGTACGAGCTTAGACTCCAACAAGACGAAGCTAGATGCCATGTAGCCAACGAAACAATCAATTTATTGAAAGAAACTTTTACTGAATTCATTATCTGGCGTTGTGAACCTGTCCGTCAGACTACTTTTTGGGGGATTATGTGTAGTTGCTTGTCTACGCAGATAAGAGGAGAGGAGAATATTCCTCAGGTTATTCCTTACATACGGACCCAATTGTTGCAAAAAATTGGTCGAACGCCAGCCGCGGTGTTCACTTGTCCGAAATTATTTTTAAAAAATAATATTAAACCTTTATCTCTATAACAAAGCTAAATTCTTGACCAAAACATTAAATTAAATGTATTTTATCTCTTCTGGAAACCCAAATGACTAAAAAAAACACCCACACAAACTTTTTTTTTTTTAATAAATTATGTTTTTTGTTCAACACCTATTGCAGTTGCTCCATTAACTCTTTCAGCTGTTTTGTATTAATGCATATACATGCTTACATATTTCATTGTTCTCCTATCTCCAGCTTACCATTTTTCCAGCATATTGCTATTTTTCAGTGATGCCTTTATGTACATACATACATACATTAAATTTATTTCACACAATAGAAGAATTTTTTCAAAAATTTGCTCCTTTACGTGATTATAAGTTTGTACAAGTATTTTACGGTAAAAAGACGTGACCAACCGACATACTTCAAGTTGTAGCAGAGCTGCTTCAAAACAGGTTAGTCCATGTATGTATGTAGTTGCGAATATATATATGTATGTATGTTTACCTTACGAGCGCCGATGGTAAAGTTCGTAAACAGTCGTCACGGAAGCAAAGCATGGAAATTCAAACATAGCTTCTTCGTGTTGGGGAAGGTAACTTTAAAACCAACGAATAAATCCCTTATTTTCATACTTTTCTCCCTAGTTCTTCCAAAATTTTCTGCTGAGTAAATAACAGATCGATAAAGGTCTAAAACTAGAAGGAAGGGTACTGACCCACAATTGACATGCCTTTAAAATTGTGAGAAAATAACGCAAGAAATTTAGGCGAAATAGCACGACATCCAAGCAATTTCTGGATCAAAAGAGATTGTTTGACAGAAGATGAGCATTTTGTCTCATAATAATCCGACTAAGCTAGTTCTCTTCTCAGTAGCTACTTTAATCAGCAAAATTGTCATATTTGGAACTCAGAAAACCCCCACGTAACCAAGGAAAAGCCAATATTAATTCCTCGTTAAGTGACTATTTGATGCAGAACGTTCCATTTGTCTTCGAAAACTTGAAAAAAGCTCCCACTGTCGATCATTACCGATCAATACCATGCCATGATCGGTAGTTATTTGTTACCAAATGTAGCAGGGAATGACTTGTGTGATATATGGTTCCAACAGGACGGCGTTACGTGCCACACAGCCAATGTTACAATCGATTTTTACGCACTGTGTTCGACTTAACCGAAGCGGCGATATCAACTGTCCGCTTCGCAGCCACGATTTGATCCCGTTGGACACGTTTTTGTGTCGAGCCGTTACTGATAAGTAATATGTTAACCACAAACAGACGATTAATGACTTGAAACACGAAATTGAAGTCGCTATTGCAGTCATAGAGGACCACCCCTGCGAGTTGAGGGCTCAAAAATTTGTCCATTATCGTAAGACTGTACCCTCGGGAATCGTGAAAACTACGACGTAAGGTGTCTTAATATCTGTGGCAGTCGATGAAGCCCGCTTTCGTTACTTTTTATTGAGCCCTTATCTGCCTCAATGGGCGAACCATATGGAGTAATAATAATAAACGCTGGGAACTCATTTATCTTGCTTAAGTTAACTCAGTGAAGCACTCGAACTAATACTATTCAAGAATATGATAATCAACTCAACTGAGCTCATAGGATGTTGTAGCACGCTTGAAGTCTACCAAGTAGACTAGTAGGATGAAGAATAAAGAGCGTTGACTTTTATAAAAGTTGACGCTTGTACCTATACCATATAGAAATGGCTTAGGTCAATCAACCTGTCATCGAGAAATACTCGTATAGTCTCAAAGTTCTAGCACGGCCCAGAGCATGGTTGTCACATAAAAGATGAGTGATTGTTTTCCCCTTCACATCATTATTACAATTCTTGCAGCAACTCACATAAGGAGCGCCCAGCTTTTCTGTATGTTGTCCTATCAAACGGTGACCTATGAGATCTCTGTTTACCTTAAACACGTCTTCACTCCATAAGGCGTACAGTTTCGTTACAATTCTTTGCTCTTTTTCCTTGTTTGTCTAGATTTCCGATAAGTCGTGGTGTGATTCCTCATTTACGCGGGCCGCTTTTAAGTAAGTTCTTTGACCAACAGTTAGCACGCATTCTTTATCGAGAAGAATCTGTTAGGTCTTGCTTTGTCTGTTGAGTTAATCCGTTTTTCTTTCTCTTGCTAACGCTATGAATAGCGACCCATGGTGTTGATGGTATTTTAAAGAGAAACTATTTTTAAACAAGTGGTTTATGTTTTCTAATGGAAAAAAATCGGGTCCACATCTACCCCGCCAGGTCTGCTCTACTCGCTTGCCATGCGAATAGTATTTTGGACTACAATACCTACAGCTGCGGGAAGTCCTCTCGCCGCTGGAAGGGCAACGTCAGCAGAGAGTGCCACCCGGTTTGAAGATCGACACTCCTACTGTGTGAATATAACTTCTTCTTCTTAGAATTGAAACACTATCAAATTGCCTTGTAACGTACTCTAATACCCATATCTACGAAGATGGGCCTGTTTTTAAGGATAGGCTCCATGAGTAACACTTGGTCATTGAGTTAAAATCCAATTCTATCCAAGAAAATATTTGTTTTAAGTGAAGATATTGTTAAAGGCGCCTTCTATATAGAGGAAGTCGGCTAGTAAGTAATCTTTTTAAAACCACTAATTGAAGGTAGATTTGATAATAATGGCCATAACCCAGGCTCACAGTTTCCTACGCTTACCCCAAGATTCACAATTACTTAATTTTTCAATATGGCAGAAGCAGATTGTCTGATATTTGGTTCCTCGAACTCTATCCTAAACAAATGTGAAACGTGTTCCAAGTTTTCTTAAACCTTCTACGCCTGCAAAAATATTATCGGTCACCCCTCGTACGGTAGGAGCTCCAACAAACAAGAGACATTTGTTCCGCTGCCAACACTTGTTGTATTGTTATCACAGTCAATTGACAGAGACGTCGCCGAGGACCGTCAGACTCCGACATACACGTAAGCAAAGGCTGACTTGAAGTGGGGAAAAATGTTTTGCTAAAAGTGTTAAGATGCGACGTCGTCATCGCCTTGTCGATTTTCGAAATCACAATACTGCAGGGCACATTGATTTATTTGCGCATTTATTTATTTATGTATTTTGATTTTCGCTCAAGCACTTTTCACAGCGAATCTCCCCTTCCCCCTTACTCATTGCTCCGAACGTACATAGATGCTTCAAGTGGCAACACAAAATGTTTCGGGTTCACAAAAGTACCGTAAAGGTGACAAATGTCGATAATGTGCTGTAATTTAGTTGAAGGATTTTCGAGTGGCATTTGCTTCGCCCTCTGACTGTGCTCTCTTGCCCTCACGAAACAATATAAATGGAAAGATGATGGAAAAGGATATGAAAGGACGATTTAACAGCTGTTCACCGGAATATGATGAGAGGTTTTGGCATAAAAATGTGTGTGTGTGTATCAAAAAAACGAAAGAAACATGTTAAAGAGTTGATAAGTAGAAGTTTGGAATAAAAACCAAAAACAATAAATTTACCGTAATGCCAACGGCCATCAGTGTGTTGAAGAGAAATATCCTCGCAGTGTCCTTAAAATATGGTATATAAAGTGAGCTGGAGATTTGATTTATGTGCACGTGTGTGAAAAAATATTTCAGCTGAAAAAATTTAACTGTTTGTCTATAGAAAAATGTAAAAAAATTACCGTAATCTTGGTTTATATTGGTCGCCATTAAATATAATGGGCTTATCATTAATCGGCGGGATAGTTTAAGCGATTTTTTTTTGTGAAGCGAACTTTAAAGGCCACTGATGTTTTGATATTTGCACAAAAATATTTTGTTTAAAGTTTCTTCGATTTGAAAATATATTCAAATATGTCATGACAGCTTCAAGCTGTTTTTGGTTATAGAAATATAATTTTCTAATTGCGGCACCCCTTAGCGGGAATGCCAAGCCCTCCGAGTGTATTTCTGGCATGAAATAAAACCTCGTCGTATGGGTATGCTTGGGTCGAGTCTGGATAAGTAGGAGTTTAACCTGCTACAATATTCAAATCTAAATTGTGGCAGGGTCACGTGGGCCTCTCGAGGCAGCTCGAGCTCGTTCTCTGCTAAGGGTGGTGGTTTAACTTCGACCACGCCAATCACGGGAAGGAAGTCTTTGAAGGTGTCGACTGACTCCTGGTGAATATCGTTCAGTGCTTTTCGGTACGCCATCCTGTCCAACGCTTGTTGCACGTGTTTCTGTATGGTGCTCTTTAAATCAAGTACTCCCTATCTGATGTGCCTAGGTGGAGGTTCAGCTTCAATAAGGTGCCTACTGGGGTGGTGCCTGCGGTAGTTGGAAAAAAATGCATGCTCTTGGCCGATGACCCTACACGAAAGGCTGTAAGTGGTTGGATCGGAAGGAAATTGTCTATTGTAAGCTACTACAAAATGACGAAATGAGAAATTCTGAGCTCTCCTTTCAATAATAAATCAGCTTACAGCAAGCGAGAAAAAGCGTTCAGATTTGATCAATACTTAGAAAGGGTTTTATGTTTCATCATGATAATCCAAGACCGCAAAAATCTTTGATGATTATGCAAAAATTTGCGGAGCTTGGTTGAGACGCACATAGCGCCATTTGATTATTGTTTGTTTATGTCACTGCAAAACTCTCTCAAATTTTTCAAAGGAAGGCCACAACCTCACAGTCTGTTATTGTCTAGAATAAATCGCTAGTAGGGATTACATCTTCTCCTAAAACGACCTAGGCACACCAGTCTTCTTTTGGCCAATTGAAGACGCAAAATAAAGCCAGGATGAAAAGGAAGTCCTTCGTTTTCTCTGCCTCCACCAGCATCGGATATTTCTTCCCATAATTTTAGAGCCGGTCTTTTAGTTGCGTTCAGTTTCCCTCATATTCACAACTACAGATGTCGTCTTCTCGCAATCGAGGAGTCTCCTTACAGACTAAATAGTGGTTCCAGACTACTCAAATATAACCTCTCGAATAAAATTAGGCAAAGGTGCCTTCAACCATTTAGTAATTATATAAGATTCATATCCTTGTATATTTTTGGTGATGCTTTTGGTTCATTCAACGATCTTTGTCTATTTGAAATAGATCCTCGTGCCTCCACAACCAACTCGTGGTTGATGTAATAGTTGGATAGCAGAGTTTTGCTCTTTTTTCTATTTCTTTTGTACTCTGAGGCAGCAGTTACGTAGGATCTCGTTGTATTTCTTGAAGAGCTTCTCATTAGCTGACTGCGTAAACCTACTTACCATGTCTTGTAAGTTTGTGGACCGCAATAACTTCCACACGGACGATGGAATATAAGTTACCTTTCTGAAATTGTCGAACGAGATCTTTTTAGAGATGGGAGGTGCTGGCAGCAATTACGTCTCAACCATCCTCACTTCTTTAGGCGCGGGAGAACTTAATGTTTAAAGCTTGACTTATTAATGTTGATTAGGTCCACACTCACAGCTGCTATTCTAGCACATATATGTAGGCTCAACAGCATTCCATGGTTTTTTACCACGTCAGGGAAAACGATGAGTCGATGGCCTGTGGAGATTAGGGCTTATGGAAATAGTAATACGAGTATGTATATATAATTGGCGTTTTGTAACCGCTGAAAAGATTGTGTTTTTCAACAAATAGAGGAATCTACAGTTTATTCTAAGCCGCCTCCGAACGGCCGATAGATTTTTGTTAGAATCTTTTTAATTTTATGTTAGAAACACACTCCGAGGTCTTGCCAAGGCATTTAAAAAAATTAATCTGCTACAATTTTGAACAAAGAATTGGAAAAAGAAACATGGCTTTTAAAGCAGAAAAGTAAAAATTTTCCCATCATTTGAAAGGCACACTCATGTTGCAAAGAGACCTCAATATTTAATTTGCCGTTACAATTTAACAGAATTGAACTCTCATTCATTCACTGAAAATTAATTACTCGTATCTTATATATGTTAAGTAGACACACTCGTATGTATAATATTATATGTAAAGTACACAACTGTCAATTGTTCGCTTTATCAATTATCTGCACACTCTTGTATGCTATTGTTATTACCGATTTTCGCACGCACAAACATATGACCAATATATGCCTGGTTGGGAATTTTTCAAATTGAAAATTTATTATTTCTGGATTTTAGATCCACGTGGGCTACCGAGTAATTTCTAAGTTACTTTGTGTGCTTTGAAATTTCCAAATCGAACTGAGGCTCATCCCATGAAAGGACCTTCTCAAACACCCAAACGAAACATCCGTCATTATTGGTTAGATCTTTGATCTAGTAGCATTCGACTTATCGACACCCTTGGGTGAAATTTATGGACCTCATTTGGCCTACCATATAGGTATATAAGATAGATTATTTCAAAAGCCAATGCTCGTCTGAAGAATATTGGCAATAGTCATCAGAAATTGGGAAAACTCTTCTGGGATGTGTCAATGGATTTTCACTTACTATATATTGCCATCTAAACCTGAACCATCTGGGGTTCAAAAATATTCGAATACTGAAGTGTAATTATTAGCTTTTATGTAAAGATAAACGATCACCTTTCCGATTCCTCTTCTTTGATACTCAGCGTCTCTCCAAGAAAACCTCTGGTTTTTTACAATTCAGTTTGAAATAATGTTTTAACCGTGAACCCACCGCTACACGTTCGGGGTACCGATAATTGAAGTGAGAAGCGAGATATTTGTGTAGACAAAAAAAATTAATAGACCTTGATACGTGAGTTTGAAGAGCTTAAGTAGCAGAACAATCGATGAAAATTCTCTGAAAATATGCGGTGACTTACAGAAGGTTTCACGATTGTCTAGCAACTGATGCCCAGAATATATTGAATTTATGGAGAAAATAACTTTCCAGTCTGCGGAGTGGCAGGTGGTTAACCCGATTCTCCAAACTATGGAGGATGGAACAATCTTTTCTTTGCCCGACTATGAAGAAGTTCAAATGGCAATGCCCGTCTGAGAAACAGCATAGCATCGTGAGTTATTCAAATACCGGGATGAATCATCAGCTTCTTCGCATAATATGGTCAGATGAAGGCATACCCGATGATTGGAACCTAAGTGCCTCTGTCACATAGGCGTTTAAGAATTTTCCCGCGGTAAGAGTTTCCTGTCGTAAGGGGCGCCTAAAATTCAAAAGTTCCCGGGACAGTCGGGTCTTTACACTGGAACGACCTAGATTTTTATCCGGTGAAGGATTGTCACTTCCTCAAAATTTCCCAAAAACTACTTTGGGGAATGATGTTACGGTTACAACAACAATAACATTGGAGCCTAAGATTGCAAGGCTGAATCTACGAAAAGAAGATCTCTCGGTTTGTGCTAAATACCGTGGCCTCCACAACATCCATCATTCAAACTGATTGAACCTTGTCAGTGCGGTCTTAGACATGGAAAATGTGCAATTGACCAGATATTCACTATGCCACAAATCTTGGAGAAATCCGTGAACAGAAGATTTGTCGATTTTAAAGCAGTCTTCCACAGCACAGTAAGGAGCTGTCTCTACACCGCTAAGTCTGAATTAAGTATCCCCACAAAACCGGGTAAACTTACCTTGCACAACACGAAAGCTCTATCAATGTCAGAAAGAACCTCTCCGACCCATTCCATACCAAACGAGCTGCAAAGCTAAACTGAGAATATGCTATAGGAGTTTACGACGACAAAATTGATTTCATTGGCATCAATTATGATAAGGAAGCGAATCAAATGGATAAGGTAGTGGACAAGGACAAGACGAAATATCTCCTAACCGAAACAAATAGTCATCGCATTCCTGGCGCGGCTGTTGTTGTTGTTGTTTTAGCGAAAAGTCTAACCAGCCTTAGGAGCAAGCAAAATCAATCATTGTATGCGGGACATAGGTACGTTGGGTATATCGCGGTCAAGTCTAGATAGCTAGGATTTTAGTCGACTACAGTATCCACATTTTAATTGTGCCCAACTCGGCTCTCACGTTGTTGTTGTTGTAGCGGTTCTCCAACTCCGCTAGGGAACAGACTAGTTAGCCTATTTCATCGAGGTCATCTAACGCAAGGTCTAGGAAACGAGCTGTTTCGACGGGTTTGGACCAGAGGGTTTAGAGGGGCATGAAAAGAGGTAGTTAGTGTAGTGCCAGAACTTGATTCTGGATTAGTAGGTGTTTAACATGCTACAATATCCAGACCTGAGTTGCACCAGTATTACGCGGGACTTTCGAGGCCGCTCGAGCTCTTCATCTGCTATGGGTGGTGGTTTGACTCCGAGGACGCCATTCGTAGGGAGAGAATTCTGAAAGGTATTAACTGACTTAAGTCCTTGTTTGTAATCGCGTCCTGTCCAGCGGTTGTTGTACAATGCAGTCCTTTAAGTCGAGTACTCCTTTTCTGATGTGGCTAGGTGGAGGTTCGGAGTCATGTCTGATTGGGTGCTCCTTTAGACAAGCTGTACGAGATATATGGCGATATTAACATAAGTATGTATGTACATAGCGCATCAAGAAACAGCGACTACGCTGGGTTGGTCATATGGTTAGAATGGATAAGAATACTATAGCTTTGAAAATTTTAGAAGCAGTAGGCGCCGCTGGAAGGCAGGAAGAGGAAAACATCCCCATTGGAAATACAAGGGAGAGAATGGCCGGTCCATACTCTGTATTACCAATTGACGACAAACAGCAAACGAAAGTAATGTCGTTAAATCAGTAAGAAAGAAGACCCACTTTATTCTGTCCTCATTGGGATTTATTCATTATACTTAATAATGTAAGGACTTGTCACTTGTGACTCAAATATTTTATTTCCTAAATCATTCGTTTCTTTTAATGTCAGACAAACAAACAGTAAGATGTACGTTAACAAACAGACCTATCATATGAGAGCGGAAAATGCTGCCGCTACTGACGTCTTACTATAGGATGGTGGAATAACACATCTTTTATGATAAATATATAAGCATCTCCTTCTCACTCGCACACAAAAGGATAAAGTAAACGAGCAACCATCTCTCTTCTTCTTTTTAAAAGTAAATAGCTATAATAATACTCCGAGTACTTTAGAGTGGAGAATATTTTTGTATAAGAGTGAGATCATGCCAAGCTGCCACCTATTTTTCCCTTCTTCGTCAATTTTAGTATTTGAATTAGTCACTATAAATAATGAATACGAAAACTCTTTTTTTAATTTTTAATTATATTTTAAGAATTTTATTTAGAAAAAATGATAACCAGACAAATATCAGATACTTTTTAATGACGTTTACAAAATTTATATTATAACATTTATATTTTGATTAAATAGTTGAGAATTATTATTTTTACTTATTTACATATTTTTTTTCTCTCTTATAAATATAATAACATAATATAATGTTTAATAACATTTATTTAAGTAGACCTATTCTTAATAAGAGTTTTATTACATCAAAAATAAAAAATGTTTTTATTATGCTGCCAGTGAGATATCTTCACGATATAGTTGTCCTTTTCTTACTACCTAAGGAACAGTATGTTAAGTAGTACCCTTCTCCCACGAAATACTGCTCTCTTCTTATATATATTTTTGAGATACTGTGCAATAACAGCTGTCCTCTTCTTATTTCCTTCATATCCATGTGCGAAAGAATAAAAACTAATTTTATATTCTAAGTATTATGCATTATAACGAAAATGTCCAATTGCAATCATGTTTTAGAGCACTTGTATAGAATCTACGTTTTCGAGAACATTTCGTAAAGAACTTTCCGGTGATATATACGAAGAATCGGGTAATTATTTTACTTATTTCTGGAATAATTATTTCGCACAAATGAAGTGTTGAATAGAATTGAAATCCAAAAGACTTTCAATATAAACCCATTAAAGCCCTCATTTTTTGAAAAAAAAAAAAAATTATATTTTCTCTAGAAACTCTCCGCCCAAAATTTTCAGCTTTCTTTTCTCGAAAATTTTGTTAAAAACATCGGCCTATTATGTCCAAGAAATCAAAGTTGTGCCTGGATTTCATATTTATTTAGATTTAAATAATCCAAGTTCCTAGGGGGGCTAGCACATCTACCTACTCGTATGATATTTACTAATATTTTGTACGTGTTTTAACACATATTGTATTCAGTTGCAAACACAAACAGGAAATATAATATATTTAATTTCTGTAGTGTACATCAGCTGTCATATTTAATTGTAATTATAATTTATTCCATTTATTGTTAATAATGTATGCATCATTTCTTTCTCAATTTTCCGCAGCTACTCAATAACATGTGTACATATTTACCTGATTACTTACAATACACATATGTATGTATATGTATGTACACATGTATCTACAGCTATATTTTTCACACTTTTCATTTTCATTTGCATATCACCCATTGTTCAATAATAATTGCTATTGTTGTTGTTGTCCTTGTTGATATCGACATTGCACGACTTTTGATGGAAGAATGCATCGCTTGCGGCTGCCCCCTCAACCCTTCTCTCATGTATGATTGTACGTTTTGGTAATTTCGCTGTTGATATGTGTTAACTTGTTGTTGCACGCCCTTGCCTTGCATAAAAAGTTGAAATAATTAAATTGCAATATTTTTCGCTATAAAAATGGATTTTTTTTTTTGTAAATTTGAATTATAGGGAAATACAATACGAAATATTTACAATGATTTGCTTATTTACTTGTCTATTATATACTATATTTCGACCTCTACTTCTCCACCTAACTGTTAAAATAAGTGTAGTATGAAAAAGGTGTGGCCACATTCAGAAAAAAAGTAACAAAAAACTAAGACGCAAACGGTTGAGGTAGATATACGGATTGAATATAAAATAATATACAAGAAAAAAAATAAAAAAGAAATAAAAAAATTAAAAATAAATAAAAATTATATAAAAATAATAAAAATAAAAATTAAATTAAATTAAATAAAAAAAAATAAATAAGAATAAAAAATAACAAATGCACATAAAAAAATTTTAAAATAAATGAAATAAAACATAATAACATAATATAATATAACATAACATAACTAACATATCATAACTTAACATAACATAATTTACCATAACATAACAAAACATAAATAAACAAAATGAATAAAAATAAAAAAACAAATAAATATAAAAAAAATTTAAAAATAAACAAAATAAAATATAATAACATAATATAATATAACATAAAATAACTTAACATAACAAACCTTAACATAACATAACTTAACAAAACATAACTCAACATAACATAACATAACATAACATAGCATATCATAACATAACATAATAAAACATAACATAACATAACATAACAAAAGCAAAGCAAAATTATAAAAAAGTAAAATAAAATATATGAAATTAAAATTAAATTGCATTAATTTAAAAAAAAAAAGAGGAAGCCTAAAACTAGGCAATAGAAAAGTATATTTAATGGTTCATTAAGAACGGATTTTTTTTTTTTTTTGTAAAATGTAAGTTAATTGATTACGCATAGATTGGGGATAGTTTAGGCACCACAATTGTCGGAATTGTGTGGTTGATGGCAAAGATATACCTTGGCAATTCTACAAGGATTACTTAAAAAATTTCAAGAAAACAATCAGCGAAGCGCAAAGAGAGTCTTGGAAATCCTTCTGTACTGACATTGAAGGGAACTCAGAAGGAAATGGACTGGGGAAAGTACTCTTCAAGAGCTCTTTGATCCCGAACTATATTAATAAACCATAAACCGAGAAAGGGGTCTCGGGGCGCAGGTAGTAAATTCTGTTAAGTCTCTGTTGTTGTTGTTGTAACCGCAAAAGTATTCCTTACTAATTTTTGGGGAATATTGTGGGAGTGAGAGTTCTTGGCCGGATAAAAAATCCGGGTCGTTCCGGTATAAAGACCCGACTGTCGTGGGAACAATTGGATTTTAATCGCCTCTTACGACAAGCATGCCTTACCGCGGGTAAATTCTTGAACCCCTAACCCGCAGGGGGGGTCTCTCCTGGTAAACTGCGCAATTTTCACTTATTTAGGAGGGGCGTCAGTAACCATGCATGTCAATAGAGGCACCCCATAGAGTGAACATCTCTCTTCCCTTCCGTGATGTCTCACAGTCAACAAGCTGTTGCATTAGCTAATAAACACGGTGACGAACCCTATCGTCCATTAGAAAACATCACCAGGATTTAAGCAATTGGATCCAAAATTCCCTTAAGTAGCTGGTGTAGTGAGTGCAGCCGCAATGTAAATCCTTCATAGACCGAACTGGTATGCTTCCTTAGTAATTAGAAACCATCTGCTTTTAAGCCACACTTACTCAAAGGCTTTGAGATCGCTCTTTCTGCTGAGGTTAAATACCTAGATATAATCTTAGATAGCAAATTCACCTGGAACCGGAACACGGTAGAAACGTGTAAGAAATCTATGACTGCACTCTACGCCTGCAAAGTGGCGATCGATAAGAGATGAGACTAAGACCACATATTGTTTATTGGCGATACAAAGTGGTATTAAGACCGATATCATTCTGCGGAGTTACTTTCTGGTGGCCAGCAGTAGATAAGACTATTTATAGGAGCAAACTGGGATAATTCAGTGGACGGCATCTATACACATTACAGGTGCGCTGTTCGCAACTCCTACGAAAGCCTTAGAATTTCTAATTAATTTTCTCCTAGCTGACCGGAATACTTCATGCGAGCTGCAACGCCATAAGACTAAATGTCAGAACACGGTAAACTCTGCACATGTCGTGGGTATACCGTTTTCCTCAGCAAAGTATATGCTAAAACTAGCCCTCATCAGAAGGGCCAAGAGCAGATGGCACAACGAAACCACGCGCGATGTTACAAGACAAATCTGGCCACTAATCGAGGTTAACAGAAATAAGTCTCCACTCTATGAGCATAACAACTGGCGTAATAACCGGACACTGTCTTATGGGGACTCCTGGTAGAAGGATGTGCTGCTTCTCAAACGACTTCTGCTGCCGCTACAGGCCCCTAAATGATGAGAAATCGGTGGAACATTACCTTTGGCACTGCCCAGCCCTCAGTGTGGTCCACTATAGTCGATTGCCTTGCATCGCTTGCATCGGTAGCCGTCATTAACCTCCTAAATTTCAAAAAACACTACAAGTGATTTAAGCATTGGAAAGGTGAAAGACATATTCTTAACAGGGCCAACATAGGTATCCCAACGGGCCATTAGGCGTAAGTGTGCTTGGCCAGGGTTCCGTGATCAAGCAACATGTCAAGCTTACTAACTACTTAACTCCGTTTAGAGAACTACAAAGAAATAGTTCCCTCCAATGAGTGTTCTCTCTTACATTCAAATTCAATTCACCCTAATGCATTTATGTACATGCAATCTTATGCAATGTGAAAGCGCTTCACTTGACCGCATTTCGCTACTCTAGCCAACATCCAAGCGATATGCAATTTTCCTTGTACTTTTCAAACGAAAAGTTTATCCTTACAAAAATTCTTTTCCTTGCTAGTATTCCGCCGAAACTGCAGAATTTCTTTATACATCTATAGCCATATTTCCACAGCAAAGGAGTTTGTAAAATGTGTGTGTGTGATATATTTAAACGCACATCCTAGCCATACGCTATCCCGCTGGTTAGTTTCCGCTTGGCTGTCTTCCACGTGGCAGATGCTTTCAATGTCTTCGGCTTTGCTTTTAAGCTAATAACATTACTATTTCCATAGTTTGGCATTAATTGTGATTTACTGTGAAATTACAACGGCTGCGACAGCAATTCTAAGGAAGTCGAGAAAATTATTGCATTTCATTTCGAGTTGTTGAACCAATTAATTTTTTAATTTTTTTATTTTTATTTTTTTTTTCGAGTTTAAGGTTAAATAGTGGAATCTTTTTTGCTGATAAAATATTATTTAAATTTAGGCATTACATATAGGTATAAATATGGATATATATAAAGGATTTTCGAACGAGATCCTCCTCCGATTTGTGGGGCTCGAACGGCTGTTGGATTTTAAAGAGGAGCCTTTATTTTATGTCATAAATACAATCGGAGGGCTTGACATTCACTGTCGAGGGGCGACCACAATTAGACAAATTATTTTCTATAATCGTTGGATGTTTGTAGAAACTGGACTCGAACCCTGGCCTCCAAGATTAGAATGTAGTATATTTGAAAGCGCAAATTGCTGCTGAAATATATTTTCTTCGCAATTGGTTCGTTTTAGCTATAGCCAGTTCTAGGAAACATTTCAAAAAGTAAATGACTAGTACCCAATTCACGCAACAACTTATAATTTTAAGTTGCCTCAAATAGTCGAGAACGTCCTTGTAATTTAGCTGACGAATAAAATGTCCATCTTGGAAGTTATAAAATCAGCTCAGCAATTTGACCCAAAGAAATCTCCAAACCACGACCGTAATACATCAAAAGTCACCAATTTGGTTTTCATCAGCACATAGTACTGTAGAATAAGTCAACCGAATTACTAACATAATAAGGAAGACATACGAGTTCAAGGAGTATTGCAGCTCAAGCATTCGACAAAGTTTTGCTTCGCTACCCTCTTCACCATCTGGACGAAGGAGTACAGGCTTGAATTAGATGTGAAGGTCAATGACGTAAAAATTCCGACTATAAACAATCCAAAGATATTGGGAGTCACACTCGATAGCCCGCACTCCTTCACTCCGCATACGACCGCAATTGCCGCAAAACTCCAGAGCAGCAACAAAATATTCAAAACGCTAGCCGGCAGCATCTGGGGTAAAGACAAAGAAACCTTGCTGGCAACCTACAAAGCAATTGGCCGGCCGGTCGTAAACTATGCAGCACCGATCTGGGCGCCGGGGACGAACGAAACGCAGATGAAGAAAGTACAGACATGCCAGAACACCGCCCTATGGACTGCGACAGGAAACCTCCTGATGTCGCCGGAGCATCACTTGCACAGCGAAGCTTCTATGCTACGAGTTAAGGACCATAATGCTTTGCTGTGCAAGCAGTTCCTACTGGGATGCTACCGCACTGGGATGCCACCTCTTCACATGCCCCTTAAGTCGACACATCTAACCCCCTTCTCCCGTTGGTCCAATCCCGTCGAAACAGCACGTTTCCTGGACCTCCCATTAGATGATGATGTTGAAATACCCGTTAAAAACTATTTAAAAAACAGCGGGTGGAAAGTTTTGGCTCACCCATCTTATAGTCCATTCCTTGCTTTTTTCGAAAACTATTTTTTCCGATCACGAATTCGGTTCAGAGCATGGTATTTATTCTTGGACGTCAAGGACGCTCTGTACTTTTGGTATGGAACGCACAAACTGCTAGAAAGACCGGGGAAATATTATATAGTTATAAAGCCAATTCGAAAGGCTTCGAGTTAATTCGAGATAACACTTTTTTAATTTGGATATAAGATTTATACACACTTACAGTTTAACTTAAGTATACATATATGTATAAGTTTGCTTGTAAATTCGTTCCTTTCGCCAACTCGCTAGAAGATTAGTAGAATAAGCTCATATACACAACGTAATAAATCGACCCTCACCCTCCAACGCCTACCAGAGTCAGAGGTCAGGTCATATACTATCAGTAATGCGCTTTTTCGTCTCCAAAGCACCAAAGGCATTTTTGCAGAAAGCTTCACCTTCTATAATGGTAATAAATTGGCAAGAGAGAAGCTAGGATGGGTGAACTTCAAAGCAGGCAAGATTTTCCAGCGATATAACCTTTTGGAGTCTCGCCTCCAATATGTGAACTACATTTCAACAAATGATGTTAGTTGATTCAGCACTAATGCCCTGCTAACACTCACCCTCCCTCGGTTTAGTTTCCATATCAGCGCCCCTCTGTCTTTCATGTTGCAGAGATGGTCAGAATGCTCGAGTGTCCACTCCCTTTGAAGACGTCGAGCCGCATGAACTTGTTTCCGCTGTGAATTTAATACATTCGTCTTGTTGTCTCTTAGCCTATGAGTCGTCACAGGTGTCACTCGCATAGAACGGAATTGCGTCCGAACTCCATCAAAATGTGCGCTCGGTTAAGAAAGTGTACCGTTACATCTTCTATTTTATGGTCAGCTTGGCCGACCTTCTGAGGCGGATATTTGGAATCTTGTCACTAAATTTCGCACTAAATTTACATTTTTAGAGAGAAAAATATTGCAGTTGTAACCACCAGTATTAATAAAGAAGATTCGCCATCTTTTGCCAACTAGAAAACTAGAAACATTACAAGAACCACCATTGCATACCGGAAAAGGCACAGTTTGGTGTGAGTTATGGTCCGGCAGCGTCACAGGACCGCAATTTTTTTTTTTTTTTTTTTTTTTTGTTAAAAAAGTTTTTTAATTTAAAAATATTCATCGTTCGACTATTTCTTTCTTGAGTCCCCACTGCGCTCGATTCAATCATTATGTCATTCTTTGATTTCTGCCAAAGACACCCAAAATGTTTTTGCATTTGACGAAAAATCCAATAGTCGGAAGAAGAAAGGTTCGAAAAATGCAGCGGGTGGGGTAAGACCTCCCGTTTCACCGTTTCCGGCTCAAACGCATTACTGTAGTCGATAACGTTTCGCATCAATGTGTTTGCTTAGTTTGGCAGATCCTAGTATCACACCCCGCCTAGGCTCACCATAGGCAGAGCATGACCTTCGATTACTTACATATATGTGGCGTCGATGTAAATGATGATGTTCACCAGGCTTGGCATAGTATTTTTTACAATCAGATGCCAAAATCACTTCATTTGTTGTCTTTCAATAAGAGTTCTGAGGTAAAAAATCGCCTTTCGACACTTCTCGTTTCAACTCGTACGGCAACCCAAATTTCCTTGCTTTTGGATGAATTCAAATTGCTTTAAACGAACGAAAATTGTTGGTGAGTCACTTCTACATGCTTGGATTGCATTTGACGCGTATCTTGATCCATTAAAGTTTCCAATTTTTCAACTTCAAACATTTTGAACACGCCAAGACACGTTTAGTCTTCGACGCTTCAAATGGGTTAAATTAACACATTCTGCTTAACGTATGGATCGGCGCACGTTCACCAAAAACTTCCACAAACATTCGATGGATTTCAGTTTTACTTTTCTACCGAGTAAAATAGAAAAACAAAACCTTCCGCAAATAGCATTTATTGAACACAAATCCGAACATTTTCGGAAAGGCAAAAATAATGCCGTTGTCAGAAACAGAAGCAGATGCTCACTCATGTGAAACCATTCCAATACTATAGGTGGAGCCATCTACATCCAGACGCCGCTCGGAGGCGGCTTAAATTAAACTGTAACTGACGCACACAAATAGGAGAAGGAGCTCAGCCGAAAATCGCTTCAGCCGTTACAAAATGCCAATTAGATATAAGTATATGTAAATATATATAAATAAAGTAAGGTGAAGGTCTCTGCTTTTCTCTCCGATTCTGTGTCGAATATCATATTGGAAAAAGTCCCACCATGTCAATGATTCCGAAGGATGACCTCAAGCAGTTCTTTCAGTCCTAGTTTCGGAGCCTACATGGAACAAACAATGAAACCTTTTCTCTTTATAATACTAGTGCAGATATAAAAAATTATTTATATTTATGTATAAGAAAATTTATGTTATAAATACATATTGACGTACCTACATATATACATAATTCCTTCATACAAATAACAAAAGAAATGGAATAAAATCAGCGACACAACAATTTATTGCAAAAAAAATTAAAAAAAAAAATTAAAATAAAATGTTTTCAAATGTCCTCAAGCAACAGAATTGAAAAAAATTACAAAGGGAAAACAATGCACGGCCATCGAATATCATTTCATTCCATTATTCCGAATGGCCAAGTAACCAAATGTACTGTTAGAAACTACCAGTGACCGCTAAAAGCATTTCGTAATAAATGAATGAGTATTTGAAAGCTTTACATAAATGCCTACAAAAACGAAAAAATTAAATAAAATAATAAATAAAAAAATATTTAAAACTTTTGTTATGTATTTCTGTCACATTTCTGGGCGCAAAAATATAACAAACAAAAAAACGCTTTAAGAGTGCAAGAGCATTTAACTAATGGAATGGAATGCAACAGTTATGAAAAATAGGTCTATATTTTAGTGTAAAGGTGAAAAAATCATAAAAAATGGTAGACAAAAAAAAAAACAAATGTTTGCTTAATTTTCGGGGACAAATTCCAGTGGATGCAAATACGCTATTGTTGATGTGGAACAAGAGTATCGAAAAAGACCCGAATGAGTTTATCCGCCATTGCGCGCAACATTTGGAGCTGTGCCTATCCACTTTTTGCCAGAATTTGCGATAGAAACTTATTTTACGAAGTTACAAAATCCAGACTCGTCCAAGAATTCAAGCCGAACAATCGTCAAACGCGTTACACGCTTGGTGAAGCGGCCTAAAATGACATCACCCGCGATCCCAACTTTCTTACGAAAATTTTGTTCAGCAAAGAAGTTCAATTTCGGTTAAATGGGTACGTTAAATAAATAATTGTCTCATGTTGATTCATGATAATCCACAATCCTCTATTGACACGCCGTTACATTCTCAAAAAATCTCTGTTGCTGTGGTGTGATCTATAGGCAGAGAAAATCATTGGTCTATATTTTTTTCAAAAAAAAGAAACCGCCAATAATGTTAGTCAGTGCGGACCCTATAGAGCCATGATCAATGACTTTTTCATGCCTGAATTGAAGGATGTTGATGTAGACAGCCTTTGGTTCCCACGAGATGGCGCTACAAACCATGCAGCCAACGCATTAACTCGCGTCGTGGACCCGTGGCCACACCAAAATCATACTTCTTGTAAGAGAATATTCGGCGTGTTATTGCTGACATACGGTTCCAATACAATTTATTCGACAAGCTAGACGTCATCACTCGAAGTTTTCTAATTCAGAGCCTAAGGAAACGGTTTGCTGGCCCTATGTGATAATTATGGGGGCCTTTAAAGAGACGCAACAGATGACTTTTGAGAAGAAGTCCATCCTTCTGACATGAGTCAACATCAGACAGTGTCCGGTTATTACGCCAGTCATTATGCTCATGGAGGTCCTAACATAAAGAGTAGAGATTTAGTCCATAGCAAGTACTTTATCGAGTATAGAAGTATATGCCGTCGTTTACAGAGTTCATCATAGTTAGGACCATTTCCCTTTTAGCCAGCTCGTCGGCCTTGCCCTTCCCTGGGATCAAGTTTTAAAACGGCGGTGAAGGTGGCGATGGGTCTTTGATCTAAACCTGTAACATTTTAGTTAAATTTTCTAATTGCGGTCGCCCCTCGGCAGGGAACGTCCACCCCTCCGAGTATATTTCGGACATGAAATAAAAGGTTCCTCTTAAAAAAATCATCAGCCGTTCGGAGGCGGCTTAGTATAAACTGTAGGTCCCTCCATTTGTTGGAAAAACTTCAAGACGCAAAACCACAAATTGGAGGAGGAGCTCGGCCGAAAATCGCTTTAGCGGTTACAAAGCGCCAATTATATATATGTATATAGGTATATTAAACTCTGCACTATTTAAATGTTGGCATTTAAGACACGATAAGATAAAGAAGAATTTCAAGGGCTTTCGTAAGAGTTAAGGGCAGCGCTCCAGTATGCTCTTTCACGGAGCATTAGTGACTTCGTGGAATAATATAGGTCTTATTGCCGCTTTGTATAGGCAGTCCATAATACATGGTCTTCCTCCTCATCTTTTACCGATTGCCGTTTTTTTTACTATTTTCTATTCTGTTCCGATTGTTCCGAGCTGAGATATTTACGGAAAGAAAAAAAAGGGACGATGAAGAACTTAAGCAGATGGCCAACTGGGAATAGACTCGAAAGTTCTAAAAATTGAGGCGACCTATAGATTGTTTTAAGATTCATTTAGGACCGAGAAGGATGGTTTGGTAAGTAACATGCAAAACATATTGATTCTATGGGGAAGCACACCTAAGCCTCTTATTTGTAATGAAAATGAAACAACCGCAAATAGTGAACCCGAGCCCCCAATAGATGACGCTGGTACAGACAACGTAAAGTGTCTACTAGATGCTCAGCGTGTATGTTTTCCATCATCAAGAAGGGTTGAACATGCCAAATTACTCCTCAACATCCTCTCCCTCTCTCTCTCTCTCTCTCTCTCTTTCTCTCTCTCTCTCCCTCTCCCTCTCTCTCTCTCTCTCTCTCTCACACACACACACACTCTCTCTTTCTCTCTCTCTCACACACTCTCTTTCTCACACACACACCCTCTCTTCGTTGACTTTAAAGCAGTATTCAATGAAGAGGACCTGCCTCTCCATCTCTATATCCGAATTTAGTAACCCTGCAAATTTTATACGACTGTGTAAACTGGCGATAAGATACCAGAAGCACTCACAACCTAATACCGGAGAATGTAATACGAGATGTAGAGCTTAATAGAGAATCTAGAATCTTCTTTAGAAGCTTTCAACTACCGACATATGATTTCTTCAAACATAGTAAGAAAACGAAACGAATAGGTAAGGTAGTTAACAAGGAAAAGAAAAAGAAAAAACAAACAGCCCAAGTACTTCCGTCTGGGCTCCCACTTCACTGTTGAGAGTTCTAACTTTTTCGTTGTTGAACAACTTGGAACCAGCATCAATACCAGTAGTAATAATGCAACGCAGAATCACTCCAGCCAGCAGGAGCCACTTGAGAAATAAAGTCATCCGTCGACGAAGCTCTACAAATCGCTTATCACTATCATCCTGATATAAGCAGCAGAGCCTTGGATGATGACAACATTCAATGAGTGGGCGCTAGCAGCTTTCCAGGGAAAGGTTTAAGATAGAATTATGGTCATTTGCGGAAGGGTGACGGCGAGTTTCATGAGTTATATGGCCCCATTGGTATAATTCCGTGAATTAATTAAGAGACAGTGGCTACGATGACTAGGCCATGTCGTCCGAATGGATGAGTGCACTTCAGCAAAAGGAGGATCTCTACTCCGTTTGCTTTACTTGGTGCCTTCAGGTACCTACTGACTGGGTCTCTACTGTTAATATGGCATCAAACGTGTAACCAAAAAGAGGAAAATAAAATCGAAAGATTAATATTGAAAATAATAAAAGTATTTTTCGTCAAATTATACAAACGTTAATGGCAATAAACATACATACATACATACCACATATTCGTAAATACGTGAGCTCTTATGTACAAACATACGAGTATGCCTTTTACATGCGTACTTTCCGCATAACTCAGGCTTAAGCTGTCGACTTAAGTTGCATTTCATTGAGTGCCGAGGCGCAGATTTATCCCGATATTATGCTCGTACGTTGCCGATGGACTTGATCCACATGGCTGACCAACTCAGTTGCTGCTGTTATTGTGGTTGAACTCAGATGCTATTGGCATTCATCGCCAATTGCCTGTACGTTACCGTTAAAAGTACACTTTGCGACTGTGTCTAGTCACAACAATTGTGCACGCAGCGAGAACTCTCAAATTTCCATTTTTGATTTCTTTTTTTTTAATGTGTGTCGATTACGGCAACCGTTTTCTGCTCTTCTTTTTGTTTTTCTCGTTGTTGTTGTTGTTGTTGTTGCTTAACTGCATTCACAGCTATGGCAGTTTATTTATTACATTCACGCATAAATGCCTTGCCGTTTGTGCGAGCATTTTCCACGTTTTTCTACCCACAAACTTAAGCTCCTCAAAGTATGCTACAATATTGCATACATTTCGTAAATATATACCATAACAGCATCACTTGCAAGCATGACTGCAAATGCAAGGCGAGAGAATACGCGTACATATGTATGTATGCATATACTTTCATACGTTGGTATGTATGTATGTATGTGCTGTGGTAAGTGCAAGATAAGTTTGAGTTATGTTTGCGCATGCGTACTCATTATTGGCATGAAATATGTTTTGGAACACTTACTATATGGTATGTGTACATACATACCTATGTATGTTACATATCTATAATGCACTTGAATATGAAGCTTTGTGGTGAGAAAATACTTTTCGCTGATTATTAATGTACATACGCAACAACAACTCACTAACATACATTATAAAGACGTGAAATGAATTTTAACATATGGACCTGCGCTCATATAGGGTTATCCATTCCATAAAGGGCTTTATTTAGAAATCTGTCAAACTAAACTGACAAACCAAACATGTTTTGTTTTAGTTTAAAGGCAGGCATTTATAAAAATTGATCACTTAAAGACACTAGATCAATTACAAATATTATAAGGTATGCGCATCATCATGAGCATAGGTCAAACGAAATTTCACCATCAACGCAAACATAAATTCGCCATGTGATTCTCTTCGGGTTTCGATGTAATTTACAACCAATAAAAATATTCAGTTAATGCCAAATTGCATATGGAACGATTGGACCGTCTTTAAAGACTGTTTCTAAGTGGTTCCGAACATTCCAGACCGGACATTTTCCCGTAGAGGACGAGCCCATGCAACAAAAATCAGCAGCAAAAGTAATGATGTCAGTTTACTTCACCCGATCCAAAATGGTAGCTGCTATTCCACTGGAAAAGGGTCAGACAGTAACTGCAAAATGGTACACCGAGGAGTGCTTACCAAAATTTTTCAAAAATTTGTTGAAAAACAGGAAGAAAGGGGACTTGTGGTGCTACTTTTTACATCATGACAACGCGCCATCCCACACTGCCTGAAATAGCGAGTAATTTGTAATCGAATAAAGGTTATTTTTTCTTGTCAATGTCAATTGGAGGTACAATAATAAAAAAATGTATATTCGGGCACTTCGACTTGGTCTTATTGTACAAATGTTTCCACTAGCAAGCAATGCGCTGAATTCTCATGACTTAGCCAGCTCTCTTAGTCCGCTTTCGTCTCCTTTGTTCTAACCTGCATTCCTTCTCTTTCAGGCATTAGTAGTAATATATGAGAGTGTCTTTGGATAACTTTTGGGAGCCGCAATAGCCAAGTGATTAGCATTACGCCATTCGGTAAGTCAGGGTTCGAACTCTATTGTCCAAAAATTATAGAAAATTAATTATTACAATAGCGGTGTCCCTTACACCGAGTCATAAAAGTCATCCTTTGGTCGTTCGAATGCGGCATAGAATAATTTTGCAGGTCCATTAATTTGTTGGAAAAACATCAAGATGATACAATAAAATCGCTTCAGTGAGTTGACATTACCTGCCGCGACCTATACCACGACCGATTTTTCAAATTTCTGATTTTAAGTCAAACGTTTATCTAAAAAGCATGTAAGAGCGGGAGATTTGATATTCTACGCTCAAAAATATGACGTCTATAACATATACCCACCAGTTTACCGGTTTGTGCTGATATGAAGTTTTGGGTTAAAAATCCGTCAAAAAAGAAAAGATTTAGTATTATACTCAAGGGACCGTAAAAAGACCGTCTTTCAACTCTTTGGTCAATTCATGCACAGAGTCTTTAGCCTTTTTTGACTTAATACGCTGTTAGATTAATGCATTAAGGGATAAAGACACTCTAGAGGTTGAAAAATAGATTCATTTTTTTATTTATTGAAGCAATATGGGAAATGGTGAGGAATTTATTTTTAAACATTTCATTGAGCATTTAATGAAGTATAAAAAAATATTCTTTAATTATTATTTTGGTACAAAATGGCGGTGGTAAAGTCCATTATTTAATACATGTTTTTTTTTTAAAGGCGTCCACGAGAGGACCGATTTCTTCTAAAGGATGAGACCTAGAGAGAAAAGCAAAAAGTTTTACGATCTAAAAACTATGGTATTTAGAAGTACGTACGGATTAATTTTTTAACTAATTTGTTTGAAAGCGGCACACTTTTTTTTAAAAGATTTATTTTTGACTAAAAAATACGCACTAAATTATTAAAAAAAAATTACACTTAATCGAAAAACGGTTACGTACTTCCAAAGAGAATGTATTCATGAAGCTAGAATCAAAAGTTCAGATCAATCAATGCAATAGGTCCGAATAATCTGTTCTCCCAAGTTTGAAAAATGTGATTGTGAGAAAAACGCGTTTAAAGTTTTCATTGTACTCTGCACGCGCTCTGGGGTGCTGCAGCAAAATAAAAAGTTCAGCTATTTGAAATACTTTTTTTTACTTTAAAACCACAAATTCCACAACATTTCTATGACCCAAAGGTACCCTGTGAGTAAACAAAAATCGCCTTAATTGCAGCCTAGATATAATTATTATTATTTCATGTGATATTGCTTACCTTTCAAGCTTTCCTTCAAGCCGAAGATTTCCGCTTGAAAAATACTGGAGTAATTCGGCAGCCTGATGGGTCTGATGTCTCAGCGCAAACGATTTATTTGGCCGATCTGTAAGCCATTTTTAATCCAACCCATAAATGTGTGAGCTGGATTCTTAAAAAAGTCTAAATTTTTTAAACTTTTCAAAACATTCTTTTTTCCAAAAAACCTTAACATTTTCTACTTTACTTCTAGAATATTGGTATGTAATACTCTATTTTCAAAATAAAATGTTTTCATATCCTTTTTATTCAATTTAATATCCTCCATCACAGTATTTTTTGCATAATTTCTTGTTTGCAAACTTTTCATTTATTATTAGCACTCAGAGATATTTATGTTTACTTACATATGTACATATATATAAATATTAACAAATATCTCACCACTTTTCACACAAGTACTTGCCTGTGTATGTATGTATAAATACTTCTGCAATTCCAGTGGCATTTAAGCGCACTACTTTCCACTTTTTATATCCCCTCTCCCCCCTATTCATTGTTGGCAGAGTGTCTTGTTAGGCAGCGCGAAAGTTATGACTTGGCCGAAAAGTTAGTTGAGAAGTGCAAACTTATGCTCATATGCGTTGCACATATGGCATGGCAGAATAATGAAGCAAGTCTATGGACTGCCATTGCGCACACAAAGACATATTGTTATGGTAAAGTTTTTGTGGAATTTTCTTAAAAACTTCCATACAATACTGTCGAGGAATGAATGCGCGAGGAAGTTTTAATTTTGTCATCGTTATGGTGTAGGTGTGAATTTATATACATACGTGTACATACATATATATTATATAAATAAATTCTACAGTATTATTATTTACACATCTCTTTAACTATTTGGATATGAAGAAGCATTGCTATATACATAAATATTTTAAAATACACTAAATGATTTAAAAATATTTATATAAGTGGCGCTGAAGCGATTTTCGGCCATGCTCCTCCTCCAATTTGTGATGTGCGTATTGACCTTTTTTTATTTATTTTATTTTATTATAAATGAAAAATAATAATACAATTATCATTTTACAGAGAAAGAAGAACTAGCTGCCAGGGCTTACGGCATGAGAATTACCCTGGGACTAGGAGAGAGGTTCTTCCAACGGGTATAAAAGGTACTGGTGGACGAACTCCTTCCTTTCTTTCTTTTACGAGCGCTTGGAACTCCTTTGTGTGCATTGTCCCTTCACGATATCAAAACCGTACTTGGCAATTTCAACACAAAGGTGACCAGAGTGAGCAAAAAATTTACACTTAGCGCAATAGTCGGAAATTTTAGCTTATATAACCGGAAACCTAAAAATAGTTGTCTATAGTACCATATTCTTGAGAGAATTTATTAAGCTGTTATGATAGACGGAAGACATTTCTAATGTGCTCTAGATGTGTATACATCCGGTAGAAATCGTCCCAGATCATTATCGTAGCGAAATCTGCATCTGGACAGTTCACAACGCCCGTCAACAAACACAAGAAATATGGGATCCGCTTTTGGATTCTGAGAGCACTCATCAAAAGTTCGGTGTAAGGTATAAGCTTCCCATGAAAATTCGCCAATGAAGCTATAGAGAAGGTCAAAGAAGAGATGGTAGAGGGTTGTCAGAAAAGGAGTGAAGCTTTATGAAAGGAAGACTTCTACACCAGACTTGAATGCATTAAAATATCTGGTTGATGAACTTGAATCCCCAATCGATGATTATAGCAAAAACCTTCTATCAACTGACTATGATAAATTTTAGCAACTTCTTACCATTAAAAATCCAAAAAAAAAGATCCGAGAAAAATATCTGACTCACAACATCTCCTCTATTGAAAACAGCTTTCGATAGCATGAAAAGGGCCTAACTCGTAGTGCTTTTGTGTCATGAGTGCTGGCCCTGAGCACCAACATATGCTCCGTTAGCGTCGGAAAAGCTTCCCCAAACCGTTCGATACCAAATGCGGTGCCGAGCACGGTAACTCTTTAGTGTGTGACTTCTTTTACTCCATGCTGTAAAAATAGTACGTAAGTTGAGTTAATGGCGTGGCGAATCATAAAGACTCAGCCTTGTAGGCCCATTATGAGACCGCTGCTGTACTTATAATCTTCTCAGATGTGCGAGCCACTTGGCGTGTGTTGCGACATTGTCTACTTTAGCAGCAGCTGCTTCAGCAAGGCAATCAGGGAAAGAATTTCCATGAAACTTATGTCGACTAGTGCTTAGGGCTGGACAGTGACAGCTTCTACTTTTTCATCGCTGCAGTCCCGACCCTTACTCCTACCGTAAAGATGGCTATAACTCTCTACCACCACGTATTCTTGTAGTGCAGAGGTTGTTGAAGTAGAGGATGGAGATGGTGTAATCAAACTCTACGAAAAATTGTTTTAAATATAAAATTTAGACGTGCCCTGTAGCGCGATACTCCAAAGATGCGCCGCGTTCAATAAATTGGAAGAAAATTGTGGAGAGTTTCCAGTGCTTTCTAAAGAGTCGACGGTATAGCTGCCGTAAAGAGGAAGCTACTGAACTCTGTCCAGTTTGATCTTGAATTCGGTTTTTTCGAGTGCTAATCACTAGACTCCGTAGAATAAGATGGATCTAAGATATATATAATGGACGCTTTGTAACCGATAAAACGATATTTGGCCGAACGCTTCTTCCAATTTGTGGTGCACACCTTGATGTTTTTTCAAGTAATCGAGAAATCTATAGTTTATTTTAAGCCGCTTCCAAACTTGCCTTGGATGTTTATGCGGAGTTTTCATTCTTTGACAGAATTACACTTGGAAGACTTGACATTCACTGCCGAGGTGCAACTGCAAGTAGAAAAATAAATGTTCTGTAATTTGTCGGACCAGGTTTCACTCGGCTATCGCGGCCGTAAGTAACTGTAAACGGTTTTACACCTCATCTCGTACTAACAACCGCTTTACAAACGTAGAGTTGGAAAGGTTCGAAATCGTATAAAAGCACACGACTGCTGGCGAATACCGATGATATTTGCAGGATTGAAAAGGGTTTTGCAATAAGAGACGTTAATTTGATATTCAAAACTAAATTATAGGATGTTTAATTTAATGTTAAGAGGAAGATATGCCATTAATTATGGAAAACAATATCAGCCAAATGGCCGCCAAGGCTACACACGATCGTATCCTTTTTATGAAATTTTCCATCACCATATCGCAAAGTGGCTGCTGTATGCCCTCAATAGTTGCACGAATTGCATCTTTTAGGTATAGAATCGACGTTGAGCTGTTGGCTCCAAAAAAGAAGTCCCTAAGTGTTAAATCACAAGATCTCGGTGGCCAATTGCAATCACCTCTTCCAGCGATCGATGGTTTCGTCGCTGGGTGGCACGTAGCGCTGCCTTGTTGAAATTAAACTTTATCCGGATCAATACCAAGGACAAGGACAATCATCTCTCGATAGAGCAATCTTCTTCTTCTTCTTTATTGGCGTTGACACCGCTTACGCGATTGTAACCGAATCCTAGCCAGCGTAGCCACTTTCTCTTCATTCGCTGAAATATGTCAAGCTCATCGTTCCATCGTCTGCGGTATTCGCCGTTTCTAATGCGCAAAGGACCATAAATCGTTTATAAAACTTTTCTCTCGACGACTTCTAGAGCAGACTCATCAGATGTTGACATCGTCCACGCTTCTGCGCCATATAGTAGGACCGGTATGACGAGCGACTTGTAGAGTTTGGTTTTCGTTCGTCGAGAGAGGGCTTTACTTTTCAATTGCCTACTCAGTGCAAAGTAGCACCTGTTGGCAAGAGTGATTCTGCGGTGGATTTCCAGGCTGACATTGCTGCTGGTGTTAATGCTGGTTCCTAGATAGACGAAATTATCTACGACCTCGAAGTTATGACTGTCAACAGTGACGTGGGTGCCAAGTCGCAAATGCGATGACTGTTTGTGTGATGACAGGAGATATTTCGTCTTGCCCTCATTCACTACCAGACCCATTCGATTCGCTTCTTTATCAAGTCTGGAGAAAGCAGAACTCACGGCGCGGTTGATGAGGGCAATAATGTCGATATCATCGGCGTACGCCAGCAGCTGTATACTCTTATAGAAGGTGTACCTTCTCTATTTAACTCTGCAGCTCGTATTATTTTCTCCAGCATTAAATTAAAAAAGTCACACGATAAGGAATTACCCTGTCTGAAATCTCGTTTGGTATCGAACGGCTCGAAGAGGTCCTTCCCGATCCTGACGGAGCTTTTACTGTTGCTTAACGTTAGTTTACATAGCCGTATAAGTTTTGCGGGCAAACCAAATTCAGACATAGCGGCGTAAAGGCAGCTCCTATTCATGCTGTCGAAGGCGGCTTTAAATTCGACGAAAAGGTGGTGGGTGTCGATCCTCTTTCACGGGTCTTTTCCAAGATTTGGCGCATGATGAATTCAATGGTTGACTTACCAGGTCTAAAACCACACTGATAATGTTCAATCAGTTTGTTGACGGTGGGCTTTAGTCTTTCACACAATACGCTTATAGGACCTTATATACGATGTTAAGAAGGCTTATTCCACGGCAATTGGCGCAGACTGTGGGATCGCCTTTTTTTTTGCACAATCCATTCACCGTAAATTTTGCTCAAGCCTCATGCCCTCGCTGGACCATAAACTGCACCAAACAGTCAAATGTTGAAGATCCCGAGACTTTTCAATAATAAAACTTTTTTCCGATCACCAGATGCGACAGTTTTGTTAACAGACGTTGCCATCGTGGGGGAAATTGACTTCAACAGTCTGGGTGATTTTTCAATGAAATCTTTAAAGTGAATTTTAATAATTTCAATGCGTTGTTGAAGCGATTACCATTCCATTTTTATTACTTGCGTAGTTTTTACTTGTCAAATGACAAAAAAAAATACAACTTCAAAGATACCGGCATAGCAGGCTATTCAAAATAATACCTCTTATTGGAAAACCCATTAGAAGAAAAAGCCGACATACACTTCGATAAAGGGATCAAGTAGAGTATGGCATCAGGTTGGAAGAGAGAAATGAGAGAGCAAGGACTATATGCTTTAATAACGCTTATTTTATTTTTGCAACTTTTTTTAATTTTTTTTATTTTTAAATTTAAAACAGACCTAAACTTTTGAGCATTAATATTTTTTAGGTAAAACAGCGCTTAAAAGAAAACTCTATTCTCCATTCAATTTCTGACTATTTTATCATTGAAACTTACATTTTCCCATTTTTTCTCCATATCGAGCTCGTAAAATGGAAATTTTTAACTAACCGTAAAGGCAAAATAATCGAAGGTTATTTTCTTCTAATGAACAGTTTTAGATTATAAGCCAATTTACAACAAAAAACAAAATAGATTTGCTTTGTGCTACCAATTTACCGTTAAACTCTTTGTAACTACAACTGAAAAACATAGGCAAAGAAAAAAAAAAGAAGACAAAAACATTAAAAATTCTAACAGTAATGGAAAAGTTCTTTTTTATGCTGTATGTAACCAAAGTAACAAAGCATTAGACAGATAAAGTAACTTAGTTATTTAAAAAAAAAAAAAAACAAAAAAAAAAAAACAGCAAAAAAGCAAGTTGAAAATGTTGAAGAAATAGCTAAAACAAATCAAAAGAAAAGAAGTAAATCGAACAACACAAAAACTAAATCAGTAAACAGAATAAGTAGTGATTTCAGTTGAGCGGAAGCGGCAAATGATGTCGGACTGAAGTCTCTGTGTACGTACATACATACATATATATGTAATTGTAAAAAAACTGACATATAGAATGGCGATAACTGCTGCCAGCCACAATCAATTGAAACATGCGACACACACATATATATGCATATAAATCATACTACATACATTTACACATTTTTACTAAAAAATCAGTCAGTCAGCCGATGAATGTCACTGATGAAGAAAATTGCATGAACAGGACGCCCCTTGGGTGGGGTAAAGGCATTGAGACAGAGTTACCTGTAACTGTTAGGATCGACTGTTTGCAATTCGGCTGATACAAAATACACACTAAATTGCTGGTGTTACGTGACTAGTATTTAAAGTAAAAAATCTGCTATCCACATGACATAGAAATACTATGTACGCATACATACATACATAGGTATATGTAGCTGCGTTTATTTGCAGCCTAAAACATTGTTGCCTTTGTTAGTTACAAATTCGTGCAATCACATGTGTGTAGTTACACCTGTACACACATACAAACATACATACATATTCATACCTATATGTAATTTTCTTTTGTTGTCCATTGCCAGTTTTCAGCAGCTACAAATTTACAATTCAATTGTTCTAATTTTGTAGCAATTTTCGTTTGTTGGATTTTTCTTTTGGCCAAGTGACAGTTATTCAGTTATTCATACACATAAACACTGTGCAACAGAAGAAATTTAATATAAGTAGATAAGCAAAACTTTCTACCCCTTTGAAATATTCTTCTATATTAGGTCTAGTAAAAAATAATCAATTATTTTTTGTACCATATGCACGGTTTTGCCAGATAACTTTTTGCCATTTTGAAGCTAATCTCATTAAATCTCTCCCAAAGAAACCCTTATCACTATTGGCAATAAAAAAAAAATGGATCAACCGATTTTCACAGGCTTCTCTTGTGCTTAATTCTTCCGCAACCAAATCATTCGCCATGAACAGCAGCTGAAAGTAATCACTTGGTGCGTGGTCCGAACTAGAAGGTGGATGCATAAGAACCTCTCAACTAAGCTCTCGGAGCTTCTGGCGAGTTACTACGGATATGTGCGGTCTGGCATTCTACAGATGAAACACAAGTCTCCTGCTTTTGGCTAAAGCTGAATGCTCCAAATGTTAGCAGTACAGTTTCGAATTATGAGTTTGGCCGTAGGCCAGCAGCTCCTAGTGAATAATTACTTGGCAATCCCACCAAACACACAACTCAACCTTATTCACCGTCTATCTTTGCTTGAAGACCGCTTATGCCGGCTCACTGACCTTCGAACACGACCATTTTCGTTTGACGGTGCTGTAGGTGATTCACTTTACATCACCAATTAACATTCGTTTCAGAGATTGGTCGATTTTAATCCGATTCACAGATGGTAGTTTGGTTCATGAGGTTTTTTCTCGTTAACTCATGTCGCGCCCACACATCGAACTTGTTTGTGTATCCAGCCTTTTTCAAGTGGTTTTGAACTATTTTTTGTGCTCTTGGACAGTGCTCTCAGGACGGTCAGACTCGGGTTAGACTCAACGATTTCCATTATTTTATCGGGCTCACTCACCTGGGCTTCAATTGGCGAATATACTCTCATTTGTCCACTTTAGATAATCGTGGAGCATCAAAACCATAAACACAGCTGCTTAATTTTCGTTTTCGCCTTTATCGAATGAAAATTGTGGAATAGACCGCATTATCTCTTTGCTGGAGTTCATCTTTGGCATATGCACCAACTACCTACAGCATGTTCTTGAGCGCGTGTATCGAATGTTTGTGGCGGGCGAGGTCAACCGAAGATGAGAGAGGTTATACTTACTAAAGTTGAACCAAGTGGCTCGGGCTACACGCTGCGGCGTCATTAGTCTCATAGTTGATAGTTTCGACATCAATGCGCCTTTACGACTTCACGGTGACAGTACTTTTGGGCTATATAATCTCACCGAATCTCAACCAACTGTACCCTGTACCATTCAATGCCTTCAGCACAAAAATCCTCGAATCTCAACGCAGATTTAGGCTGAGGAACTGTCATCACGAACATAGTGACATCCCAGACAACTGCATGGCAGATGAGCTAGCGAGAGAAGGTACCGCACTAAATACAATAAATTCTATGCACGTCGTGGCTTCCTCTAACAGATAGCTTAAAGAAAGGATCTGCAACTTTGGCCTGTTCTGGACGCTAAAAACCAAATAATAAAATCCACCTAGAGCGGTTCACTATTAGTACAACAACCGGCATACTAAGTGAAAACTGTTTAATGGGACTTCACGGTAGGAGAACGGAATACTTTTCCAATGATTTTTGACGTAGCTGCAGCGACGATAAGGAGGGTATCACTTCTTTGTCTAACTGTCTGACGTAGCAGCGGCTGGTATAGACAGCATCGCATCGTTCTTAAGGTACACGAAATGAGCTGACTCAATTTTTTTCCCACACCCTTATTCGCATTGGATCCGAATGTGTTGGTCGCTCTAACTCATAGCACCATCAAGCAACTTCTGCACAAGAAATTAAGCTAAGCTAAATAATGGATTTAAGCTCTTTTTATGTCACTCATGAAAAGGGGCGCTCTATCATCTTTGATTCGAAGTATGTAAGCACCGAACGGGTCAGGGCGATGAGTTGAGTTGGTTTCCTACACGCGTAAATTCAAAAAAATTAAGGCAGAAAAAAGCAGTGAAATCAAACCGATTTTTTAATACTTCGGCATAACCAGCACTTCTTCATATCAAAAATTGGGGACATCAGAACATATATTTCTATATTATAGCCCATAAAGAATACGAAGATTTATGGGCAATAACATGAGTTGAACAATTTTTGTTTAACCTCAGGACTTTGACTATGTATATCACTTTTGATAATTTTACGAAGTAACCTAGATAGGATTGGAGCTTCACGAAATTTATCTCAACCCTTTAAGGGGTAATGCCACTCTGTTACTCTGACACATTTTTTTTTTGCTCACCGGGTTTTAAAGTGAAAAAAATATTTCAAATAACAGAAATTTTTATTTTGCTGCAGCCTTTCAGAGCATGCACATTTTTCAAACTGGGAGGATAGATTATTCGGACCCTATTGCATCGATTTATCAGAAATTTTGATGGTTACTTCACAAATACATTCTTTTTGGAAGTACGTAGCCGTTTTTCGATTAAGTGTAATTTTTTTTGTTATGAATTTAGTGCGTATATTTTAGACAAAAATCAATTTTAAAAAAAAAAGTGTGCCGCTTTCACAAAAATTAGTTAAAAAATAAATCCGTACGTACTTCCAAAACTATAATTTGTAGGTCATAAAACTTTTTGCTTTTCTGTTCTAGGTCTCATCATTTAGAAAAAAACATAATGAACTTTATCACCGCCATTTTGTAAAAAATTAATAATTAAAGAATATTTTTTTATACTTCAATAAATGCTCAATGAAATGGTTAAATAGAAATTGTATTTCTTTTTCCATATTCCTGCAATAAATTTAAAAAAAATTAGTCTATTTTTCAACTCCTATAGTGACTTTACCCCTTAACTATTCTACCATTCTCAGTTACATTATTGTTGGCGAACGCGATAGTGCAATGAGATCACCTTCTTCAACCGAGAGGATAGCAAATATATGCCCTAATTCTCACTACTGCATACATATGAAGGATAAGGGTTCGATTGCTGGTTAGATCAACATTCAAAGTCATTGAAAGTTAAATTCAAATTAGTTTCTCTATTTGCCATCACCTCTCGACAGGGAAGGCCAACACCTCCAAGTATGTTTCCGACAAAAAATGGTCTATCATCAGCAGAATCAGAAGGTGGCCTTAAATAAACTGTACGGCGGTGCTTTTGTTGGGATTATGTGATGGAAAGAAGTTTGATGAAACTGGATATTTCCATTTTTGCTTCTTCAATCACTTATTGAATCTACAGTAACTACCCAAAAATAATTACCATAAATTATGAAATAACCCGAAATCTCAACAAAAAGGACAGCATTATTCTACCAGTAATCGATCAGTTATAAGCTTGATTCAAGACAAAAAAAGAGCCGAAAACCGCATAAAACTTTGAAAGAAATAGTTTGCAACATGGTGTATAAAGTAGAACGAAAGGGAGTATTCATATACACACATAAATATGTATAGGCTAAGGACAGAATTTTGAAAGAATATACATAGAGTTATTCAATTCGTGGTTTCAAAAGTAGAGGGCTGTATTTAGACATCTGTCAAACTAAACTGTTGAACCAAGCATGTCCTGTTTTACCTAAAATTCAGCTATTTATAAAAATGAATCGCTCCAATGCTTTAAAATTGTTAAAACCTATTACAGAGGTTGTGATTCAAACGTGGCCACGTTTCGTGCTTTAAGAAGAGTTTATGAGGCAAATAATCGCCCAACTGGTCAAGGAATTGGTAAAATTTTAAAGAAATTTGAAGTTACTGGATAGGTTACAGATAGTGTAGAGCCTGTGCAGCATCGCTTTGCTCGTTTCACCTCTAATAGCGCTACTACGTATAAGTGAAAGTGTAGCTGAAGACATAAATGTGTCTATTCCACGATGTCTGTGACTTTCTTATGGCACATTATGGGGTACTTTGACTTACACTTACATTCATATACCATAAAGTCTCGCTCATACAAGCCTGCTGACCATTCAAATCGCCGTATATTCGTCTATTGGATGCTTGAACAACAAGCAGTAGCGACTTTTCGAACAAAATTGTCTTCAGCGACGAGGCACATTGCTCACTCGGGGGATACGTAAGCAAGCAAAATTGTCATATTTAGAAATTCGAGAATCCTCAAATAATTGTATATAGGTCATTACACCAAAATGTGTCTCATGGGCTCTTTGATTCGAAGGTGGGATTGGACCTTACTTTTTTGAACACGACAACAGCGAGACTATCATTGTCGGTTCAAAGCATTATGACCGTAAGATAACCAATTTTTTTTGACTTGCAATTGGACAACTAGATGGTGCCGCATGTCACACAAAAAGCGATATAATATGGTCTTATTGTGAGAAGGAGTTGCCGGCCATGTAATCTCTCCTCTTCGCGATGTCAATTGCTCACCGTGATCCTGCAATCTAACACTGTTGAACTTTTTTTGAGGAGCTACGTGAAAGGCCGTGTTTAAACCTTTAAGGGGTTATATCCACTTGTAATTTTCAAAATATATATTTTTTCAAATGCACATTTATATATATATATATATATATATATATCTTTAAGGACGTCTCGTGGCGTTCGAAAATAGGCCGTATAGTTTAACTTAGTATAAATGGTACGCAAAACTTCAAATGCGTTTTTCTCGAAACGCTATTTTCAGAGTCGGTGGAAAATTTTTCTGAAGCAGCTGAACCGATCGGCTTAAAATTTTCATACAACCTTCTAAGACAGATTTGGTAGGTAATGATGGAAGGAATAAAATTTTTGACAATAATTTCGATTTTTAAGGCCAAAAATTATTATCGTTATTATTTTTTTTTTTTTTTGAAGCCGCCATTTTATCAAAAATCCAAATTTTCACTATTCCTTCCTGTATTTATGCATTATAAGACTAAATTTTTTTTTTTGATTTACGGGTTTCAGATAATTTGAAGCAGAAATATTTTCCTCACCGCTGGACACCTTTTTTGAGGACCTTCGGGAAATCGACGAAAGGAACAGGAGGATTCAATACGTTTTAAAATTAATAGTTTATTATTAAAGTACATTAAATTCTGTCTATTAATATTTTTTCTATTAATTTATAGAATAAAATAAATATAACCCCTTAACTCTTGAACACTTGAATACCAAACTTAGTCAAGTTATGCCTGAATTACCGCCCAATATGTATCAAAGAGCGGTCTAAAATAACTTCTTACTGATCGAAGTTTGGAAAAATTCGCGAGGAGTTCATTTGTATGATATAGTGTTTCACTTATAATGTCAAGGTCCAAATTTTATAATAAAAAAGGAATTTAATTGAAAAAAGTAAATATTCTAAATGCATTTCATTTATGCTTATTTTGGAACCCCAAAATGGATAACCCTGTGTATACATGTATGTGAGTATGTTTGTATTTACACATCTTTACCATTGACACCTTCATAGGCAAAGGAAAAGACTAAATTAAATTTACAGTTACAAGACTCCCACACCTTTGCATATTTATTGCATTTGTAGCCATTTCTAGATAATAGCATTTGCCAAGGCAACACAACGCCGTAAGCAATGCGTATGGGACATTGGCATAAGAGCGTTACTATGGCCTTTTTAAATTTTTTTTTTTTTTGTTTTTTTTTATTTTTTTTTTTCTTTTTTTCTTCCCAGTCAACACTTGCAAGCAAATATGTAAACAAGTGAATTATGTAAGCAAATTGAAACGTGTCACTGAGGCTTTTGCAACTGAAAATTAAGCCTTAAGTACAATGTACTGATGATCAACACAAAAGCAAAATTACAATGAATATCAAAAAATACCCAAAACACACTTAGGTATACACATACACACGTACAATGAAAATTGCAATTTTTCACAGCTGCATTTGATGCCTAAAACTTTCTCATTGTTTTCCTGTTAATTTTTTTCACATTTCACATTTTTTGCTCGATGGTTCCGTGCGTAACCAATTTTAGTAGCATTAATTGCGTATATTGTTTGGTAGTTACATATGAGTATGTATTTAAGTTCTAAGATAATTCGTTTATATTCCAGTAGCTGAGAAAGCAGTAAAATGCAGGAGAAGAGTATCAAACGGATAGAAAGCATTTTAGTGCCACTTTAAAGTTAGTATGATTTTTGCTTCTAAAGTTTATGCAACGTTAACGCATATTTATGGAATTTCTGCAAACGTCATTTTGAGTTAGGAGGTTTCTCTTTCTTAAAAGGTAGGAGCTATTCCGGTGGATACTTAGCTTATCGTTTGATCTTTGATCGGAGTCTAGTCTGTAGGTTTAATTTTGAGTCTACTACAATATCCTAAACTTACTTGTAATAGTATTACTCAGGTCACAGTTCACGAGAGTTAATAAAGATGTCGTCGGACTCACTGTGAATCGCATTTATGATCTGTCGGTAGCTCGTTCTATACAGCAGTTCTGTTATGTGATATGGAATGGAGTTCCTTCCTGATGTACCTAGTTGTTGGCTCGAATTTCAGTAGACGTCTTAAAAGACGTATGCTATGGTAGCAACCTATTAAATAATACACAGCATAATATTATGCTCCTTAAATGGGAACACATATAATTTATTGCATGAGAGGTGTCGGAATTTTGACGTCGTTAACTTTCATATTCAGTTTGCGTCGGTACTCCGGTCGGTTGGATTGCAGTTCTCGCGCTGTAAGTTTGAAAGGAAAATAGTTTACCTTCGATGAAGACGCCAGCATTGAGCACTCATAGGTATATGAGATCAGGAAGACACTTATAAATATACTAAACTATTCACCATCCAGACTCCAGCCAGTGGACCCCCTTGATTAACTTTTCAGAGCTTTGAGTTGTGACTTCAAAAATGTATCAAAGACAGTAGCGTTCATGGTTCCCTGGCATTAATGACGATTCCTCAATCTCGTTTTTTCATAGTGGGACCACTCCACTCTTTAAAGATCTTGGTGAAATATTCTGCTCCTACTGAATCTAAATGTTTTATCATCAGCTTATTTCATCGGCACCGAAAGGTTTGAAGCAGTTTTTTCCCCGATACCTCCACTCGCCTCTTCACTATGTCAACCGAAGTGTAAAATAGTGCGCCAACTTCTTCGAATGGTTATCGAGTGAAATTTTCATCAGATCATCGACAATGATTTTCCAATGGTCCGAAGATTGTTTGCGCCAGATGAGAGGATGCAAGCCCTTGATTGTTCATACCACGCTTTCTACAAATCTCCAAATTATGTTCTTTTATTGGATGTAGACCACGGGTTCGGTTGGCGTAGACAGTCACGCCTTGATGCTAGATGCACCGCTCTAGTTGGGAAAATGTGGCGGGTTTCCTCAATTCGACATATCGGGCTCAATCAGACGGCGGCAGTGATTATTTTTTAGAACTGTAGCTCGCCAATGACACCGGCGGTTGAAATGGGGATGGTACTGAAGACGTTCTCAGTTAATTTCGTGAAGCCAGGCAAATAACCTTTGTGTAAATTGATATTTGTCCGATAACACGCGAAAAATATCGTATATCGTCTTAGGCGTACGCAGCAAAAATATTCCCACGGACCAGGGTTGTGTTCAACGCCATCCCTGGTAACACTAATAAAAAGGATTTAGCAAAACTCCGCTGTCTAACAATCTTTACCGTGGGGATCACGAAATATGGAAATCTGAAATACTAAGTACCAGAAGAAGCCATTTGGCTGTCACGGGATCGAACGATTCTAAACCAAAAGCCCCTACGGGTTAGAAGTGCAAGAAAGTATCCAAGGTTAGGACATGACTATCTATCTAAGAGGCAACTAAACTAAGATACGACAGTTCTTATGCAGGAATGGCCTGAATTTTATCAGGTGAGGAATCGCCTCTCCCATAATATTTCCTAAAAACTAATTTGGAGAATATTTTTCCGTTGCAAAACCTACCAAAAAAATAACTCAGAAATATGGCGCATCCAGAGGGCCGAGTAATGTTCTATTCAACTTACATTCTAGCCCTCTGAAAATGAAAATGAAGAAAATCTTAATATGTGAGTAAGAAGAGCTTATAGATCTGGTCGATTAAGGAAATTCTAAATAATTTACGATAAAACGAAGAAACTACCTAGAAGCTTTGCTGCTCGGCCTTTTCTTTGCAGGAACGTGAAAGTTGAACTAATTTCAGAACATTGTTTATGAAGATGTACACTTCAACAACCTGCTTAATTGCAGCAGCAATAGAAATTTCAGAGATAGTGAACACCTCAACGTTCAATCTATGAAAATGTATACAATGAATGATTCACGTCTGAAGTACTTAATAATTATGAAAACCAATAAATGTATGTAAAAACGGTAGCGAGGAACTAGCAAATACTTGAATCGGCTCAGAATACCAGAGACCAGGTTCTACTTAATGTAGCACAAATTAATGTAAGATAAATCAGCTCAGCTAGATAATTTCGTTTATTTTGGTACCAGCAATAAAATCTACAACAATGACAGTCTTGCGGTATCACCAGACAATTGAAAAGTAAAGTCCTCTCTCGATGAACACAGACCAAACTCTCGAAGCCGATCATCATTCCCATCTACAGCCTTGGCCAAAAGTATTAGGCACCCCACTAAAATACAAGTATTCTCAAATGTGGATATCAAAGTTACCACTTCTTTTTGTAAATGTCTTACATGGGTGTTGAGCTAAACCTAAAAATTGTCATTTTTAAGAAATTCATAAAATATTTTTGCATTTAAAATTTGAAAGTGAAAGTGTAAATTACATTTAGTGAAAAGTTACCAATCTGATAAAAACAGTTCATATTTACCGAAATGCCTAAAACAAGTGAAATTAGTTACGATGATAGAGTTAGAATTCAAGTCCTAAGTGAAGAAGGTAAGTCTCAGGTCCAATGTGCTATTAGGCGATTTGTGTAGACGAAATCCCACAATAATAAATCAAAAAGTGGAAGAAAGCGTCTAATCAGTAAAGGCCAGTAAAGGAGAAGACCGAATACTTATACGCGAGTTTCTCAAGGATCGCAAAAAATCTTCTTCTGCCCTTGCAGTTGCACTTTCGGATGAATTTAGTAAGTGCTCGAACAGCTAGAAGAAGACTTCTGGAAGCAGGTTTAAAAGGATGTAAAGCCCGAAAGAAGCCACACTTCACGGATGAAGATTGGTCGAATGTTCTGTGGTCTGATGAATCAAACTTCGAGGTAAGCTTAGTTAAGATCATCTTATAAGTATTAACAGCCATATCTTATGAAAACATTATTTTTTCTTTTCTACAGATATTTGGAACACCTGGCGTAACGTTCGTGAGGTGACGGGTTGGTGAAGAATATCATCCAGATTGCGTGGTACCCACTGTTAAGCATGGAGGAGGCAGCATTATGATCTGGGGCTGCATGGCTGCTGATGGGGTCGGCGAAATGTTCGTTTGCGAGGGTCGCACGGACAGTCAAAAGTGCATAAATGTATTAGAAGCTGTTCTTCTGCCTTCGTTAATTTCAGCAAGACAATGCTCCTTGTCACAAATCAGCGACTACGATGCGTTGGTTTAGAGATAATAACATTATTCTGTTAGATTGGCCTGCACATTCTCCAGATTTTAATCCCATTGAGCACATGTGGGCTATTTTAAAACGCAAGATTAAGGAACACAGTATAACACCAAAAATTGCCTTAAAGAATGCCCTAATTAACGAGTGATACACTATAAATGCAGACGAATGTGCAAAACTTTTACACAGCATACCTAAGAGAATTGCTGCCGTTATTAAGACGAAGGGTAGGCCTACTAAATTTTAATGTTATTATCCCTAATTCATTGTATTTTCACTGTTTTACTAGTAGCACTTCATTACTTCACTTGTTAAAACAAAGAATTCAGTAATTTGTGGGGTGCTTAATACTTTTGGCCAAGGCTGTAGTTATGTTGCGAAGGTATTACCGATGACAATATCTAATGAGTCGGCGTTAGGAGTTATCGAGAGAAAAATATTGCGAACGATTTCTGAACAATAACGTAGAAATGTCTGCAGATACCGTTGAGGACGAAACAATGAGGTGTACGAGATATACGACATCAATGACATAGTGTAACGAATTAAAAGACTGCGGCTACGCTGGGTGTTATATGTTGTTTGGATGGAAGAGAACATTCAAACTTTGAAAGTATTCGAAGCAGAAGAAGAGAGAAAAGTCTCCCCTCCTTTGGAAAATCCACGTGGAAAGGACAAAGCTGATTTTCGTATTTTTAATTGGCACCAAATAGCGAAAAGAGGAAACGACTGACGCTCCGTTTTTAACCCGACATCAATCGTTCAAGTCTTTTCTAGTCTCATCTAGCGTCCTGTGTAATTGAATTTTATGAGTATGACTTCACTCTTGGCTATATTTTATATAATTTATTGACCAAAATACTCGCGAAGGATCAAACCCTGGAAAATAGTGATGAAAAAACATAGACACTCACAATTTTGTAACTGAAAAACGGTGGGAAATCCAGCAAATCCAAGAAGGACCTCTCATTTATCTCTTCGTTACCAGCTCTCTCTATCTTTTGATCTCTTTAAAGTTTTGGTAGAGAAAAAAGCACTAACAAAGAATTTCTTTGTATTGAAATGAAATTGAAAATGAAAGAAAGGAAAATTACCATGAAATTCCATACGAGTATATATGTATATTAAGCTTTAATTTTTACAATAACTTTTTTCCCAAGCACCAACAATTTCATCGGAAATATTTACAAATATTTTAATTGAATCCAGCGTTATCATTCAATTATGGGAAAATATTGTTTGTGGCCAATTTTACAGGCATTAATGACATTTACACCTTGAAAGATGAATTAAAATTATTATTAAAAGGATTTGACACATAACATGCAAGGGAAATATACACACACACACTCATTTCAGTTTTTTCGACATACGAGCACATACCTATGTACAAATGAATGTACATAAGTATGTATATAAATGGTAGATAATAAAATCGGCTGAAAATTGGATTTAAATTTTGCTGTCATTTGTTAAATGAACAAACACGTGTTTTAATCACGCGCTGCTACAATGAAACAGGATAATTCAATTCAGTCTTTGGGTAGTAAATAATAACGTGTGAGTGAACATATACAGAATTATTTCACGCAAATATATGAACAAGTATCTATATTTAAAAAATCAACTTATAATTGATTATTTTTCATTTATGAACAAAGCGTTATCTGTACGACAAGCCGCAGCTATTGTTTGGAGTGCAAATAAAAAGAAAATATTAAATTGTCACATGTTTATGAATTCATAATTATTTATAATTTATATTCTGTTAATTATATTTAATATTTTCTGTTAAATTAATTTTGTGTCACACACATGCGGCCATTGAGTGGGCTCATTAGGCTCCTCTGAATGCCATGCCGGTAAGTAAGAGCGTGATATCATAGCAGAGTGCGTGTCCTGGCCAAGTGTCGAATATTAATATATCATCCTAAAATTAAATATTAGTTGGCAAATGATTTCATTTTATAATTCTGGGATTGTATACTTAGAGTAGCTCTCATTCTTTACTTATGGAAACTTTTGTACACATATTATAAATATGTACGTATGTGCATATATTACCTTAAAAAAATTTTTGAAGCAACCGCAAATTACACTACAATTTAAAAATCAAAGCGAGTGACACACTTATTGAACGAATGAAAAAACGCCAAACAACATTCCAATCATGGTTGGCGGATAGAAGAACAGCAATCAATTGGAAAAAGCGCAAAAAACAACAGCGAATTTACAAAATTCCACATTTACATAAAAGTACAGGACATTTATCAAGGTAAAATGACCGCAAAGTGACATACCGTCAATCTTTCGTCGACATCAAACCGATTAACTCTACTAGAGATAAAAGCATTTGTACAAAAAATATATATGTATGTAAGTGTGTGCAAATTAAAATCCTACAAACGTAATTATTATCAAACAAGCAATTAGTAATTTAATTTAAATTATATAAATAAAATGTACGTTAGAGTCGTATCAAATTATTTCATATACAGCTTTTGCTTAAACTAACTATTTCATTTCATTTTAATTTACTTTATTTTATTTTATTTTATTTTATTTTTTTTATTTTATTTTATTTTATTTTATTTTATATTGTTTTATTTTATTTTATTTTATTTTATTTTATTTTATTTTATTTTATTTTATTTTATTTTATTTTATTTTATTTTATTTTATTTTATTTTATTTTATTTTATTTTATTTTATTTTATTTTATTTTATTTTATTTTATTTTATTTTATTTTATTTTATTTTATTTTATTTTATTTTATTTTATTTTATTTTATTTTATTTTATTTTATTTTATTTTATTTTATTTTATTTTATTTTATTTTATTTTATTTTATTTTATTTTATTTTATTTTATTTTATTTTATTTTATTTTATTTTATTTTATTTTATTTTATTTTATTTTATTTTATTTTATTTTATTTTATTTTATTTTATTTTATTTTATTTTATTTTATTTTATTTTATTTTATTTTATTTTATTTTATTTTATTTTATTTTATTTTATTTTATTTTATTTTATTTTATTTTATTTTATTTTATGTTATTTTATTTTATTTTATTTTATTTTATTTTATTTTATTTTATTTTATTTTATTTTATTTTATTTTTTTTATTTTATTTTATTTTATTTTATTTTATTTTATTTTATTTTATTTTATTTTATTTTATTTTATTTTATTTGATTTTATTTTATTTTATTTTATTTTAGTTTATTTTATTTTATTTTATTTTATTTTATATTATTTTATTTTATTTTTTTTATTTTTTTTATTCCATTTCAATTCATATTATTTTATTTTAAACAATTTTATTTTAATTAATTTAATTTAATTTAATTGAATTTAAACTTAATTTTATTTTATATTATTTTATTTTATTTTATTTCGTATTATTTTATTTTTTTATTTGTTTTTTTTTATTTTATTTCATTTAATTTAATTTTTTTATTTTATTTTATTTCAATTTATTTTATTTTCTTTTATTTTATTTTAGTTTATATTATTTATTTGATTGATTTATTTGATTGTATTTATTTTATTTGATTTTATTTTTTTACTGTATTTTTTATTGTAATTAGTTTATTTCATTTTAGTTATGATATCTCAAATAAAGCAAGTGGTTTAAATTTATTACCCTCATAAAATTCAAAAATATTTAATATGAAAGTAATTTAATATTTCCTGTTATTTTTCGCCTGACTAAATATTTCGCCCCCATTTCATTCAAAACTATACAGGAAAATAATTTGGTTTTCTAACCACACGCCTACCAACAAATATTTATCGTTGTGCTTGTCAAAGATGGCTCTTTTAACGATAAAGGGTGTTTAGAGTAGAGCTCAACATTTTGTTTAGTTTTTTTTTTTAATATTATATATTTGGAGATTTATATTTTTATTTAATTTTTTTAATTTTTTTTTTTTTTAAACAAAGTTAATGGAAATTTACTCTGGGAATGAAATTACAACAGTAAAACTGATACTGTATATGCCTCAAATTTCCCCTTCTATGTGGAATACCCTGTGTAGTTAATACCGTCAAAACGCTTGTACTGCTATTTGTACCTTTATTCGAGTACAGCCTTCGCACCACACACAGCGTCAGCCGAAAATTGACTTGCGGCCTCCCACAGCAATTAGGTCAAATTACCGCAATCACCTTTTCGCCATTGTAAATGCTACCCACAGGTCTAATGTTTCACCAGAGGCGAAGGAATTTATCTTCACGGCTCATAGCGGCGCATCAACAATTCCAATTCAGAGAGCAGGGTAGCTCAAACAGCGGCCAAGATACAATACAACAAACACACACCTGCTGATATATGTGTATGTTTGTGTGTATATTGCCTACAGCTGAAAAGCAAAGCGCGTCTTGCAACAATGCTGTGTGTGGCACGTGAATTGCGGGAGTGGTTGGTTAGAGAGCGAGGTGTTGCTATGTAAGTTCCAACACGTACATACATACATACATACACAGGAGTATATATAAATAGTTCACCATATTGCGGCATTAATTATTCATAAATGTTTGTGCCATTGTCGTTAGCCATACATACATACATACATACACTTGCACAACAACACAAACATACAGACGACACAGGCCAAGTGAGTAAATGAAACGTTGTTGTTTGCTCTTGCTGCAGGTGTTAGTGTTATCATTTCATTGTCCTTTGCTTTGTAGCTCAGTGAGTTTGGTTAGTTGGCTGTTTATTTGCTTAGTTGACGCTTGCAAATTCTATCTGACTAGCTGCTGGCTGTGGGGTTTGTTTATTGTCATATTTTATTTGAATTACTGTCTCTGCGCCTATCTATGATGTTGATAGATGGTGTGATGACGATGATGATGTCTGCATCTAAGTGCGATACATACATACTCGTATGTGTTTGAGGTTCTTGAAGTATTTACGCTGCTAGCGACGGAGCTTGAAATTGGTTGGATTGGCAGTCAATTCCTCCTTTGAAGTGTCAGAAGGAGGTTCAACATGATTCGAGTTGTTGCTGTCGTCATATAAACCGTCAGCGCTTTTTGCAAGTTCCAAGAGTGTCTTGATATTTAGTTATCTGGATGGTGCTCGGAGAAGTGGATTTGGCATCTACCACTGGCACTTGCAGATTGACTATGTCCATACCATTTAAGTGTCCTGTGGCTGTTGGATTTTCGCTGTCCTGTTTAAAGCTTCGTAATCCTATTTCCCGTTGTTTCCTGTGTCGGGCGGTTCCTCTTAGGGTACCGCTCTCAGTGTGCTTGAGTGGCCCAGCTTGCTTCCTTTCAAGGAAATTTTCGGCAGCCTGATCATTGGCTATCTTTCTGACAATAAAGACTGCCCTCTGATACCGGCTCTCTCTCATTTGATTGAGAGATATTTTCCAATTGCTTTTCTTCTGCGTTCTGCTCGTTGCTGCCAGTTTAAATTAGTGGGAATCCATAGCGCTTTCGAAGTTGATGGTTGTATATCTATTGGTAAAGTACATTATACCTGCTGTATATACTGATATCGGTATCTCCATACCTCCAAAAGTACTTTTCCAGACGAGTAGGCTTTCTTCATCGTACTCTGTTAAATATGAGTCTTCAGAGTCCCATACCTTTGTCGTCATCATTGAGCCCCACCTTCGACATGGACGAAAGGCAACTACGGTCCACTTTTTCTATTAAGGCGTCATCCTTCTTCACAGTTTCTTTCACCCACAGAAGCAAAGCATCGCCTTCGCATTTAGTGATTTTGGTACCATTCTGTCAGTCAAATTTTTGCAGGTGCAAGTTTGGGTCTTCATCTATTTTTCCACAGAAAATATATTTACAAAACTTTCAACTCCAGTGGTCCCCACCGCTCCTATATGATTTTCCCAATAGATTGTTGCAAGAAACGGCCGTGATGACTAAGTGTTTCTTTGATATCACAAAAGCCGGGTCTGCCGCCTTCGAGGTTCTGCGTCTTTATTAATCAAGAGTAATGGTTGGATACAGTATGATCGCTGCGCGCCTTTTATTTGCTGGTCTTCCCGACGTACTTTTAACAGATAACTATCATTTCATTGGAGCTCCTTTATCGATTCGATGTTTATAGGTATTTCGGTGTAAGGAGGTGCAACCGCATAGCATATCATGTTCGTCTTTCCTCTAATTTTTCTGTAGCCCAAGAAAACCATTCATCCATTTCTTAGGTCCCGAAGGACTTGAAGCTAATTTTTTAATGAAACTTGACCGCCGTCTTGTAAGCCACTTCAACCCCTCCTTAATGACTTTTTGAGTTAAGCCCGTTAAACAATCAAAATATGAAAAGTTTATGACACGTACACCTTTCTGAAAAATCGAACTTTATATTGGTGAAACCCGCATGAAAATCCTTTCGGAAAATTCTGAGTTTATCGCGAACAGACAGACAGATAAACACGAAGGAAGACTTTGTCTTATAATATATAAGGATTACTGATGGAGCATTGGTCATGTTACTAACAGATTTCATTAAGATTGGAAACAAATAATATTGCATGTGTCTAAATATTGATACAAAACGCAGTCTTGTAGAATTCTAAAAATTCTAATTTTGATGAAATACTTTTGTGAAATACAGCGCTCTAAACACATTTCTTACTTGCTAAGACATTACAATACAAGAGAACGTGTAGTGATGATATAATTTCCATATAATAAAATCATTTCTCTTCATTAATAAAGGAAATATAGGTTGACATAAACGTAAATATGTTGAAAAAAAAAGTAAAAACTAACGCTCACTAAAATGAAGACGTGTCAGGATACAGGACGAGGGAATTTACAAAAGTTCGGTAAGTTGACCAGAATAAAAATTCATTCTGTAGTTATTCGTAATCCATATCCTTTTTTATTTTCTCTACATAATCACCACTGATTTCAATGCATTTCTTAAGCCTATAGATTCACTTCTGAAAACGGTCTTTAAAATCTTGCTTTTTAAGCTTATCAAGTTAAGCATTAACCGCATTAATTATCTCCTCGTTGCTATTAAAGACCTTTCTTTTTTTTGATAAGAGCCAGAAATCACAAGGTGCTATATCTGGGGAGTATTAGCGACGAAAATCCTCTTCCTTCCTGTTTTCGTCCTCTACGGAAAACTGTTCGGTCTGAAATCTTCGGAACCACTTCGAAATACTCTTTAAAGACGGTGCAATCGTTCCATATGCAGTTTGGTATTCACTGAATATTTGTATTGGCTGTAAATTACGCCGAAACCAGAAGAGAATCACATGGCGAATTTCTGTTTGCGTTGGTGGTGGAATTTTGTCTGACTTATCCTCAGCTATCTTGTGTTTTCCTGTCTCTATTTTAGCCGATCGTTATAAAATTTGAGATGAAGACTAATAAAGTAATTGCAAAAGATTTGGTCACCAACTGACCGAACTTTTGTTAGTCCCCTCGTATATGTATATATATTATTATTTTATTAAAAAAAAACATAAATAAATGAATATAATATCTAAACAACAGCAAGCCTAGTAGCAGCAATAAATTCATTATATACTCCACGGACACACCGTTAGCGATCCAAACTCAAACTATGTACCACTGTGTGGAGTTCCGTCAGACTCAATTGTCTTTTCCTGCACAGCAGCAAACGTGAACATAATTTATAGCGCTCGCGCTGAGCTGACTGGACCTGGACCTGAACGAAAAGCGTAAGAAGCATGCCGCAGCATATTTAGTTTGTTGGCAAAAGCAGTTACAAGCTGTGCTTTTAGTTTATTTTTGAAGTTGAGACGGCAAACGCCACGAGGGATTTCACTCTAGCGACAAGCGCATATAAAATTTGCGCGCTGTTAGGCTCATACATTTACACGCACTATGAAGAGCCATTGCACTGACGTTGATGATGAGGGCGTTGATGTTGCAATGATGTGAATGTTATTGTTGTTGCTGATGGCCAAGGCAACAGCAAACTGGTGTCAACTTAGCAGCCATGGAGTTTGGCTTGCAATATTACTTCCATATAGCGCAGTGCGCTGGTATCCGCATTTGATGATACTTGGTATGCCGCTACAGTGTTGCAAAAAAGTCAGTTAGGTATGTTGCAACGTCAACAAAAATCCCATTATGAAGTGAGCTTAACGAAAAGATTTTAGCAACTTATGTTGAGCTTCTTTATGCTCAGCAGCGTTAGCGCGCCGTGTGCTTCCCTTGCCGCTTTGCAACCACATAAATATCTAGTTGAATGTATACATGTATATATGTATATATATATATATATATGGGGGTGTGTGTAGGTAGTAGCGACCGGAAGTTATGCGCCAGCAAGTCGCTAGAGCCTGCCTTGCTTCATCATGTCGGCAAGCTAGGCGTTTAGTGAGTTAATATCATCAGATCTTTGTTGTTTTTTGTTGCACTGCACTTTCTTTTTTCTTTTTTGTTTTTTTTTTTGTTTGCATTTTTTCCTTTTCCTCATATTAAATGTTTGCTTCAGCTTGTCTCTTGCTGCGATTATTGCCTTTTGATGCTACAGCAAGGTATTCTGCTGTCGCCTTTACCGTTGTGGTTTGTTGTTGTTGGTGCTATGCTGCCGGCAATGTTGTTGCACACATAGTACACAGCAGCAGCATGCATTTTTCATAATGTAAATTAAGTTATCTTTCGGTTTAGTTGCTCTTCTCTTTTTCGGTCTCTGTAGACTTGGTTTGCTCTCTCCACGAAAACTTACATATTTTTACTTCATTGCACCGGAATATTTTCGGGCGCCTTTGTATTTGGCTGCACGTGCGTTTAATGCCAACATCTCGTTGGTATGCTCGTGTGGTGCTGCAGTCTCTGTTTGTATAGCTTTGTAGCTGCAGTTACAATATTTTATAAAGCAAGCAGTGGTGGCGGAGATCCCTTGTGGGTGAACTATTACTCAGAGACAATTTTTGACGGCAAGGGAGAAAGGAAGGAAATAAGTATTATCCAGATTTTCTAACTTTGGACGCTTTATTCTCACTGCAGTTTAGCGGCGAGCTGGAGAATAGTCCATAGATCATCTCTTTGGTTTCGATATGAGTATTCTTCAGTCATCTGAAAGTCGCCAAATTTTCTCATATAATTTTCGAATATTACTCATACCTGCAAATTTCCCAAGCTCTTCATTTTCCCCCTGCCGGTCTTTCTTTTCCTTCTATCTGCAAATTCGGCGGTTGTAATAGCCGAAAGTTTAGCAGTGCGTACTACCATTTGGAAAGCCTGGATGGTCGAGGCCTTGTCCGAGGAACATAGAAAATTATAGAAAATTATTATTTCTAATTGCGGAATGTCTAAACCTCTGAGTGCATTTCTGACATTAAAAAAGCTCCTCATAAAAATCCATCAACCGTTTGGAGGCGGCGCCACTTATATATTTATTCTAATTGCATTACCGTCTTGCAACTTTGGGAGGTAGGCCGTCTTCTTTCTCTCCACTCTTCCACTCCAATTCTCTACTTTAAAGAAATCCTATCCCATCGCTTCCTTCCACTGAGTTTTTGATGAGAGCTGCTATAGAGATCAGTAGAGCAAGCCGATGAAAGGCTGTGACAAGATAGTGATTCGAGTTTGAGTTAGGACCTTGCAGTGACTTGGAGATTTGTTTTCGGTCTATCACAAAATGGTCGATTTGGTTACAATTTCCTTGTTGCGAAGATAGCTTTGTAGCTTGGTTAGTTGTCTTCTTGGCGGAATCTGGTACTACAGACAAAAGCATATTTCGTGCCCCAGAGAAGTAGATCAACTTCAAAGCGCCCATATAAGGCATCTTTAGTATCTATTTGTGATGTGAAGTTCGTCCACTGTGGTGAACGATGATACCCTGCGACGGAGGATCTTCCGCACCACAAATTAAAACCCAGTAAACAATCCTTCATATGACTGCTGCAGATAATATCACAAGCACTTATTCTCATCATTCTAAATTCCATCAAACGGGTATATTGAATGGTAGGAATATCCCACCCATCCCATCTTATAAGAGAGCATCAACCACCTTGACCGCAGCAACTTTCCAAGTAAGGGTTGGGACATTCCAGGTACTTTCCCTCAAATCTTCATCAATTTCACATTTGCCGTAGTCATCATCAAAATTGAAAGTTCTTATCTGAGGCGTAATCAACTTTCTCCACGTAGCGGGTCCGAAGCGCGTATAGATTCACATTTTGGACACATTTATATAGTAAGCCACTTGCCTTGAAACTGACACCCACTTGCAGCCGCACATCTGGTGTAAGACTTCAGTTAACCCTTAAACCAAATAAGTCGGAGTGACTCCAATAGAGTTCTCTCTCTCTCTCTCTCTTTTAGTCGTAACTCAATGTTCCACACGAGAGCATTTCCCTAAAAGCGATGAACAATGAATTTTCCGAAAGGACTGACAGACGGATCAGTGGGAGCTGGAAAGCCGTGCAGGATTGCCAAGATCATTTGCAAAGCCACCGAAGGAAAACACGTATATTTTTTACTCACGCAGTCTAGAAAATATTGCAGAACAGTTGTTGATCTATGACAGGTCACAAGCTACTAGCGAACGAATGCGAATCGATTGGACATCAGTAAGGATGGCACATGCAGAAAGTGCAAGAAATTAGTCTTACGAGACGCTGAAACACCTCCTCTGCTATTGTACGGCTTTATCTAGAACTCATCTTAGATATCTAGGAGCTTCGCAGATGAAGTATACAAACTAGATTTCAGGGCTCTTTTCATCTTCACAAAAAGCGTTAACGTCCTTCATGAGGACCACTTCAGCACGAACAAAACTGCCTATACCAAATTCCTACTCTTGATAAGAACTTTCAATTTTGATGAGGACTACGGCAAATGTAAAGTTGTTTACGATTTTAGGGCAAGAATCTAGAATGTTCCGTACCTTACTTGGAAAGATGCAGGCGGTTGATGCCCTCTTAAAAGAATACATTTCCAACGTTCAATAGACACGTTGGGTGAAATTTGGCATTACAAAGGACTAAAGGGTCTTTGTATGGCATGACAACCAGCCGGTATGACTTGATTTAACCTATCTATATCTTGAAGAATATTCGGTTGTTTCGAAACACAGGCTGGGTTGCTATAGAGGGCAATCAGAATGTAGAAACTCGTGTATATTTTTTTCAATCTTTTCAACCCTTTTAAATTTGTATTCAAGTCTGCCAGTGCTTATGTATATGTACCTATGTATAACATGAACATTTTTGCGTAAATATGTGTAAAATTTTTAACTTGAGTAACTCTAGTGAGCAGATTTTTGTTGTAGTAAGGATAAGTTTTGTTCTGGATTTTATATATTTTTCTCTACTCTTTTCTTGTTTATGTGTGGGTTTTTGTTAAGCTTTCGGCTTATAAAATGAGTCACGTGTTCAACACAAACATGCAAGTAAACATATGTATTGCAATAAATTTGCTTTATTTTACATTACATAAACACTCGTATGTGCGTATGTAAGTATGTATATGCATATTTGTATTATTTATATTTTAGCATAATTTGTATGTAGTGGTTTGTTTGTAAGTCCGACATACATACAATTTACGCCACAAAACACTGCTTTGTAATCCACAAGTATAAATTTTTAAATTGGTTAAGGACTCACAATTTAGTACACTGCAGACACATATACTTATGCACATACGTATACATGTATATATACTACTTGTAACCCTTTGCGCCGGAGCAAACTTGTTGCGCTCGCAATGACAATTTTGAACCATTGCCTGTATTCTCTCATTTCATTTAAGGTTCAAACGTTTATGTCAATATGTATGTACATATATATATACATAAAAGTATACTGTGGTTTAAATACATATCCACTTTGCTGGCATATACGCATATTTTGTTTTACTTTGCTTATTAATAATTCACTAACCACCAAGGTACATCGTCCTCAACACTCAAGTCACTGTAAAGTTTCGGAAGTTCTTTTTTCTTTTTTTTTCTTTTTTTTTTTGCTTGACAAAAGCTCGAATCTCACTAAAGATTCAACAATTATTTAAATCGTTTAAATTTATTGACCTTTATTGGGTTCTTAGATAAAGTTATAGCAGTTTTGGGAATTTAAGTGTTAAATATAATAAATTGAGTCAATACTGGTGACAGATAAGGGAAGAGTGAGGTATTCCACGGTGACTCTCCTACAGTTTTAGGTAGGCAGTCGAAAATGCAGTCTCCCTGATGAGCCTTTCCCATATTAATTGAACGGCTTTGCCCGGGTGCAGAAGTATGAAGAGAATTCATCAAGCTATATTGCTGTCGCTGGATCTAAAATCGCACAACCAAAGCGACCATTTTGTGATAAACGGAAGACATGTCTCCAGTGTTCTAGATGTGCGTAAGCTCCGAGCTCATAAAAAAAATTCTAACCAATAATTTGGTCCAGTATGTATGTATGCCCATCTGTAAAGTTAAGAACGCTCATCAACAAACACAAAGAAGCTTGGGTGTCGAAATAGAAAAATGAGAGCTTATCTACACGGCTTACAGTTGTGCACTCTAAGAGTGCTCATCAATACAACTCTGCAGAAGGAAAGTACGAGACGGAAGCTCCCTACATACTGCATCTAAAGGAGCTCTTAGTAGATAAGATCGAAAGACATGCGAGAGATTCTTCAGCTTGCTTAATTGCGATAAAAGTAAAATATCCCATCCCATCATACGTCTATGATGAAGCCCGGTAATCTAAAGAATTGACAAAGTGCGACCAGTTTTTTTTCGAATGAAAGCATGAATGGTAATTGTGTTCTACTCTCAGGAGGATGTATACTCCGTAGGGAGGACTTTGTTGTGCTTGATATATTCAATTGGCGCCCAACAGCATTAAGAAGAAATGAATGACGCGCTGTTTTTTAACTCGGCTATAATCGCAACATAATTTACGCGCCAGTTACCAGTTTCAATATTTGAGTTGTGAGACCGGTGCATTCAAGAACTCAACAAGGTAGTCATGGGCGTCATCGGTGTTTATAACTCGGAGTCGATACGTATACTGGTATATTGATACTCAATCCCTTTGATATATATCAATAGTATTGACTCGCTGGTAATATACAGAACACACCCTCCAAACTTTAGATTTCGATCAGCAGCGGTTGGACTGTCAAGGAATGGAAAAATTTAAACTTTACGGTTATTTCCATGGGGATCAAAATTACGAACGTAAGTCTCACTGCTCGTATCATCCGATCTATATATTTGTATTAAATTGGAGATATTAAAAAAAAATCTTACAAATATTGCTTTACACAAATACTGACACAGACCTTATTTCGTGGTTAGTCGACTTTTATGCGCCTGTTTGACAGCGAACTCTCAACGAGTTTTAAGTGGTCCTCTCATTTCGGGTACTTGCTCCGACTGCGAATGTTGAAGTTCATGCTATTGCGCTCGGTAGAATGTCTGAAGTATAGGTATGTTCCAAAACCCTGAGGAAAGCCAACCATAATTGAAACCTCGTCTGAGATGAAGTAAGCTGAGAAAGGAAAGCTTTCAAATTTTTTCTTTTTCAGAACGGGCCAAATTGACGTGTTTCCCTGCCTTAGTAGTATCTCGTTTAATACTCTTAATCTTTTTGGTCAACAATGGATCAAAGCCTGAGGGCTGAGTCGGCGGAGATGTATACACAGGTAACTCCCCTGTGGAACTCTGTTTCAGGCTACCTGACCATTGCAATGTTTTTCAGTGGAGATATTTGCTAAAGTGGAGGCAGCAATGCAATCAGAGTCAGCTTTAAATATAAAGATATCTTCATTTTCAGCGATAGTCAGGCAGCAATAAAAGCTCTGGGCTCGCTTACACTAAACTTCAAAATAGTGCTGGACTGCCGATCTATACAAGAGATGACCAAACAGAACAGACTGTCTCTCATGTATTGTAAATCCCCGAACAAAGGGACATCGAGGGAAACTGAAGGCGGATGAACTTGCAAAACAAGGCATGATCAAGACGATCACCTCCCTGGGTCCTGCAAGAGTTTGCTCCGGTCTTGAAACCTTCTCTAAGTCGTCGTATCTTCTCATAGAATTTTCGAGCATTACCCTTGTCGGCCAACTTCTCGAGTTCTTCATACTCACGTCTTTCTTTTTTTGTCTGCAGATGCGTCTTGCTTCCCTCTTCAGCTCTCGGTATCTATTCCATCCCGCACGTGTTGTGGCCGACCGCAAGGTTGCGAGGTAGACAGTCTGTTTTCTCTCCACCGCAACACGGCAGCCCTCATCGTACCAACTGTTTTTACGGCCTTTCCGAAATCCAATAGTTTCGTTTGCAGCTGTACGCCGTCCCACAGTTCCCTTATACCGGGTTGCTGATGAGTGCTCTCAGAGAGCAGGTGTGCAAGTCGAGTAGAAAACCGCTCGGCAGTCTTTTGTGATTGCCGAGTCGATATTAGAACCTAGGAACGTACGTACGTCTAAAACGCTGGGTACATGTCTTCCGTCAATCCCAACATGATCGAGTTGGTTGAGAGTTTTTCGATCTGGAGACAGCCAAATAGCTTGATGAATATTTTTGTACTGGAATCTAGTGCTACAGACAACCCATTTCGGGCCCCGGCGAAGTCGATCAGCCTCAGCGCATTTGTGGATATTTCGTCGCGGAGACTGAATTTTCCGACTGTTGTTTCCAAAATACCTTCTGTGCCCACCCTGGCGCTGAGGTCACCAAGCACAATTTTGACGTCGTGGTGGGGGCAGCGCACATAAGTGCATTCGAGGCGCTCATAAAAGGCATCCTTGGTCACATCGTCCTTCTCTTCCGTCGGGGCGTTGTCGCAAATTAGTGTGGTGTTGAAAAATTTCGTTTTGATGCGGATTGTGGCGAGACGTTCATCCACCGGAGTGAATGCCAGTACTCGGCGACAGAGTCTCTCTCCCACCACGAATCCGACATCTCCTTTATATGGCCGCAGTAGTAAATTTCACAAGGACCCACCTTATTCCGTCCTTGACCCGTCCATCGCATCTCTTAGACGGCGGTGATGTCAGCCTTTAAGTTTCTGAGGACATCAACCAGCTGGGCAGCGGCACCTTCCCAATTAAGGGACCGGACATTCCCGGTGCATGCCCTCAAATCGTAATCCTTAAAACATTTGCGGGGGTCGTCATCAAAAGGGGGGTCTCTCATCCGAGGCTTAAAATGGTTTTTCATTGGGTTGTTTTTTTCATGTGGTGGATTCAAAACCCTACGCACAACCGCATGGGATTCGCCTTCTCACTTTAGCTCGCCTCCAAACGGATGTTCGTTGGCTACCCAGGGGATACGTGGTCTATGACCGGAAGTCGTGAGCTGCTTGAACCATATGCAAAAGAATCGTTTCTGGCCACTCCCAGGTGAATGGCAGTCAACAACTTTCATCACTTGCGTGTACTTCTGCACATGGCCCCATCCCCCTAGAACTTCGTCATAGTCGGGTAATTGAACGTTTTTTTTCCATCATCATCGAGTGAGGGTTAGCCATCTTCTGCAGGCTAGAGAAGTTCTCTATATGGAGAGAACAAGTATGCTCTGGACATCTTTCACTACGTGCATATGGACAGGGCTAGGTTTTGGAATTTTTGCGACCCTACGACTGGCTGGTCTATCGATGGTAGCCAAATTCAAAGTCATAGCTGGATAACGAAGTCTAATGTTCAAGTTGTTTTTGTGGCATCTGCATGGGCCTTAGTGTGATCTAAGTGTAATCGATACGATAGCTCGATAGCAATCAATTAATTTTCTATATTTTAGATGTTGGTCAAACCAGGCCTCAAACTCAGGCACTCGGTTGTTATATAAATATGATAATTATAATTAAATTCAGTTTCTAAGGATTTTTTTTTAATTTTATTTAACATTTTAACTGAGGCATTGAATCCCAACTAATTTTTCCAACCATATTTCCTTTAGCCTTTCAGAAGAATATGTACATATGTATTTACATATATTTATCACTTATTTAAATTCCATATTTTGCATTAGAAATTTTCAAATAACTCAAATATTAAAATTTATAACACTTCTAATTAAAACTAACTTTCTGTAATGTCTAGAGTCTCAACTAATTGCTTAAAATAAGTTTTATGGCAACACATGCATACATAAATATTTATATTAACACACATGTATGTACAACATACACGTATGTGTGTGCACACACAGATAATGTGCGAAGAAGTGGCAACACTAAAACACTTAATAAATTAACACTTATAGTTGCAATAACTAACAATTAACACTCTACACTTTTATATGCACATACTCGTACATACATACATACACACTCTTGTATGCAGAAAGTATCTACTTTTAAAGTCATAACCAACACATTCATTTAATCATACACACATACATACATACATACATACATTTATAAGTCATTAAAACAGAACATCATAATTTAAGCCACTCATTTTGCCAGTTTTTAACAGGCTTACATACATACATACATACTTATATGGCATAAGTGCATATATATATATATAGGCATCCAAAAGTAAGCAGAAATTCTTACGTACATATATGTACATATGTATGTACTCGCATCTACTGGCATCTCAATCGGCCAACAGGTGGTATGAGTAATCGGAAAAGTGTGAAATCGTCGCGCGGGCTGTGCGGAGTCCTCCAGAATTTAAAAACGCATGCAAGCACATAATTAACGTATTTACCGCTATACAACTACTTCAGTACAAACAAACAAACAAACAGACATATGTGCATACGTACTTGTTGTTCCTTTTGCTGATTTGTTGCTAATGTGGTTGTTGTTGTTGCTGTTGTTGTTGCACAGCGCAAGTGAATACCAATTTATATCTCTCCTGAAATTTTATCGCGCCAAAGATAATAAAGACTCAGATTGCAGTAAAACGACCAATAACAGCAACAACAGCAACAACAGCAACAACAACAACAAGTGCAGCTGGAAATTACTGTAGTCTTCCTGTGCTTGTGTACTTATGTGTTGTACTTGTTTATAGGCAACTTGGAATATCTCAGCATACGCTCAACTGTAGGTTCATAATTAATTTATGCTGTCGATAATGATGGCAAATAAACTCGCTTAAATTGTTCTGGTATATGTGTAACGGTAAATAATGGGTGACCCAAAAGCGATAGAGCACACTCAGGTTGCTGTAATGGGATTTCCAATCATTAGGCCAAGTTTTGCACAGCTCAGCCGTTCGATCATCGACAGCTGCCGCTTTTCAACTCCTCAGGCGGGTTTGTGCCTACCTATAGTAACGCCTACACCCATCATCGATGAGCGTTGTTGTTGTTGTCGTTGCAACCGCAAAAATATTCCTTAAATTGGTTTTCGGGAGCGACAGTCCCTGACTGGATAAAAATCCAGGTTGTTCCTGTGTAAAGACCTGACTGTCGCGGGAACTTTTGGATTTTAGTTACCTCTTAAGACAGACATGCCTTACCGCGGTAAAATTCTCCAGTCCCTGCCCCGCGATCAGAGTATTCGGGTATTCGCAAAAAAATAAAAGTTTTTCGCATCGAATTTTTGAGCATTTCCCTGTTTTTCATACTCACCTCAGCCTTCAGCCTCCTCTGTTTCTCTCTCCAAATACATTTTGTTTGCCTCAACAGATCTGGGTACCTCTGCCATCACTGCATTTCGACACTCCTCATTGTGTCAGTACTTAATCCGACATTGTCGAAAACCAATTGTTTCTCTAGCGGCGCACCATAGAACGCACGAAGTGTTGTTCTCAGTGCTCACAGAAGCAGGAGTGCGAATTAATTCAAACCCCGGCTAACAAGCTGCTGATATAGCAGGTTTTCCTTCTTGTTAGGTGTACTTTGCTGCCAGACTCGACGAAATTGTAACCCGAATCGATGTTAGGTGCCAGAAACGTGCGTACATCTAGAAATCGGGTCCGTCGGATCGATTCATTCATCCACTGGAGTCTTTCTCGTACCACAAATCCAATATCAAATTTGCGATTGTCTATAGGAAGATTTAGAGAAATTCAGGGCCTTCCGTTCTTACCCAATTCAACGCGTATGGTGAGGCCAGACTTAGGTTCAACAAGGATATCAACTAGCTGGGCTATGGCATCTTCCTAATTAAAGCATGCCCTCAAATCGTCACTCTTAAAACGTTCACAGAGGCTGTTATCAAAAGGGAAGTCCCTCATTTTAGCGTTATGGTGATATATTTCATCTTATCCATTTCTTTCATTAGCACCACAAGCCATCAGAGCTCGGACCACAAAATCGATCAATCGTCGCCATGTAAGAACAAGAGGACTCCCTGTGGTGATAAAGGAAGCATCGAGATGTAAAAATTAAACAACAGTGTGCATCAATGACTTTCTACCACTCAGCGGATTCATGGTTCGCCTCTTCAACCCCGGCGATAATGTGGAGCGCAGAATGTTCGATAGAGGACTGTGATCTGTGACTGTGTTCGACAACTAACTCAAGGTCGATTTTGGTAGAGTCAATGAGTTATCTGAGTGTTAAGGTATTTAGTGCAGAGTACTATGTGGAAATCATGCTGACTCCCTAATGGCACAGATAGTGGATGAATCGCAGAAACAGTGTCTTAGCTACTGAGCAGTGGATAGATTTTCCATCACCATAGATACAATTGGAGCCAAGCGTCATCGATCATGATTCCTGTAATTAAACTGGGAAAGGAGAACTTCTGTCAGGTGCAACCCACCTACCACTTTCTTAGTAGAGAAGAATAAGCAGAAGACAGGGCCATCGGTAATAGTAAAGACATTCATATCTACGCTGATGGGTCCAATTGTGGGACAACCACAGAAGCAGGGTTCTTCTGCGACTACCAAAAAAAAGTTCAATCTCACTCACTACAACTTTGATTGTGGGCATTACTGAAGGTAAAGGTTAAAGAAAATTTATAATAGGATTCAAGGAGCCATTAATACAATTAAGTGTGTTAATGCAATGTCCAAATGAGTGGAAATATGCATAGAGACAATTAACAGACCTTCGGGGATAAAATAAGTTGGCTCCTAGTTCACACGGATGCAGAAGGCAATGAAAAGACTGACGAGCATCTACGCCTGAGATATCAATTGCAAACCGGTCGGGCTTAATTCGATCAGATCTTTAACCCACCGTCCTTTCATCCAATCAACTTTAAAACCATTTTTCTAAGGTTACTGACAAGTGTCCACATCTTTCACCTTTACACTGAGATACCATTTAGCTGTCAACTGTCGGGAATTTTTTTATTAGCCAGGAGACTGCTTTTGAATCGGTCGCCCGAATGCCAGGCCAAAAGTTTCAAGAAATTTGATGAAGATCAAAGATCCCTACAGAGAACCTTGGAGAGCTAAGCAGTTTTGAGATGCCATGTCAAAAAATATGCCAGCCGAAGGGCGACGGCCTGCTACCTTATCTGAACTTCGCTCCATAGCCTCGACTATAATCCTCCTTGCAAATTAGACGCAGTAAAGTTGCATTCGCGTTTGCCATTTACCCCACCCTATACAGACGGCACTTGTTTTTGTTGGTCGCATTCTGCTTCCGAGCATATGCCAAGTTTACACCGTCAGCGAGTCAATATTAAATGCTCGCAATTCGATATGCACACAAACGTACGTGTATATGCATGCATACCACATACACATATCTACATTCATATATACATTACACCAAGGTATCCTGTGCATAACGGTATCCTGCATAAGCGTGTGTTAATTTCCGACATTAAATGCGTTAAAATTCCATTTAATCGATGCGTGTAATTTCCCGTAAAGACTAAACGCATTAAAAAGGTGAATATGTATGTGTGTATGTATGTGTGTATGTATGTATTGGCTTTCAATGCAAATTGTTTGCGCTATTATTACTATGGTACTTGAGTTGTTGTTGTTCACATTGTTGTTATTGTTGTTGGCGCAGGCAATTACTTTGGTATGTGAATAATGTCTTTATACTCATTTATATTAAAGCGAATACTGAAAATCTCGGACTTCGGTGAGAAATGCGTGAATTAAGTGAATGCTGCCGCATTATATTAGTTAGCTTTGATAATAACGGTTTTCAAAGTAAAATGGCGAATTCATAGCAAAGACTTAGTAGTATGCACTGTCAAAGGATTAAACAGGCGCCCTTTATGTGGACAGTTGAAGCCAAGAATGAGGAGAATGATGATACCAAAGAGGGACTGGGTTGACATCGGGGAAAACTTTTAATTGATTTTAAATGACTTTCAAGTGACTAGATTTTATTTAAATTTGAGGACCATGATTAAATGGCTGATTTTGAAGTACTCTCCCAAATAATTTAAGTGCACAACCCCAAAAAAATGGCTCTAAAATCAAAAAACACTAAGTGAGTAAGCGAAAAATCAAAAGAACGTGCACCAGAGCTCAATGGTCTACGAGTCCTCTCTCGACGAAGAAAATCCAAATGGATCTATATGATGCCGAAGCGTGGACGACGACAACATCTGATGAGTCGATTGGGTATTGTCAGCAACGAATATCCCAGTCGATAAAGCTGTACCAGTTATACGGGAAAAGTTACATAGTTCAGCGAATAAAGAAACAGAAACAGCACAAAAGTGGTTTGCTAGGTTCCGTTCTGGTAATTTCGATGTCAAAGATGCACCACGCGCCGGGAGGCCTGTCGTCAATAATTGCGATAAAATCAGTGGAAACAAACCGTCACGTGAGCACTTATTTAATTGCTGAGGAACTAAAGATAAGCCAGGAAACCGTTTGGAACCATTTGCATAACCTTGGATTCAAAAAGAGGCTCGATGTTTGGGTGCCACACGAACTAACGCAAAAAACATGATGGACCGAATTTCCGTCTGCGAATCGATGCTGAATCACAACAAAATCGACCCATTTCTAAGGCGTTTGGTGACTGGCGAAGAGAAGTGGATCACTTACAACAACTTCAAGCGAAATCGGTCGTGGTCGAAATGCGGTGAGCCGACGGAAACGGTGGCCAAGCCAGGATTGACGGCCAGGAAGGTTTTGCTGTGTGTTTGGTGGAATTGGCAAGGAATCATCTACTACGAGCTGCTCCCCTATGGCTAAACGCCCAATTCAAGCCTTTAATGCCAACAACTGGACAGCTTGAAGGCAGCACTCATCCAGATGAGACCATCTTTGATCAACAGAGGGCGAATTGTGTTTCATCAGGACAACGGCAGGCCACACACGTCTTTGGTGATGCGCCATAGGCTCCAGGAGCTCGGATGGGAGGTCCTAATGCACACACCTTATAGTACGGACTTGGCATCAAGTGACTACCATCTTTTCCTGTCCATGGCGAACGCGCTTATAGGTGAGAAGTTGGTCTCAAAAGAGGCCTGTGGAAATTGGCTCTCCGGGTTTTTTGCCAATAGGGACGCAGCCTGAAATTGGCATATCGTTGGCAGCAAGTTTACGAACAAAACGGCGCATATTTGAATTAAATCGGACAAATGTACACAAAGTTATCATATTTTGAAAAAATAATTAAAAAACCGAACGAATATGGGCAAGCAAGGATGGAAGTAAATATGAAAATTTATTCAATCAAGCAAAGTGTTCTCAAGATAACAGCTTTCGCTATAGAAGGACATTACCTACTATAAGTTTTTCAACTTTTCTTTGCCAACATTATCCTTCCACAGAGCGTGTCGACTTTAAATTACTCCCAAATTTCAAATTTTTTATCTTAGCTATTTATCACTCAGGGTAATCTATTTTCCTGCTATTTTTCAACTGTAGTGGTAGCGATTCTCAAACAAATCCCTCTATGAATTGAAATTTAACTAATACAGCGATAAATAATCTTTACCCACTATACTATATTTCTCGCAGTAGAGTTTAGGTCAGGTTATTAAATTTCAGAATGGTTTCGTAGTAAGGATTTAACTTAGAACAGAATAATACTCATCGCGATGTCAAAAGTTCCTTTCTCATCCAATAATTTCGATCATTTGATAAATCACTTAAATAATTTGATAAATCTAGGCAGTTAGGCCAAGAATTTCTAAGACTAGCACTACCTAGGTTAGTGTAGCCATACAAAATATGATCGTTTCTGTATGTTTTCCTACGAAACAATGCCTTGGCCTTCTGATCTAGTCTCGTTTTAAATATTACATTTTTCTATATAATTTCTTCGTCTTGCCAACATTTTCGAGAAGTCGTTGTGTGATTCATCTGCTTGACTGTCGCAAAAGATGTAGACATTTATATCTTTAAAGGTATTTGGTTTTGTCTACAAATCAATCTTTTATCTACGTTTACTAGGCTGGAATGAACATTATGTGAAGCCGAAGTTTTGTATTTGTTTATTATTTAAGTTCACGAAGAAGATACAACGGGTAAGCTAGGTCGTTACTCTTTTAAGGGTCACCGGCAGTAGGTTTGAAAATACATACTCGTATATATTTGTCAATAGGTCAGACAAATATTTAAAGCTCAAAAAATTTGATCAAATTTTCCCTACAAAAATTTTTCGTAGTTTCACTTTTCTAATTTCAATTTCATTACTTAATTTCAATGATCATTATCTCTGAAAACAACCTAACCTCACATACCAGCATTTGCGTTTACACCGGAATTCTTTTCACAACATTCATTACAGTTAGAGTGAATGTATACCATAATTTATCTACTACCAAATTCGAGTCATCAGTCATGCAAATTTGTTGCACTAATCCCTCAAATATGACCAACATGAGCATGACTGCACATATCCGGCAACACATACATACGTGTATACAGATATATCTTTCATACACACTAATACACTCTCATTTGACTTAGTTAATCTCTGATCTTTGGCTTCCGCTGTTATTTCACTTGCATCTCTTAACATTCGTATTAAAAAGCTTATGTGCATATAATACCGTTACATATGTATATATATATACATTAATATTCATGCTCGCATATAACTAAATTTGTTAGTGTAACTATGTATATACATATAATTAGTTGCTTCTTTTACGCTCTACTCTACTACACTCGCCCACACTTGGCGCTCTTCTTTTGAGCTGTGCTGGGAAACAAAAAAAAACCCTAATTAATTTACTACTCTGCTAAGTTTTTAAGTAATTTTTTTAGATTTTTTACTGGACACCATTGTGACCGTAAAGCAACTCTATTGTGGCCAGCGATTTTCCAAGCGAAAAAATATCGTTTTTTGTGACGGTTTTAGGTAGTGATGAAATTGAATGTAAAAAAGTTTTTAATGAATCAAATTAGTGAACTCTGTGCACCCACAATGGCGTAATAGTAGTACTCCGTACTCCAACCATGCTTTAGGAGAAAGAAAAGAATGCTGCAGGAAGAGAAAGAAGGTGGACATGGACACTGTGCTCATATTTTCTCTTCTCCTTTTTTTGATAATAATGTTAAAATGTGATTTAAAACAATTTACTTTTGCTGTGTATATATGTGCTTATGTGTATGTATGTATGTATATATCGTAGTCTTAAAGATGTACTCGTATCTATAAGTATTTTCTTTACCTTAAACGTAAGCAAGTCTCCTCAATAAAGGATATGCCCCCACTAAAATTCGTTAAAAAGTCGCTGGACCCAAAAAATACTACTTTTCTTCGCAACTAAGTTTTGAAAGGAAGCCTCAGATGGTTTGAGCACTGCTTACGAGTCATTGGTAGAAAGTCATTCATATCCTTTGGATATACCAAATATACCTATTATAGCCTTCTCTTTACAACTCATCGCTTCATTGCCTGCGGTATTCAATGTTGTTCACCTTGTCGGATATTGTCTTCGTTCAAGATTAAGTACCTTGTAACACCCCTCGCGGTTCAAAGGAATACGGAATAAATTAGCAGGCATGGACAAAGAATTCCAACTCTGATGGAGACCACGATTGGCTAACGTCTCGCCACATGTTTCTCTAGCGTATCACTTATTTGAGCCCACGCCAAAATATTCCTTCTGGGAGTGCTTAGAACACACTTACAAACATTGCATCTGCCACGATATAAATATCTCGCATAATGATTTGAACATCAGGTTGAGTAAAAATGTTATCTTTGTCGCAACAGTCGGTAAGCTCAGCCTACATAAATAAAGATAGCCAAATGTACTGACATTATCCCACCAAAATACATACACTGGTGGTGTACTCATATATATAAATAAGTTTTTCCAAAACATGGAGCGACCTACAGTTTATTCCAAGCCGCCTCAAATCAGATATACACTCGGAGATCTTAACATTTCCCCCCGAGGGGCGAACGTAAATAAAAAAATTAATTTTCTATAACTTTGGATGTTGGCCAGACCAGGACTCCAACCCCAGCCTCCGAATGTTAGTAAGCACTACTACCAATCGACTGTTACGGCTACCAACTGAGCTGAGGTTGGTTCACTAAAACTTGGTTATGTTTATTACTAGATTTGAACCTAAAAAAGGCACTTGCCCCGCACCGGTTTAAAAGATATGAAATCAAGTAGAGGCGGAAAACATGTTTTCAGAGTTATACATGTGCGATCTCTTCGAGACAACAAGACAAGGAAAGTTCGACGTCGGAACACTACAATGGCAAAGGGCCGCTCTGCTTGCACTCGATATAAAAGAACTTTGGGTTGGTAACAGCACTTCTTCCTCGTTTTATGGCCTTCGATGCCTTAAAGAAGCTGTCCTTAAACGGATATGTCTGAAAAACTAATGGGATTGCGTAAACTGACGCTGAGCAATACTAAAAGTTGCGAGAGATTTGTAAAGTACCTCCCGAACCGATGGGGACAAAACAAGGCTTCAGGCAAGGTGACTATCTTAGAAGATACTTACAACTGCTGGCGTACCGATGGTATTGACATCATCGGCCTCAGCAACCACGCCGTAAATACTAATTTATCCAAGCTGTATAAGGAACTCGAGACGAGGAGAATAATGGAAAATGAGTACAAAATGAAATAGCCAACGCGTTCACGGCTTGAGTCCCGCGTAGCTATTGAAAGACATAACTTTGAAGTTGTGGCCTAATTCGTCTATCTAGAAACCAGCATAAACACTAATAATGACTCTTACCATCAGCTGTTACCTAGAACTGATTAGGAAATTGTGAAGTAAAATTTACTCTTAACAAACAAAGGCGAAACTCCTGGCTCTTCGTCACATTTGAAGGCAAGTGGAATTATTCAATATTCATATATCAATCGAACTTTCTGTCCAAATAGTTGTTATAGTTGGTTGTTATGCATAATTTATTCTTATGTGCCCATCAATCATTAAGGGCTGTTATTTGGTTGGCAAGGCTTCATAATCAGCATCGCCTGTCATGCAAATCAAGTTGCATGATGTTAATAATTCTCGGATTTACTCCTGAATATATGTATATGTGCAAGTATTATATAATTAAAAATAACCAACTCTTCTTTAGCTCTCTTTTTCTCTTTATACTTCCTTTTCAGTTTCACAACTCACTTGTAATTTACACTTCCACCGACTTCCTTGCATAGTGTGACTTGACGCTTGTTAAGTGTTGCCGTGAAAGTCATGTCGATTGCTTGACATTTACCAACTAATTTCCCAAAAGACATGAAAAATTTATAATTGTTTTAAACAAGTTCCATCATAGTGGTGGAAGCATGAAATATTATTATCACAGTACTCAAACGTAGTGATGGAGAAAGTTTGATAGTGGTGAGTGCTAAGTGAATTTATTCAGCTATGCGATAGCATAATTTAGCTGAGATTCACTTCGAGGATATAAAATTTAATATGTGCTAATAATAAAATATGAAGATAGTGGAATTTTCAGATTAAAGAGGTAATAATCGACAGGAGATAGTCACTTTGAAGTTAGGTTACAGTGGAGTGGTAAGAGCGGCTCAAGTGTTTCCTACCTGACATAAGTTATCCATAAAAAGGGGTTCGAAATTCTAGAAAATAGTTTTGTGTTAAAGCTAGACAACCCTCAACTCCTGCGGCATTTTTGAAAGCCCCTCTAACCCTCTGCATGCTTTCTTATTAGGAGTATGTCTTTGGGGTGTTCATCACGTCACAAGTACGACCCTAATTGCTGCTCAGAAGACAAAAATTATGTCCCAATAAGGATGGACAGCTAAAAGCGCCAATCGTTGTGGGAATGTATCTACTTTTAATCCAAAGCTATACCCTTCATGGCACAGCGATGTTTTTCTGTTCTCTGAACTTCACTGTCCGTTCGATTGACTTCATTAAATTATTTGTCATGCCACTTTAAATAGATTTTCTAAAGATCTGGTAATAATAGTTTGGACATTTTGAAAATTAGGACTGTCCAGAACTGAGTAATTGTATAGAACATACAGTCCTGTGGAAGGACATACCAGTCTTTTTGCATTTCATCAAAGAATACATACCGCTTGGCCTCTGAGCAGGGGTTCGAAGTTCATACGAAAATTCTTTGAGTAGACATAAAAGCATGCTTTATAGAAAGAATTTTCTTGCTCCTTTCTTGCCATGCCGGTTAATCTGCCTCAATGTGCTGTTAGATACCTGTAGGTGGTGGTCCAACAACACCAGTAGAGCCGCAGTCTTTGCTGCTTGGAACAAAGAGTATATAATATTCCACTAAGACCTGGGTAGGATGATGACGTTTTATTCGAAATACCATTTGGTTTGATCTGTCAGAACTTTATACCTCTTGGTATAGAGAATAATTGAATAAAACATCTAGTGAGGACTTTTATTTGAACCCTCAGAGTGTTTTATGGTCTGAAACACAATGAGGGTGGAGTATTCAACAACGTCTCCAATGAAGCAATCGTGAATACTTTGAAAGCAGCCCGGGTAGGTACTACCATCCTTTACGGAATAGCTTGCGAAGGAACTCCTCATGCCACTGTCACCCCTGTGCCTGTGGTCACTTCAGCATCAATGCTAGTCATCTATACACAGCTGCATAAGGGACGAGAATGCTCAAAAAGTCATACACAGACAGACTATGAGTTCCAGGGTGAAAACATGCGAGCCCCAAAGGGAACTAACAATTAAAACCACACTAAGCATATCGGAGTAATTTGCGGCAGCAAGCTACATATTGTGAAAGCTCCATGTAGAGAAGAGGATAAAAAAGCTAGTACGGATTTTTACTTATTTAAGAAAATGTTAGGTTCTATATGGAGCCGACCATCTGAGCGTATTCATTGGTGCTAATAGCGGTAATCAAGCCACCAGTGGACCACGGCCAGAAAAATCTCTTGCGCGTACTAAGGCAGAGCTCAATAAGCAAAGGAAAAATGCAAAAATAGATTGGGTAGAGGAGTTTTCAAGCCACATTGAAAGAGAGTGGATGGCGCAAGAACGTGCGGGCCACCAGCGGAACTTACAATGTCTATACGGAAGCATCACGCGTCGGCTGGATTGAGCGTTGGGTTCTATTAGGCTGAACTAGATCTCAGGTAGTATTTCCCAGACGGATGACTTGAGGTTAATTAAAGAAACTGGGCTAGTTAACATCACAGGAAACCTATGAAAAATACTGAGAGCCAGACGATAATTAAAACAATAATCTCACATCAAGCTCATTGAGGGGGATGAATTAGTTGATGAGACTGCCGAACGCGTCATCTGTCTGGCAACTGAACTAGTACAGGAGATACCAAAAACCCTAAAGAATCTGTATAATGAAATTTCTAGGGAACCTAAAAGAACATAATCCCACCTTTTCATCCCATTACCAGGATATATTTCGAACATAAGCAAAATTAGTCGATAAATTGTGGCTTTCCAAATATCGCCATTTCAGCGACACTTATTCCACATACCAACAAATTGTAATTCCTAACGGTTGAGTGATTTTGAGGTTAACTAAAATTACTGCAAACTTGCATGCAACTAGTATCGCTATTTCACAAGAAACTGAACACGAATTGCATTATTCAATATGTAAAGGGATACTAGATGGAATACATATGCGTGATACATAAGCTTAAGAACCTAAAAATATGCTTACATATTGTACCAAACATGTTTGTTCGCTTGTTGCTGTAGTTGCCACTTGTGGCCAACGCAATGACTTCAATGAACAAGTACTCTGCCAAGCTGTAAGTTCCAGTCAGTTAATTTAATAAATCTTCTACAACTGAATAAGCTTTAAATTAATGATGCTGTAAAGTTCAAATAAATTATTGCCTTATCTAACACAGAGAAATTGTTTGTTGTAAGGCAGGCGTGTAGATTACAAGAGATTATACACCCAGCAGTTGATTGCGCTGGTTAAAAACTAATCTGTAGGTAGTATACATATAGTATAATAAAAAATAAAATAAAATGAACTCAAACAAAATAGCATACATGATGAAGTAACTTAAGATACAGTAAAATAATAAAATGAAAGAATTAAATATAGAAATTTGAAGCGAGACAAAGTTCTATAAAAAAATACAAATGAATAATTTTTTCACTATTACCAAAAAATATATCGTCTGAAACAGTTCCATTAAAACTAAAACCCAGAAATTAAAGACTATTTAAAACTCCAACTTCCGCTCTGTGACACTTAAACATTTTATGGTGGATAAAAACAGTGGCTGCTTTTCACTGTGGAGTACATAAATCACCCCCTGTCATCCCTAGCTACAAAGCTATTTATTCCATCTTTGGTATAAAAAAAGCGCCCAAACAGGACAAATAGTCACACAATTCGATTTAACTAACGACAATTTCCAATGGACCGTGGACGCTCTCTCAGGTCACAATGTTACTAAAATTACCCAGAGTTCGAAAGGAAACTAGTGAAGAGTTTATTGATCTGATTCCTCAAGTTGGTAATCGAACTGATCAACTTGTGACAGTATGAGGTTTTGCAACAATAAGCAACAGAAGATCCATTTATACACTTTTTTCATTCGATTTTCATCTTTAATTTGTAGTCTTAAGCCAAACCTTTCTTTTACCATGACAAACAGTTTTCAGTTCTAATCCTATAACGACTCTGTGTTCGTTCTCTGGAATTTTCTCTAAATGGTATTATAAGAGTACGAGATAATTTGTAGGCATTGTCACCTTCGATCCAATCAGCACCACTGAAAAATTTATCAACTTCATTCGATAATTCGCAGTTATTACAAATACGTTCATCGTGCATGCTGCCTGGATAGCCTAACACCGAATGTCCTATTTGCAGTCTATAATCTCACACAGCCTGAACCTTAACAGAGTAGATGTGCTTCCGTGAAAAGTACGCTTCTGGGTCTGGTGAAGGTTTTACCGCAAATGGAGTTTCGATACCATCAACGTAGCCCACGCAATTGGGTAAAACCATCGATATTTGATCAAAATAGATACTCATCTTTGTGTTTTAATACCGCATTAAAGATTCTTTCAGTTAAATTCTAAAATTAAAAATTGTTGATATTCAGTATATGAAAACAATAACGAATTCTGTCCTAAATGATACCACCATCACTAATTCCAAACAATCCAGCAATTTTCGATAGAGTAGCAATCACGAGTTGCGTTTCAAGAAGAAATTGTTTGCATGATCGGGATTGGTTAAAAAGCTAGTCTGCCTTTATTAAATTTAACATAAAATCGAAGGTTTTCCTAGATACGCATGTCTTCTTCTTGAATCTGCCTCTTTTCAAAATATTTTACCTTTAGGTACAACATTTTGAATTATGTACACAGGGCCAACATAGTCAAAATTTCCTTAAATATTTCATTTTCTTTTTTCTTTTCTCTTCTGCCAAAAAAAATAAGTCATGTGAATTGAAATGCAATCTAATTTAAATTCATACCTTCGTCCTCACAAAAAAAAAACAAAATTATGAAATCATCAAATCATTTAACACTGATCTTTCCAATAATTTAATAAGCTTTTGTTTTTCATGTATTCACGGCATAAGAAAGTATGAGTATTTTAGTTTATATTTGTTTGTTTGGCGTCAATTTTAATATGGAACCCACAAAACAACATTTTCGCCAAATCCATCAACGAGAAGCGGCCAGAATTGATCAATAGTAGACCGCACACATCTTTGGTCACTCGCCAAAAACTGAGAGAACTTGGCTGGGAACTTTTGATGCATCCACCATATAGCCCTGATCTTGCACCCTCAAACTACCGTTTGTTTCGATCTTTGCAGAACTCATTAAACGGCAAAACTTTCGAAAATTACGAGGCTATACAATCACACTTAGTACAGTTTTTCGCAGATAAAAGGAATAATGATGTTGCCGGAAAGATGGTGAAAGGTCATCCAACAAAATGGAAATTATATAATTGATTAAAGTTCATTATAAAATTTAAAAAATTTATTTTCTTTAAATAAAAACTAAAACTAAATAAAAAACATACAAAACTAAACAAAGCAAATTAAAATAAAATAAGAAATAAAAAGAAAATAAAAAGAAATTAGATAAAATAAAATAAAATAATATAAAATAAAAATCATACAAATTTAAAAAAGAGGTCGCTTGACGGTTTTTATAATGTACGAGTATGTATTCTTTCTTTTTTAATTAAAGTGATTAAAAGAAAATTTTTAACAAGTGAAAGTGTGAAAGTAAAAAAATGAAAAATTGAAAATAAATATAATTTTTATTTAGAAAAGCTATGTATGTAATAATTTACAAAAAAGCGTGCAATTGGTATCGCTTTGGTATGTTTCGGACCAGTGTTTTTGGGCGCGTACGAAATATTTTGCTTACCAATTTGAAATTCCATTGCAAAGCATGTCTTAAGCATGGATATGCACAAATATGCTAATATATATTTGTATGTGTAAATGCAAAGTTTACACATGCACAATTGTTGTTTTTGATATGTGTACACACTAATTTCTTAAAGATATCGAAAGCGCTAAAGTTGATGAGCAAAAATGTTTGTATGTCTATTTACAAATGTATTTGTCTGTTACTGTCGTTATATAGTGGCTACTCTATACATACATTTGTATCAATATATTTAAATAGTTGTGCAGAGGTCATTCTTAGCATGTGTTATTTCGCTAGCCTTACTTAATTACTCTTGACCCAACTCACTTACACAACAAATATTGTATACACATACGTGTACATATATTATTTTTTTCTTTTTGTTTTTTGCTGGCCGTTTGATTGAATGTCCAAACGTCCCATACAGTATCAATACATTTATTTATTTGCGTAAATATATTTCATTTTATCTTCCATACCACAGTTGGTTTATACGTACTTTTGGCAGCTTAGACTTTGGCTTTCACTTAATTGTACACAAATCAAGTTAGTCTCAATTACCAATTGCATTTAGACGGCATGAAAAATTAACAAAGTGCGTGTCATTTGTTTTGCCTTCTTTACGTATATCTGTTGGACTCGCCGTGAAAGTTTGCTCTTGTCTGTGGCAATTAGGCCAAATGTGAGTGAAATTAACTTTACTGCCCGCCACGCGCTTACTTTTCACATAATTAGAGAATGATGTGGATAGATTTTTCCCATATAACAATTGGTTTATGGCAAGTTGGCAAGGAGCATTGGCTAAAAATACAATACAATATTTTATATTATAAGTAGAGCAAATTAAGTAACAATAAATTATTGTTGTAAGTCCTTGCGAATGGTAGTTAACTTTAAGGTGAGTTAAGTTGTGCGAATTAATTTAGAACTCAATAAATTTATTTTGCTTAGAAATATTAATTAATCACCCTTTTATATGGTGTCGGCGACTGCAGTAGTTGAGCGTGTACTTGTGAATTTTGAAAGCCAGAGAATTATAGGTTCGAGTTCTGACGAAGGCAGCATCTAATATTATGTTAACACGATCGCACCTCTAAATCAACTGCATAGACAAAGCTTGAAACTACAGGTTCCTCCGTTTGTAGGAAGAACAGGCAGAATGTTCTCATCTCCTCTGAAGATGTGCACATACGAGGGGCGGCTGATAAGTTCGCGGCCTAAAGTACTCAAAGAAAGAAATGTATGATTTTTATTTTTCAATATAGTCTCCCTCAAGTGAAATACACTTTTCACATCGTGAATACAATGCCTTTATACCACTTTAGATTTCCCTTCAAAATGTCTTTCTACGGTCGTTCTCATCTCACTGTCGTCTGAAAATATTCATCACCGTAACTGGGACCAGGTCCGGACTGTAGGTTGGATGGTCAATTTCTGTAAATCCAGTAGCTTGCAAGGCATCCCTCGCGCGTTAACTTGCCACGTCTCTTCTGTACAACTGTCTCACGCGCCAGACTCAACAAATTAGCGTAATACTGGGCGTACATTGTTGTTTCCTTTGGCAAGTAATTAATTAACAACATTCCCTCGCTATCCCAGAAAATGGTAGTCATAATCTTCGAAGTCGACTTTCCCACTTTAAATTTTTTTGGTGGTCTTTCCTCTTTTTTTATCTACTGCATCGACTCCTGTTTGGACTCGGAATCATACTGACATATCCAAGTTTCATCAACTGTTATCATGTGGTTGCAAATTTCATCCGAATGATCTTGGCACAATTCCAAAAAATCTTTTCTACTCTCCATTCGTTGTTACTTATCGACCGGCGTGAGCATTCGCGGTACCCAATGCTCACTAATTTTTTTCCTGTTCAAATGTTCATGCAAAATCTATCCAGCTAATTCTTTGCTAATCTGTAAACCTTCTGCTATCACCCACAATATAATTATTCGATTAGCCAGTACTAATTCTTCGACATTCTTTCGGTGACAGCCGTCGCTGGGCGTCCCGGGAGAGGGTCATCTTCACAGGTCCCTCTTCCTTGTTGGAACAGCCGAACCCATTTTTCCACCATCGTATATGAAGGGGCAGAGTCTTGAAGCACCGATGATTTCTCTCTAAAAATTACTATCGACGTACTTCCTCTTTTACGAGGAACTTAATCACACCGTTGCTTGTTTCAGGAACGAAATTAAGCTAATAAGCAAAAGTTGTGTTATTTATACTAATAAAGAGTGCCGCAATTAGTATTATTAGTAACGAGGTGATGTGTCATCTCTAACTACCTTAGGTTGCGAAAAAAAATTAGCTGAACCCGCTGTGTTCTACGTGTACATAAACCTGTTGGTAATTTCTAGTTCCAGATGCAAGTTCTATCTGTTTTGATGTGAAGTAATTGCTTTTCCGAAGCGCCTTCATGTCTAGTTCTCTAAACTGCGAATGACCTACATATACGACTGAGTACTGTTAATGTACGTTAACGTTTCTGTGACAACCACCCAGTCCCTTCAGTCACAAGTTTCCATGCAGAGATATTATATCATCTACTTATTACTATGTGCAGTGTGCACCCTGTAGAAGAAAAAAAATTGCCCTCCCTCTATACCAGAAACGTTTCACATCATTTGACATGAGGGCTTGAGAAAATTTTCTGAAGGAGAGGAGCGAATGAAAATGTGAGCGAAGGTAATTTTTGCCGAAAATTTTTCATTTACAGCAGTTTTCAATACCACTTGGTTTTCATATTGAACTTGCTTGTCTTATAGCTTTGGAGTGGGACTACCATAAAGAAAATCAGGATCTACATGAATAACCAAGCGGTTTTGAGGTCAATTTTACAAAGGCTATTAATATTCTCGGGATATTCGAATATTTAAAAACTACATAACTGATGAGTTACTAATGATAGACAGAAAGCATGATCTTTCTACACGCACTTTACTCTTGGATATACATATAGAGTTAACCTATCGAAAATACCTGTGAAATTCTGGTAACCCTCTGACCGATAATAAATTTTGAAGGTTTCATGGGTTTACAAGATCACAACACGCACTAACAACAGAAGCTCTGACAGTTTCAATTAAACATTGAAGCCCGTTTGAAATTTAGTTTCGAGACCTATAAGCATTTTTTTTTTTAATTGTATTTTATTTGAGAGAGTGACTTTAAAAATATGGCATCGAGTTCATCTGTGGAAATATAAAGCTACAACTAAATTTACCTGCTAGATATACCTGTAATCATGTCCGTAACACATATAACAGTTATATTACTACTGATATCTCGCTCAACTGATTATGAACAAAATATTCTCTCCTCCAGCTCAGAAAGGGTAAAATTTCTCGAACTTATACTCGTAAATTTTCAGTGGTGGTTGCTCAAATGCTCAAATTACTTGAAAATGTTCGAATAACATCTTGAGCTCGAGTAACGAATAACGTATAGAAGAATGGAGAATTTTTATAGACAACGTTTCAAAGTGAGCTAATGGAAAAAATTCAAACTTCATACCCAACCGCACCTCAGAACCACTCTTCAAACTCAACCAGCTCTAATGAAAATTGTTCAACCTTAGCTCATCACACATGCAGTTTTATATTTTTTTTATATTTTCCTTGTGTTTATGCACGCATTGAGAGATTACCAATTTAATTTCGAATTTTTAAACAAATGCCTGATATGTATAAAGCCTTCTAATGGTCAGGTGAAATGCTTATTTTTCCCTTACTTGAAAATATTTGATTTAAATTCACCAGCTCTCTCGTTCAGAAGCAAAGCACTAATAAAAAATTAATATCGAAAAATCATAGATATAGCCACATACATACGAACATATGTAATTAGCAATATTCGCTCACCATCAAGTGTAAGTGAGTATTTTATTATTAACCATGTATGGATATGTATATGTGGTACTTGTATTGCAATTATACTTTAAATTGAATGCATTTACAATAACAATTTCATTAATTTTGTCATTTAATTTCTAATGAAAGAAACTTGAAGCTTTTGTGCAAATATTTTTAAGCTTTCCAAGAAATTCAAAGTAGAAAGGTACAGCAAATGATACGCTTTTAATAAGCTCTACAAAATTCATGTAAGTGTAAGCTAGAGTATAAAGGACGAGTAGTTTTCTTCTCTCCTTTATAGCAATTGCTTGGTGAGCGGATTTGTAAGTAACCTGCAAGGTTAGTTTAGGTTAAGTTGAACTCACGTAAACGATACCACATCCATACCAAATACACTACAGGCAACTAATGCTGTTCTACTATACTTTCTGGAGTATTGCTAGTTTAAAGAGTATAGCTATTCTCTTTACAATTCGCAGCAATTGTTTTGTCCCTTTATAAGTCCCTGTGTAAGTTTTCATCGCCAAGTAAGATCAACCACTGTTTGCCGAACACCGGACACTTACAAGTTACTTGCTTCACTGTTTCTGTATTTTCTCTGCATCTCCAACACTTGTTGTCCTTTACCAAACCTAAATTAAAAGCATGTGACGCCAACAAGCAACGCCTCGTCGTAGTAATAGACTAGACAGGCTTCTTTCACTAGTCCCAACTTAGTAAAACTCGGGTCATATGTTTCGCTAGTCTGTAGCTCTTTCCAAAAGTCCTCAGTTATGACTTTTCCAGAAAGCACACTCTTTCTATCTCATAGTCTTCGATGACAATATGACCTAGTCCACAGTAAATGTAAACTTTTCTTATCTCAGGTAGTCTTTTGATCTTCTTTTTATAATGCATTTTTTACTTCGTGCTCTATGAAAGTAAGCAAATAAGTAATCTCCTTCTATAAAAGCCTAGACTTGCCACCACTTTTATAGCAAATATTTCGGCTTAAAAGATATTACAATGGTTCGCAGACTTTATGATCTTCATCTTACCAGTTAAGCACAGTAAATAAACTGCGGCCATCGTTTATTTTAGAACCTTCTATATGCTTACAGAAGATCAAGCGCGCTACAATATGGTATTTTCCATTTCTAAAGGACAATACTATACCGTTTTGTCGGATGTCCTGATTTTCAGCAGATTTGCCCTTAATACCCTGTTTTTACCTACTAGAGTCGCTTGGTATATTCAAAATCGGTTAAAGATGATGCTGTTATTTTATAGGTTATTTATCCGTGATCTTCTAACATACCAAAGTACTGTAGAAGAGTAATATCCAGTGCAAGAGTTCAGATGAGGGACCGCAAATGCAGCCCCCCATTCGTTTATTGATTCCTTCCTTTCTCCCTCCTCTACATTGACCCTCAACGACAGCTTACTGCACATTTTACTTACGATAAGCTGTAGATCCCTCAAATAGACCTCATAGCTTTAGTTCCATTCAAACTCAAATTTTGTGTTTCCATATGAATAGATCTAGAATTGTTTCATCAAAGTTAAGCCAAAGTCCTACTGAATTATCTTACGAGCCATCTGCCCAGAGATATAGGTAAAAGTGTCAGAGATATAAAGAGCTTATCGATTACGAAATGTCATCAGCGTATGATATAAACATGGCTGATTGCCTTTTCATCTTTATCAGCAATCTATTAAACCAGGGTTTCCAAAAGAGTGGTGATAAACCTCCTTTCTGTGGTGTCTACGTCCCATATAGCACGACGGGAATAATGTTCAATTAGGAATTTTTAAATGTTTTTTTTGCGTTATTTCTACTCTATTTAATTTTTTTATCTATTGAGGCACTTAACGGAATGTGCTCAGTAACTCAGGAATGTTTTTAAGTTTTCAGTTTGAAAAATCCTGATATTTAATATTAAGTACATTCATTGCTTAAATCTAACCTCAAATAAAATTGTGTTCGTTAGCTATTGCTTATGCATAACGTATGTTTGCATCACAGCGCCATCACTGTATTCCTGCTGGGTAACTTAAAATAATTGTGTTTGCATATGCATATTTTTACTAGTAATGAGTGAAGAAAAATTATAATGTACAGCCACTGAAATTGTGTAGATATAAATTGGCTTACGAATACTCGATAATTGGGCAATTGAGTTGCCTGTGGCTAACCTTTGAAATTATTTATGTAGTTCAGATTCTGGATAAACGAATTTAAAGTGAAGACTTTATGAAGCAAAATTAGGATAACTTGTTCCAAAATTTTATGCAATTGCGGCAAGGCAAATTATTATTTTGTGGTTTTTTATGGTAAAAATAAAATTAAAAAACTATACAACTCGCCTCTCAACTCTAGTTTTTTAATAAAAGTATTAATGTATGTACTAGTAGGATTAACATTTGGAAGAAAGCACGTATCACCTACTGGTTTTATTTACATAAATATTTGATAAATGTACATTTGTATATTTACATCATTTTTTATTTATTTTTTTAATTTTTTTGGTCATAATGTCTTATTGAATTTGTGTCAAATTCTCAAATCTACATACGTTTAAATTATATATGTCAAGATTACATATAAAGGATGTCCCAAAATCAAGGCAAGATTGGAACTAAATAGAAAATGCAATTTTTAGTCTTTTGTTTGTAATTTTTTATTAAATTATAAAGTAAATAGGATAAGGTTATTTATGGATTAAAACAACGGACAATTGGCCTCCACGGCTTCCCATACACATAAGCGCGCGTTTGTCGAAATTTTCCATGACTATTCATTCTGCCTAAATGTGGGGATAATTCTGATCACCGAAACGAGAGAGCGCATGACCTGAAAATGTCTCATGCAGTAATTAAAGTGAGCTGCTTGACATGTTTTGTTGAAACTACATAATGGGCACCAGTTAAGTCACTTCTTCCTACTTGGCTGCTTGATGAGCCTCATTATCAAAAAAGTATCATGAAACAAACAATAACATGCTGTAGATGCATTTGTTTTTCGACAATCAGATGTGGGTTCTCAGAACACCAAAAGCGGCGATTAACAAACCCATTAATGTCAAAATTTTCTTCATCGCTGGTGGCCATATATAAGCGAAATACTACCCTTTCGGGTCGGAAAACCAAAATGAATAATATTTTTAAATTAATATATATACTTATTTTAATTATATTTATGTTAATAAACCATGAAATATTTGAAAATCTGATTTTTGAATACTGGGATATGCCTACAATTCGCTGCAATAATTTCTAATTACGCACTCTTTATTTGAACAACTTGTTTTTGGACGACCAATGTGTTTGGCATCTCCAACGGACCCTGCCTCCCGGAAATTTTTTAATTAATCTCTACATAGTAATCGAACTTAAACACTCTTCCGACCACATTTTGTATGAAATTTTCGAAGACAAGTTGTTTCATCGTGTAACGCTCTATTTTTAAGCCTAAACTGTCAGTTGTCGATTTGTTTTTATTTTTTTCTTTTAGAGTTGTCAACGCTTTCCTACAAAAGTGGCGGCATATTTAAATTTTGCATTTATTTTGGGACACTCTATATTTATATGTATTTATATGTACTATATCTTTCTTCTTATATACATACATACAATTGTCGCACATCACTTTAATGTCCTCATCAATAACAATTTATATATATATGTAAGTGAAAATAATTTAATTTCAATTACAACACAAAGCTTTAAGAACTAACAGCGTCGTTTGAAATAATCGTTATGTAATTAATAATTAATTAGTTATCTGTATTTTGATTACATTAATTTTAAGGGGTTGGTCGATTTGTATTAAAGTTGAATATAAGACGTGAAATTAATGATGCACATTCATCAAATTGATATGTACATACATACTAATACATATATACATATGTATGTACTTAAATTTGACCTTTTAATCACATATGGTTCAATGAAGTTTTAGAAATGAAGTAAAAACCAAACAGATATAATAAGCCTATTATACCATAAATGGCCTTGCGAAGTTCGTATTACTAGATTTTAACTCTACACGCAGTGGAGCTGCGTTATTGACAATTATTTTACATGAATTTGGCGTTTAAATTAATTATATCATTTGTCCTGCATTTATCTGAAATCTATAGCATTTCAATTGATTGAATATTGTTTAATAAATATCGAAAAAGTTGGTTTTAAATCCCTCGAAAGGTCTACATATATACGGTGTGTCCCAAAAATAACCGAACTTTTTGGATATAATATAGTAAAATACACATTATATTATCTTTGAAAGTTATTATTTACTCAAAATAGGTTCAATTTGACTCAACACAACGTTTGGAACGATCAACCAGCGCATGCATAGATTTTTTTATGTCATTTATAGAAATGTTCTTCAGTACCTCGGTTACGGATGCTTCATTTTTTTCAATTTTTTTTTTAATTTTTTAAACTTGAATTTCAATTTTTTTTCAAGTTTGACACAAAATTTTATATTTGCTCTTTGTTCCATTTTTTTTTTTTTTGGAACCATTAGCACACTTTTGGTTTTATTGAAATGGCTGTCACTTTTACATCTGTCATCCGACTTACATGAAGTCAGGTGCGTTTGAAAGTGGATGAATGTATCTTTTTAATGTTGCAAATTTTCAATAGATGTCGCTGTATGTTGTATGATTTAAATATAAAGTTCGGTTATTTTTGGGACACACCGTGTATGTTCGGCCGGCGACCTAATTTCGCAACACTTTTAGCCGCAATTGCAACAGTCATTAATCGTCTGTGGTATCCTAAACGGCTTTCCACAAAAAATTGTCCAACGGAGGCAAATTCGCAGGTTAAAAAATTTTACAATTGACAATTTTAATGCAGGTGCTGTTGAAAACTCTTTTGAAGTAAGTTTTCAATTTTCCCAATTTTCTTGAAATTACTTCAAACGGATCGAAATTTGCAAAAATTCGCGAGGCGTTCATTTGAGTGATGTAGTGTTTAACATAGGTATAATGCCAAGGTTACAATAAAAAGAAACAGTTTCATGAGAAAAAATATTTTTAATGCATTTAGTTTGAGTTTATTTTCGGACCCGTAAAATGGATAACTCTGTACAAGGATTCCAATGAATATAAATAAATAAATTACGAAATTTAATAACAAAAATTATAAATTTTTAGAAAGTCAGTGTGTACATGACATTTGGCAATATTTCCTAAGTTTTAGAAGTAGCTTATATGCATTCGTGAATAGTGCAAAAAGTTAACCATAAACTGAAACCCAATTATAATTATAAAAGCCCTCAAATATTGGATTATTCTAAGCTAAACTTCCCTTCTGAGCTTTTTTCGTTAAGCTTTATGATTTACCATTTGCTCGAACCACAAAAAGCGGCGGAAGAACACATACATAAAACATACAAAAGAATTTCAACCCCAACCAAAACAGCTTCGAAAGCTCTTAGAGATAAATGTGTATAAGAGAGCAGAGTACACTCTGTGCAAAAAAATCCTGAATTTCATGAAACCGTGCATACTTTATAGGTATATGGTATTTAATTATCTCATCTATATATATAAAAATTTTAGGTTCGTTTTCATAAGTTATCGACCGGGTGACTTGAAGGTTCTTGAGAAGGTTTGTAGAAAAAAAATGTTTTAGAAAGAGAACCAGGGACTGACTTATTTGAAAAAAATCTTAATTATGGTTCAATTTACTTGGAATTCGGCTTATAAATGGCTATTTGTTTAGATTAAAAGGAACACTACTCTTCTCTCTCGGGAAAGTGGACCAAGGAGCGAACTATTCGAAAATGGTATTTTTGGTTCGATTTGCTCGAAATTCAGTACATTGGTGACATTTTACTTAGAAGAAAAGGAAGACTACTCTTCTCTCCGGAAGAGGATCAGGACCTGACTCGAAAAAATCATACTTATGGTTGCATTTACTTGAAATTCGCTACATAGATGGCTTTTTGCTAAAAAAATTCTATTAATAGTTATCCTTGCGTAACATTTTTTCGGTAGCAGTAAATAATCCTAAAAAATTTATGAATTCTTTGAAATTATTCCTCGAATCCCTAACATTACGTCCGATACTCCCTTTCAATTCAAGCTACTACAGCTGCCTGTTCGATTAGCGTTTGCAATCACTATCAACCATCTCAGCATTCTAGCTTGAAGGAGTTGTGTTCTGCATTACATTGGGGAATAAAGGTTGAAATCACTATCAACAAAGCTCAGGGTTAATCTTTGGAATTGTGTGGTCCACGTTTAAATATGGTTTGCTTCGCACATGGACAATTGCTTGTTGCATGTTCCAGAGTTGGCAGACCAGATATTCATTTTTTTACGATGAAAAGACAAAGTTAGCTCATACCAAATTCATTACACTGTCTAGCAATGCTCCATTTCTTTTCTGTGAACGATTCATAGTGTTTCCGAACGGATTTTCTCTTTGGGTAGCAACTTTTATTTAAATAAATTTTTTGAGTTTCATGTTCACCCAATTGGATCCGCCATTTTGGATTTATTTTTAAAACTGACCTCAGATTCGAACAGTTTGGTATGTGGCTCATTTGCGATTCATCTTTAATTTTTAATGTCAGTATAGTTCGTAGCACATCAGGATTTAGCTGTACAATTTACCAAAACTTGCCTTCGGGCAAAGTGACTAGACAAATATGGCTGAATATGGATCAAGGCGCTTAATCCTTTTAGTACGATTTTCTATCAATATAACAAGCCTTTTGAACACCACTTCTGTCAACATCCAGCCTTAACGACGCGACTCAAGTTCTTTGGGATATGCGTCATCAAATAATAGCAAACTCATGGCTTTATGCACACTTAGGCGCATTTGAGAAGCTGATAGGAACCTCCCAGCAATAGTAAAAAAAGTCTAGTAGGCCTAAGAGCGGTGGTCACTGTCTGATTGCCGCACCAAGTCAATTTAACTCAAATCAACTTTTATTCATTGGCTAAATGAAAATTCATTGCAACTCTCGCCTTTTCAGTTATCTAATATAAATTATACGTAAGAGATGTGACTTCTAGAAGAATTCGATAAGGGACATACTAATAATGACTTGAGAAATTAGCTCTTTTATTTTTTCTGCCCTCTTTTTCTAGTTCAATTAATTATCTCCATCCGAATGTCCTTAAATATAAATATAAGTATATATATATAGACATTTTTACTTGAGAGAAACTCAAGCATGTGAAGAAAATAATCTCCCACCTGGGTAACCAATTAATTTCTTGCAAATGCAGCATAATAAACAAATATGAAGAAAAATATGAATTGTAGAACAATTAGTCAATTATACGCCAAAGTTCGCGAAGAGGTTTGCATATGTGCGCGTTTTCTTCTTCAGCCCGAAAATTGCTGATTCAACTTATACATTTTAACGCTCAACACACATGAGCAGGTGGAAGGAATGTTCTTACTTAAACACTTTTGTTATCTATGCTTACAGACAGACAAGCGTAAATGTACATACATATGTAACATATTCAAGTTGTATGAGAGCTTTTAGCGAATTGACTAAACTTTATATAGAATAAACAAAAATCAATCTACCTTTCACAAGAGTTCCATGCTACGAGTTGACTCGGCGAAGAGAACGACGGGACGGGAAGGGCTCAACATCGCTTCCTAGGAAGTGTTTACCTCTACTGCCTAGCCGAATGAGCTTCAGCAAGTAACCTTCTTCTAGAATCCAATAGTAGTATCATATTGGACCAGTAATCCTAAGTGCACTAGATCACTGTGACCTACTAATCACTCCAAGTCAACCCGACTCATTAAATGAGTAGTTTCAAGAGACAAGCAAAAAAGTGTTTTGCAAGTTTTATATATCCATAGTAAGTCATGATCTAAAATGTATAGGCAGGAAGAAGCATAACATGTAACAATATCCAAACCTAAGTCCCACCAGACAACTCGTGATCTTCAATTATGATACTTAGATTTTAAAACAGTCATATAAATTTTCTTAGTTGACACATTTTAATCCCAAAAAGAAGCTCACTAGGTAGCTAGTTACTTTAAACATAGTATTACAAATGCAAGACATGACCCGACATTGCCATGATCCACATAACTCCCTTAATAAAAGCTAGAAATCAATAGTACATGTGTTCTAAGTGTATAACGATCAACCAGAAAACCTACCATAAGTGGGAACTGCGGCTTAGCGAATACCGAAAGGCCTCTCGAAAATGGTTAGTAGTTCACACGAAGTGACTGCAAGAGGAAGTAGATCTCTAGTTTCCTTTCTTGAATTCAGTTATGCTTCATACGCATCAAGCATCGATCTGATGAGTTATCTAATCTCCTTGGACCATACTGTAATTTCTGTAGCAAAATATCATATATCGAATTCGTTGGTCAACCCTTGCTAATATTGATGACTGTTTCCTGTTGACATTTTCTTCTGCGGGTTATACTAAGATTCATAAACTACAGAAATGTCAGCACATAGGAAATTCCAAAGATATTGTTTATACCTGAGTGACACAATTTGTCATCGGATCCAACAAAGATGGCTTTTCAGCTACTTCCATTTCTTTCTGCACTTTTATTAGCTGGGGATCATCTGCTTTGATCACATTTGGTAGACCCTTATGCTCCACATTTCAGGGACTTAAAAATACCTGGCTCCTAATTTAGCGTTTTCCACTTGGATGTATCAAGGGGAACCGATATTGACAAATAAGTGTTTAGACGATGAGTGTATACGAGTGTATATCTGACATGTAATAGCAAGTTCCATATAAAAATTCATGAAACGCTCGGAAGTAGTTTAGAAAAAAACTCTCTTAAGCCCCTCTATTTGAAGAATGAAAATAAATGGCAGCTCCATTATCCTTAACTTTACCTTTCGTACTAAAAAAAAAGTGACATTTTATCGGTTATCCGAAGCAGATTAATAACGAAAAAAGTTCCGAACGATGTTGGCGGAATTCATCTCAATATTTGGTATCGAGGTCGAAGAACATGCTAGCCCGTCAAAGCAATGCAAAGCTACAGAAGCAGTAAATTGTCGAAAAAAATGAAGGTGTTATTTTTATTAGAAAAAAGAAATTAATAAAATCAGTTTAGAAAGGGTGCTCACTTGATATGAGTGCTGTTCATCAAAGGATAGTTGGCATTAGACTGGCGACATCGGCTTTCTGTACAATCAATCGAGAGATGAAAATTCACAACGGGACTGGTCGTAATTGGAAAAATATGTAAACACAAGGTTTCATTGTGATATCAAGACACCTATCATCAGAAAAAATTCAAAAATCTTAGAAAAATTTTATAACATAATTTACAATTCTTTTGAGGCCATTTGCCTTAGACAGCTTAAATAGAAACAGATGGTAATCACTTCGAGAGGTCCGGACTATAAACTGGAAGCATAAGAACCTACGAACTAAGCTCTAGAAGCTTCTGACGAGTCACTATATATACGTTGTCTTAATAAAACATAATTCTTCTTCTGTTCGCCACATCAAGGCTCTTTTGGGGGATTATTTCCTTCATACGATCCACGTCAAGTAGTACAGGTCGGAATTAAGAGTTTAGCCGTAGGGAAGCAACTCATAGTAGATGATTCCTTGCCAATCCTACCAAACACAACACAAAACTCTTCTGGCCATCCATCCTGGCTTCCAGACCAGTTGTGTTGCTCACTGCACTTCGACCAAGAAATGGCTCGATTAATGAAGGTTTTTCGGTCTATGAGTTTTTTTCTCATGCGGCACCCATACATCGAGCTTATTTGTATATCCAACATTTTTCAAGTGGTACCAAATTGTCTTTTGTGCAATATTTAGCTCTTGGGCAATCGAAACAGTGCTCGCATGACGCGCAGAATCAACGGTTTCCATTATTTTAATGACATTTTCGACAATTGGCCTTCCACACCGTGGAGTATGGTTTACATCAAAATTGACGGAACGAAATCGAGGAATCCGAAATTGTGCATAATTGACTGTTACAGTGTCAGTACCATAAAGACTATTCAAAGTTTCAGCTGCCCGACTGGCGATTTCATTTTTACCGAAGAAAAATGTTAGAATATAGTGTATTTTTTTGCTGCTGTCCTTGACGTATGCTGAAACCTATTAAGTTAAGTGATCAACATTTTTCCCATTGGCTTTTTTAATGCAAAATATCTTATATTGTATATATTATATTATAGTGGCCTTATATGGCCGATTTCGACAAACAATCAATGTATTACAAAACCATTTCTGCTTATCACAAGACAACCAGACGACCAAACGATATAGCTATGTATAATGTATCCCGACTCAGTTGGAAAATATTTAATATTTACATTTTTTATGAATGAAAATATGTATTATCCAACTGTAGGGTACCAGGATCGAGAAGAGGAAATATCAAAATTTTTATAGTATCCAAACCTTGAACAATTTTAAACAAAATGTCGAATTTTTAAGGAAATATTTGCATATTATATATATAATTGGCGCTTTGTGACCGCTGAAGCGATTTTCGACGGAGCTCCTCCTTTGTGGTATGTGTCTTGATGTTTTCCAACAAATGGATCTACAGTTTATTCTGAGCCGCCTCCGAACGATCGATGGATTTTTTTGATGAGAAATATACTTGGAGGGCTCGACAGTTCCTACTGAGGGGCGACCGCAATAAAAAAAAATTAGTTTTCTATAAGTTTCGATACATGTGTTTTGAGCACTTTTTCCTTCTGTGCACCCTCACCGTACATACAAAGGAAAAAATGAAATAATTTAATTTTAAACCTCAATATAAAATATTATTATTAAGTGCATGTGTTGCTTAATTAACAAAACACTTCATTGCATTCCCATTTTTGCATTCACTATGCGTACGCCATTTGATTTATCCCTTAGTAACCAATCAACAGTTGCTCAGATTGCACGTGTCGCAAATTTATGAATGAAATTCTTTGCATAGAATGACAACAAAACCGGCGTTTCGGCAAAAAAATGTTATATTACTATTACTTGAACATAGTACGCGATATACATATGTATCTATATATGTATGCATGTTTGTTTGTTTGTTAGTCAGTGTTTACAACCATCAACAAGGGGCATGCGCGCTTTATTCACTAATTTACTACACGCTTTAGCCTGCAATTTAACGTGCTTTCCAACACCACTGGCACACACACACACACACACACACACACATATGCATAAAGATATGTGTGTGTAAATGTAGTATTATTACATTTGAATTTTGATTTCTAACACTTGGCAGTGGCAGTAATCATAAGAACAAGCCAAGATGGGCGCTGCATGGCACTTGATGTCCAATGAAAACCGCAAACAGTCTTTTGAGCACGTCTTACACAAACGGTCGCACTTTTTAAACGCGTACGCAAATTTTTAAAAGCAGCACCAAGTAGCTTGTCGCGATTGCCTTTGTTTTTTCGGTGTAAAAAATAGTTTTGGTGACTCTATAGCGCGTCATGAGAATATGGCTTGTGTTCATTATATACAATCAATTTATTTATTTATCACTCTCAACAATATCGGAGTTAAATAATTGTAAGTTTTTTTTTCTTAAAAAAATATTCTCTTTAGATCTTTACAGTTTAAACTTTCAACGAATTTTTTCTTGACGTTAAAAATTTTGCAATAGATTATGATACCATAATTTAAATTTTTTGGTGAAATGTTGATCTGTGTTAATTTCTGAAAATTTGTAAATGCTTTAGGGCAATATAGTCTGCTTTAGAAGCTTCAAAAAATTAATTTTTTTTTTTTAAATTTATTTTAAAACTATCCAGGAATGTGTCTGGAAAATTTCAGTGGCCAATTCGACATATTTTAGAAGCTAGAGCAGTTTTAGTAGCCGAGCGTCGAGCAGGTACAAATGCTCGGACAAAACCTTGAAGCACGTTTTCTTGAGTTTTCATTTTTACAAGTCTTAGAAAACGGTGCCGGTGATAGCATCCATATGTCCGATCGAAAAAATCGAAATGATCTAAATTCAATATTAAATTATTATTATAGTGGGGCAAAAGTTTTATTAAAACTATTTTTTTTTGCAACTTGAAGTGAATCTTTTTTCAAAAACGTGAATTTTTTTCAAGCTTGCAAAAAATTTCTTCGCTATTTTTTTAGTTCATATAGAAGAAACACACATAAAAATTAAATGGAAAAATTGGTTCAATTGTCTCAGATGCATCGACCGGCCTCCATCAATGGCACTGTTTCACGAGTTCAGATTGCAGCCGCTTCAGGAAACTCATCACAACATTGGAAACTTCCAATATTTTTTTATTCTAAAAATTGTGTTTTGAAACTTAAATATGGTACATTATTGTCAGAAAAATTCGTTTACAGCAATAATTTCCTTCCTTTACCTAGTCATAATGACTTAGTTGCCACTATTTTTTCCCCGAAATATTAAAATAAATTTTTTAAATTCAGGAAACTCATAAATCTTATGAAAATCGAATGAGGAATTCCTAAAAATAGTTTCAGGATTGGGTCTGTTTCATATCATGATTGAAACTAAACATACTTTCGTTTTTTGAAGAATCTTTTAAGTTTAAAAAACCTGAAAAACTTAATTTCTTAACTGTGAGTATCTTTTTTCATTCCAAAAACGAAAGAGTTCTTTTAGCAATGAAATTTCTTATAAGTGCCAGTGCTGCAGTGATGAGCGTGATACCTATCTGAGGCCGATTGGGTGTATGCATTAATTCGTGCGGTTTTTTTTTTGAAAATTAAGACTTTATTATGAAAAAATTGTTATACATTTAATGTTTAAAGTATTGTCCATCAGAAGCTACGATGTTTGCCCATCTTTCTGGCATTTTGTGGATCCCATCCCAAAAGAACTTCTCCGGCTTGTAGATCAAGAAAGAATCGAGCCAATTTCTGATACCCAGTTCTGAAGAGAAGCGTACTCCGGTGAGGGCATTCTGCATTGATCTGAACAAGTGGTAATTGGAAGGTGCTATGTGTGGGCTATAAGGCAGGTGAGGTAGAACTTCCCATCCACAGTTTTCCAAATGGTTTTTAACTGGCCTTGCAACATGTGGCCAAGCGTTGTCATGATGAAAAATTATTGATTCGTGTCTGGTCGCATATTCTTGTCGTTTTTCCGCGATGGCCTTTTCCAAACGAATCAATTGTTTTCGGTAGAGGTCCCCATTGATTGTCTGACCCGATTTCAATAGCTCATAATGGAGCACACCCTTGTGGTCCCACTAAATACATAGCATAACCTTGGCACCATGGATATTCGGCCTTGCCGTGGATGTCGATGGTTGGCCGGGCTTCACATACAATCTCTTGCGCTTTGGGTTATCATAATGAATCAATTTTTCATCACCAGTGACAATCCGATGAAAAAATTACTTCTTTTGGTGGCGTTGAAGCAACATTTCCGACGTGCAGAATCGACGTTCGACGTCTCTTCGCACCCAATTTCCAAGATTCTGGATGAACACTAATGATTTTAATCGTCTGGAAACGGTTGCTTGATCAACTCCTAATACTTTTGTAAGTTCTTCTTTCTTCTGGCATGCATCTGCGTCGAACAATATCTCCAATTCTTCGTCTTGAAATTTTTTTGGCTGTCCGGGTCGTTCTCCGTCGTCTAAGTCGAAATTGCCACTTTTAAACCGTGCAAACGACTTTTGGCACGTTCTTTCGGCTAAAGCATGGTCACCATAAACGTCCAGTAAATTCGATGGCTTTTGGTAGCACTTTTTTTGATGTTAAAGTAATGAAGAAGAACTCCCCGCAAAAACACTTTATCTGGTATAAATTTCGACATTTTCAAATGAATGAAACAAATTGTTTTTCACGCTAAAACAAATGGTATCTACTGAAAACGACGCGAAATGACAGTACCTTTGAAAAGAATATAGCCACAGAGGAACACGACGCGAAATAATACTAGTGGAGCCTTCTCTTCGAAAACCGCACGAATTAATGCATACACCATTAAAAAATTAAAAATATTCGATAACACAAATGCAATTATCCTCATATCGAATACGAGGTGAGTTCGTCCTGCATATTTTCTTTTTGTAAATTTAAGTTCGAGATAACTCAATTCCATGTGGCCTTAAATTCCGAGCATATTTACATTGGGCCACACTGTGGTTCAGCACGTGTACTTCTCCAAATTCAGTCGTTGAGCGTTTCGGGACATCAGGCAGCAGTGCTTTTCTTCCACAAATCGAACTGACTAAAAATTTAATCGTTAAGTATCTAGAGGCAAATAAGTTATTAGTCTATTTCTATATTGTCTGACACTTCAAAGCTGATGATTGAGAGATTTACTTATCCGCCGAAACAGTTCTTATCACAAATCTAAACAGACTTATTGAAGATCATGTCCTGAAGGTTCATACTGTATCGACTTCAGATCAAGCAACAAAAATGGCTAAAGCGAGCATTGTTCGAATGCCCAGAAGCTAAATATGGCACAAAAGACCTTTTGAAACCACTTGTAAAAGGCTGGATACACAAAGAGCTTGATGTATGGGTGCCACATGAGTTAATGGAAAAAAACCTTATTACTGAATTACCAACCGCAAATCGCTGCTGAATCATAACAAAATCAACCCATTTCTGAAACTGATGGTCTCCAAGCGAGGATTGACGTTCAGTGTGTTTGATGTGCTGTGTCCACTATGAGTTGTTCTCCTACGGCAAAACTCTTAATTCGGACCTATATTGTCAGCAATTGGCCCGCCTGAAGGAAACCATCACCCAAAATGCCCACTTTTGGCCAACAGGAAGGGAATTCTATTTCATCATGACAACGCCAGACCACACACATCGATAGTGAGTCACCAGAAACTCCGAGAGTTTGGTTTGCAGGTCCTTAACGAATGATTTGGCTGCTGAAAAATTTGACCTCAAAAGAAGCCTTTGAAAATCGACTGACTCAGTTTTTTGTCAATAGGTACAAAGGTTTTTATAAGAGAGGCACGATGGCCATTACCTTCCAATTGGAGATACCAAGTTAGAGTCAGGTCCTTTTCTACCTGGTCTTTCCAACGAAGTGGAGGTTTTCCTCTTCGTCTGCTTCCACTGCATCGAAAACTTTCAGAGCTGGAGTATTCTTATCCATCCGGCGTAGCCGCCGTATATCTCATACAGCTCACCATTCCATCGGCTGTAATATTTGCCGTTACCAACTTCTAGAAGACCGTAAATCTTACGCAAAACCTTTTTCTCGAAAACTCCTAACGTCGACTCATCAGATGTTGTCATCGTTTGGCTGATATTATTATTGGTATTGATGCTGGTTCCTAAATAGACGAAATTATCTACGACCTCGAAGTTATGACTGTCAACAGTGACATGGGAGCCAAGTCGCGAATGCGATGACTGTTTGTGCTATGACAGGAGATATTTCATCTCGCCCTCGTTCACTACCAGACCCTTATCCAGTCTGGAGAAAGCAGAATTCACGGCGCGGTTGTTGAGGCCAATAATGTATACTCTTACAGAAGATTGTATCTTCTCTATTCAGCTCTGCTACTCGTATTATTTTATCCAGCAATAAATTAAAAAAGTCACACAATAAGGAATCACCTTGTCTGAAACCTCGTTTGGTATCGAACGAGGTCCTTCTCGATCCTGACGGAACTTTTGGTGTTGCTTAACGTCAGTTTACAAAGCCGTATAAGTTTTGCGGGAATACCAAATTCAGACATAGTGGCGTAAAGACGGCTCCTATTCATGCTGTCCAAGGCGGCTTTAAAATCGACGAAGATGTGGTGGGTGTCGATCCTCTTTCACGGGTCTTTTCCAAGATTTGGCGCATGATGAATTCAATGGTTGACTTACCAGGTCTAAAACCACACTGATAAGGTCCAATCAGTTTGTTGACGGTGCACTTTAGTCTTTCACACAATATGCTCGACAGGACCTTATAGGCGATATTAAGGAGACTTATCCCACGATAATTGGCGCAGACTGTTGGGTCCCCTTTTTTATGGATCGAGCAGAGCAGACTTAAATTACAATCGTCAGGCATGCTTTCGTCCGACCATATTCTGCAAAGTAGCTGATGCAAGCACCTTTTCAGCTCTTCATCGCCATGTTTGAATAGTTCTGCCAGTACTCCGTCAGCTCCAGCCGCTTTACTGTTTTTTAGGCGGGCGATTGCTACTCGAACTTCTTCATGGTCAGGTAATGGAACTTCTTTTTCATCGTCATCGATTTTGATTTCCGTTATACCATCTCCGGTTACTCCGTTTTCACTGCCATTCAGTAGGCTGGAGAAGTGTTCACTCCATAAATTCAATATGCTCTGGGCATCGGTTGCTAGATCAACTCTTTGTGTCCTAAATGAGTCTGCACCAGTCTGGAAACCGACTGTAAGTCGTCGTATCTTCTCATAGAATTTTCGAGCAATACCCTTGTCGGCCAGCTTCTCAAGCTCTTCATACTCACGCATCTGGGCTCCTTTCTTTTTTTGTCTGCAGATGTGGCTTGCTTCCCTCTTACTAGGCCTAATATATATACCTAATTGGCATTTTGTAACCCCTGAATCGATTTTCGGCCGAACTCCTCCTCCGATTTTTGGTTTTGCGTCTTGAAGTTCTTCCAAAAAATGGAGGGACCTACAGTTTATACTAAGCCACCTCCGAACGGCTGATGGTTTTTTTATGAAGAGCTTTTTTTCATGTCAGAAATACACTCGGAGGGGTGGACATTTCTTGCCGAGGGGAGACCGCAATTAGAAAATTAAACTTAATTTTTTATTTAAATTAATTTTCCATAACTTTTGGAGGTTGGTGACACCGGGATTTGAACTCAAGCCTTCCGAATGTCAGTACGCAATGCTAACCACTCGGCTACCACGGTGAAAAAAATTAAGCACAATTTACACTAAACCGCCTTCGAACTGTTGATGGATTTTGAAAAGTCTCCTGAGTTGAGTACACAAGCCCGTTCTAGTTAAGATAGAACTCTTCAGGAGAAGTTAAACCTCAAAATAATTTATTATTATTTCCATTAATAGTTTTCAGATCTCAAACAGTCACCCAAACATTCTGCTTCCAAACTTATTACATAAATAAATATTAGCTTAAAACACCGTTACAATAAACCACAAATTAATAAAAAGATATATATCACCGGCAAGCGGAAGTGTTGATGCAGTGTTTCAAGCGGCAAATAGGGAAAACTTCCGTTAGTGAGAAACACATTTTTTTTACTCTGTCCAATCAAATTTGTCTTTGATTTTTTCTTTTGCACCCACTTTGCGAGTTTCCCAATTTTTTCATGGCTACAAACAACCCATAAATGCAATTACCCACCTTCGCATGATAATTTTCAAACATCTGCATGACATGCAGGACCACTACACTCATGGGTAGATAATTGGGAGGTGTAAAATAGTTACATTTATACATTAGGGTGATGCAGCTTGGTTTACAAATGGAACCCAAAAGAATTTCAACTTTCGATAAGGAAGGAGAGGGAAGATCCCTTTGAGCAACTCCACATTTTTATTATTTTTTTTTAAGGCAGATTCAGTTGCCTTATATAAACTAGAAAATAGCGATCAGTATTGAGAGTTGGTCAAAGCTTATACTATATCCTGGTTGCCTGATTTCTCTTTTGAAACTCTAAGTAAAAGAACTAACGGCGCAGAGCACTTTATATACTAAGTAGTTTAGTCTACTACTTACAGTTTCAAAACAGATATCAAGTTTTAACTATTTGACTATTTCTCAATACCTTTTAGCCCATCGCTAATGTTTAAAATATCCGACAGTACGACACAGTCTAATGCCACAAAGCTGAGTGTGAGACCATTTAGCGGCATAAAAAGTGCAATTTTCGTCACTGCAACGTAAATCAATGGGTTATTATGTGGCAAAAGTGGCGTAAATATTTTTACTTGCACCAAAACTCTGCGATTGACTGACTGACTGACTCACTCACAGGCCTCAGCGCTTAGCCACTTATAAGTGACTGAGTAAGTAAGGGGCGTTCTTTTGATGGGCTTGCCGGCTCAGACATGTAACTTTCGGCGCGCCGGCAACCGGTTGCAGCTTACAGGCGGACATCACCATTGAAGCCGCAGACAATATGCCCAGACAGTAAAGGCCTTTCAGTGGGGTAAACATTTTTCTGTTTTATCACTTTTTTTTCTTTGATTTTAACGAATTTTTCTTTCTACGGGAAGCAGACAATTGAGACTTCCTTTTACACCACAGCCGCAGTGTTAGTAGCATGGAGGCGAATGTGTGGCATTTAGTATGTGTGGAAGCAACAGTCGCTACGGAGGCAACAGTGAGTGTTGAAGATTGTTAGTGGAGAAATTCGATTTTATATGTATTGGGTTTTGCAGTTTTGACGTAAAAAAAAGAAGAGAACATCTCAAAAAAACGGTTTTACAAATTTTTAACGGTATTAATGCATGTTTGTATTATAGTTTCTTTTTTATTTTATTTTTATCGGGTATAATAACAAAAGTTAAATTGAAAAAACTTATATTATTGTTATTTTTAACAGCTAAGCATTTTGTTTTTAGATTCAATTATAATTTTTAAATTTTCATGAGCAAAAGTATTTCCAATTTTTTTAAAAAATTACAAAAATTAAATGTATATATACAATGCCGCAACAAGTTCTTTTTCACTTCCACCAGAGTGGCGCCTTTTTACTTTTGTTTACTGCAAATATTATAAACAATCAACTGAAGTAACCCGCTGGCTTATGCTGCAGAACTCCTTCGTGTAACTACTACCATCTTAACTCTCTCCAAATTTCACACTCTTCTAAAGCACAGCCACATTTCTTGGAAATATGCCTATTATATTCAAAAAAAAATTTACTCAGTGCTGTAAGAAATCCACCAAATGCGCTGGGTAAATTACTAAAAATCAAAATTTTATTCTGTATATGTACGTATGTATATGCATACTCACATATTTGAATATAAGTAACTCCTTTCATTATGCGCGGTCAAAGACATGAAAGCAATGTTAAGGCGCGCACCAGGACGTATGAGTAACCTATGATTTGCCATCATTTTACATACTCTAACATAAATATGTACGAGTACTTTACTATAATATAATTTGGTTATTGCATGGCAGACTATTTGTAGCACTAACAATGCCATGTATATATACACATGTACATTTATAATAATTTACATTTTTTTTTTTGGGGCGAATGATGACGCTCGTCCCAGCATATCGGCAACCGATGGAAATGTTAAGAAAGTGGAAGCAAGGTTTGTTCCAAAATTATCAACCCATAATCTTGCGTTTCTTAAAATCATACTCACGAATCATGAGTATATGTTATGAAATCGATATCAAAGCTCAATCGTCTAAATGCATGAGCACAGATGAGCCAAGATCGCTGAAAGCATACCGAGCTCCTTCAAATATCAGAGCATTACCCACTGTCTTCTACGATTATAATGACGCAATACATCGGTAGTTATTACCACAAGATTTTACAGTAAATAAGAGGCACCACTCCTTATTTTGCTGTGTGGGACCAATTGGAAATACCAAGTACAGCCAGGTCCTTCTCTACCTGGTCCTTCCAACGGAGTGTAGGTCTTCCTCTTCCTCTGCTTCCACTGGCGGATACTGCATCGAAAATTTTCAAAGCTGGAGTATTCGTATCCATCCGGACCACATGGCGTTGCCAGCGTAGCCGCTACTTCTTAATTCGCTGAACTATACCAATGTCGTCGTATAACTCGTACAGCTCATCGTTCCATCGTCTGCAATATTCGCCGTTGCCAACTCGAAGAGGACCATAAATCTTACGCAAAACTTTTTTCTCGAAAACTCCTAACGCCGAACGTCAGATGTTGTCATCGTCCATGCTTCCGCACCATATAGCAGGACGGGAACGATGAGAGACTTGTAGAGTTTGATTTTCGTTCGTCGGGAGAGGACTTTACTTTTCAATTGCCTACTTAGTCCAAAGTATCACCTGTTGGCAAGAGTGATTCTGCGCTGCCATTATAGCGCTGCGATTCAAGGCTGACATTATAGCGACCACATTAACTTCACACTTAATCCGCATAAACATCAAGTCTTTCTCTCCCTCCGCATTCTTGGAATCTTAGGTCTTACCGTCGATCCAGCTGTCATCTCGATTTATTTCTGGTCTGGCCTTTTTTTATTTTCGCAAGGAGAATACCTCAGGGTCCCTCTCATTCGGAACAGGGCCGAGTAAGTATTACGAGTATGTTGTTCTTGTTGTAGTAACCGCAAAAACATTCCACAGTCTTTGGCCGGGCCCGACTATCGCGTGAACTATTGGATTTTAGTCACCACTTACAACATGCACGCCTTACCGCGGGGAAAATCTTGAGCCCCCAGGCCTCATGAGGATCCAGTGAGTATTATTTAAATACGTTGTAGCCCCTAAACTCTGACTACAGTTTATTCAACCTTACGGAGCAACTGTTCCAAGTCCAATTTGAATCCTCAGGTACCGGTCGGCTCTTCATTGCCTTTTCTGCTTTCACTAACACTCTCTTCTCGTCAATTCCTGGTCCGCAATTCTACCTCACTTTTGACTTAAAATCGTCGGTTTTTCTTCGTGGTGCTCTTCTTTTGTTAAATGACTTTTAATTGTTCTGGATTTGTTTAAAGTTTTCGAAATCCATGGGCTAGCAATATACTCGTATATGTACGTCTTGTAGTTGATACTTGGTTGTCATAGTGATAATTGGAGCTGTCAATTTGTTGAGTCCCTTTTCCACTGTAGTTACTTCGATATTAACAGGTCTCTTTCTCTCTTAATTCGCTGAACTATACTTGAAACTTTTTTTCGTCATCAGCGTTAATCGGCGTTGCAAATGACCATAAATCTTATGTCCACATTTCTACACAATAAAGTAAAACTGACGACTTTTAAGGTTAGCTCCGCGATCAGTTGGCGTCGGTGTTTCGACGAATTATGCTTGATATTTACACACAGTGCTATGTGGCACTAGCACTATCCTGTAGAAACTGGACGTCGCCCATGCAATTCTCTTCAGCATTTGGATACAAATAATCTCTGGATGAAAGTGAAGTCGCATCGGATGGTTATGAAGCAAAAGTACTTGGGCCAGTCGGCCTTTATAAACCTTCCAAGCAAAGCTTACTTCGATCACACTTTCAGCTACATCAGCAATATTTCCACAGAAAACTAACAAACTACACAATTAATTCACAAACTGTATACAGGCGAGTTATTTTTCCACAATTTCGTGCGTAAATTTCTTGCACTTGTGGTTGAAGGCTTAGAATTAAGGAAATAAGTTTTCAGTACTACCACATTTTCCGCAAGGGTAAGTTTAACCATTTCATCGGTATGATAGATTTTTCTATTATTGGTGTTGTTGCCGGAAAAATATTCCCCATACCCACGCAGTGGTAGATAGATTTTTCTGTAAGCTCTCGAACTTTGAACTTTGTCACTTTTGTATCGCTTTCACTTAGGCCCGACTAAGACCCATTGTTATACCGCACAAAGTTTACAATCAGGCTTCATTATCCAGCCATTTTTATTCTCTAATGAACCTCATTAGATCCATGACTTTGAGTCGGCTAATTTCGGTAGCATCCAGCAATAGGATCCTAAATTCCGAAGCCTATTCCTGCTTAAAACAGGACAGTCGGATAAGAGATGGGTGATCGTTTCCACCTCACCGTCATCGTTGCAACTTTTGCAGCATAGGGAGCCCCTATTCATCCTATAAGACAGTGGCTTGTCAGTACTCCGATTACTTTGGACAGGCCTTTCTTTTTAAGGCGTACATATCTTATCCCATTTTGGTCAGGCAGATTGTAGTATCATTCCACCTGAACGCGGCTTGTTCAATGTTCAATGTAAGTGGCTAAAGGCATACCTTCTTTATCGAGAAGAATCCTTACCCAACAAGTTCATCCGCCTTGAAGTTTCCATCGATGTGTGAGACAGTGTGTTCTGTTTAGCCATCTTCTGTAGAAATCGGCGACAGTCCAGCACTATTTCGGAAAATGAAGATATCTTTATCTTTAAATCTGACTCCTATTTGCATTGGTGCCCTCGTGATATCTGCTATCTGCTATCTCCGTCCGAAAACACTGTAACGGTCAGGTAGTCTGAAAGAGACCGCTGTGAGGTAATTATCTAACCCATTCTTCACTGCTAGGAATTTGTGTTCTGAAGTAATTATCATCTAATATAATTGGACCAGGCGGCCGCGGTAGCCGTGTGGTTAGCATTGCATACTGCCGTTCGAAAGGCCAGGGTTCAAATCCTGGTACGACCAACATTAAAAAATTATAGTTATAGTTATGAAATCGTATTTATCCAATACTATCGAGTACCCCAATGACTGAGTGGTTCATCGGTTTGAATGTCTTTGGTGAAGAGCAGTCATTGTTGCCGACTGATATACTACCAAGTATAGTGGCAAGTATTGAGTGTTACATTTCGAGCCTCACTTGGCGTGCTCCTCAGTGCACCACTGATACACATTAACGCACTTCTTTGATTCCTATCTATGAAACTAGCATTTGAAACTTTGTTTAAAGCTGGTCAACTAACAATTGTCCCGTAAAGAGCGTTGGTCTTACTATTGAAACTTAGATCCATCGGCAAATCCTGGATCTTGGACCCCATCTCTCTGTTATTGCTCTTTGCTCATTCTTCTCTTCCATTCAATATATAATTTCCACTCTATTTTTCGATAAATGCAACAAATGACGCCCAAAAATTTTAGCTCCAAATCCTGAACAGACGTCGTACTATACATATATTTATTTTTAAGCGGTTATCCGATATTTCTCTACAGCCAAATAAAAAGTTTGACTGCCGTTTAAATAATTTTCAACACTTAACCACGAAGTCATTCTTCTCTTGCCACATTCAATTACGAAATGCATTGGGGTTGGTTCAATTGAAAATCGCCACTCATTTGCTTTTAGGCCTGTTCAGTGCCTAAGCTTTTAATTTATATAATTGTTTCCTCTACCCACACCACGAATTTACAGGCATGGTGAGTTTTCAAAACTGTTAAATATCAAAAAACATAATAGGCATTAGCACGCTTTAATAACGACTTAATTATCATTAAAAAAAATATGCCCCAAATTTATGGCGGATACTCATTTCGAGCTCAGTTAATTTTTGTTGTGGCCATCTGGATTAGTTAGACTTCTATCCGAATTTATTGGTGATGACAGTTGCTGGTTTTTTATTATTTGTTGCAAATGCTAAGTAAGCAAACATTTTTTTTAAATTTACCTACTTAATGTTGTAGTAAATAGAAAATATGTAAGCAAAAGGTCATACTATGTATAACACAGAGATAAAATTAAATAATCGGAATGCGGGGAGTTTAAGATTAAATTTTTTAACGCAAAACTTCAAAAAAAAATAACATAATTTGTATTTGAATATGTAAAGGGTGCTTTTCTTCGACATGTGGGTTTCAAGCAGAAATAAAACGCATATAATTTAAGGTTATGGACAAGAATCTAGCATTATCGTAAATATAAGGGCTCACCATAGTATTTTAGAAATTGTTGTGAGCGCTGTGGCTGGCTCGAATAAATTCCAGCCGAGAGACCTACTTTTCGACCACTTTTTGCAGCAATAATGCGCCGAATGTTTCTCTTCAAAATCGTCAATCGTCTCTGGCTTATTTGCGTAGACAAGCAATTTCACATAACCCCACAAAAAATGGTCTAGCGGTGTTGAATCGCCGAAACTCTTCGCATAGAGCACTTCTTTTTCAAAGTAAGGTCCAATTGCACCAAAGAGCGCACCAGACAGTAAGCTTTTTGGGTGTAATGACCTCTGAGGATTAACGGAACCACAAATGCGACAATTTTGCTTATTTACATACTCGTATTCCCCGAGTGAAAAGTTTGCTTCAGCATTAAAAAATTATTTTCGAAAAATCGCCGTTCACTCCTTGTTGTTCGACCACCTATGTATGCTCAATTCTTGTGTGTGCTGGACCTTATATAGTAGATGTAGGTGTACCAAGTACAAAATGCCCCATAATGTGCCGTAAGATAGTCGCAGCTCTTGTGAGCGTCAAGAAATAGTATATAGTACGTTTGCGTCATTGGTTACACTTTCACTCAGAGTAGGCTTATTTGAGAGGGGACGTGCAAAATGATGATACACAGGCCTTACAGTATCGATAACTAATCCAGTCTCTTAATTTCTTTAAAATATTACCAATTGCTTGAGTAGTTGGGCGATAATGTGCAATGCAATCTTCTCTTAAAGATGGAGACGTAGCCACGTTTGAATCACCTTTTTTATAGCAAGTTTCAACAAATTCAACGCAATTTGCGGTTGTTAAGCGAACCATTTTCAATTAAAACAAAACATGTTTGACAGTTAAGTTTGACAGATGTCAAAACATAGCACTGTACTTTTAAAACCACGAAATGGATAACCCTATATACATATATTAACTTTCATATGTAGACCACGTTGAATTCTTTTTATCGAATTTAATAAAAAATTTGTTAAATTTAGCCACACTTTAAAGCCAAAATAAATTGGAACTGAAAAACATACATACATATATAGTTTTGGCAAAGGCATTATATCAGATATGCTTACATATCTATGTATGAATTTGAACCCCTAAATATTTGAGAAAAAAAATTTGCTATTTCAGTGTTAATGACGCGTCTACCTGCAAACTTCACGTTAACTTCGAAAGTATTTATGAATAAACATAGGTATGTAGGTACATACGTTTGCATGAAAGTTCTCCAGACACATGTGTGTGCAACAGAGCCGCTAACGAATTCCCTAAGGAATTTCCTAAATTGCTTCAATTGCGCTTAACCTCTTTGGGGTATGTCCTTTGCATGTGCACACATTAAATGGGCGAAAAAAATCTTGTAGTTTCAGTATTTGTTAAGTGTTTTACGCTTATTATCACGGCATTTCTCGCTTACGAAAAAAAAGTAATAATAATAATAAAATTTTGCGGTTTGTTATGCTTTCACTGTTATATAATAATTGGCGCTTTGTAACCGCTCAAGAGTTTTTCGGCCAAGCTCTTGCTCCAATTAGATGTTTTTCCAACAAATGAAGGGGCATACTGTTTATTCTAAGCCATCTCTGAACGATTGATGGATTTTTATGAGGAGCTTTTTTTATTTCATGTCAGAAATATACTCGGTAGTGTTAACATTCCTTGCCGAGGAGCGACCGCAATTAGCAAAAAAAATAATTGAAAGTTAATTTTCTGTAATTTTGGATCTTGAACTTATTACCTTCCACCTGATCTTACGCACTACTAACTACCCAGCCACTACGATTATCTTTATTAAATCGGCTGTTTACGCTGGAGAGCCAACATTGACTCTCGAGGCGAAAAAAGTGGTTTATTCTATCATTATAAGAAACGGAATTGAAGTGATCAATTAATGCTTATACTTCTCGTCGAACATTAGATTATGTAATCACGTTGTTACTAAGACCTAATTTCATATAAAACCTATGAAATGTCTTTCCTAATTCCGATAAATCTCCTAGTGTCGTTTCCTGAACTCATTTTTAATAGTCGTAGACGCCACTAACGTGATATTAACAGTCAAAAGCACGCCACTAGGAGGCATCATGAGGAGCCTGCGGGTTAGGGGTTCAAGAATTTACCCGCTGTAGGGCATGTCTGTCGTAAGAGGCGACTAAAATCCAATAGTTCCTGCGACAGTTTTTATAACGGAACGACCCGGATTTTCTTATCCGGCCAAGGACTGTCACTCCCGCAACATTCCCCTAAAACTACTTTGTGGAATATTAGGTATTCCTTTTTCTTTGCTTGGAACACAGGATATTTCATCAAAAAAAACTGCTAGTGTTATCTATCAGGTGTTACTTTCGTCCACGAATGCATATGAGGGGGAACAGCTTTGAAGGAGGACTTTTACAATCTTATTCTTGTTCATGAAGAGAGGATTTTTCTTTTCAAAGGTCTACTAAGTCCAAAATAGCTACTGTTGGAGAGAGTCCAATTCAGGCTTATTGTTGTTGTTGATGCTGATACCGAGATAGACGATAGACTATGACTATAAACAGTGACTAGGGAACTACTTGTCAAGTTTTTGCTTGCTCACAGCTCTCGTTTATTACACCAAACGTTCACTTCGCTCCTAATCAAGTCAAGAGAATGAATTGCTTCATCATATCTGACTTTAAGAAAGCACAGAGTGACTTGTCAAATGAAAAATATTAGAAGCTACCCCCCTTATAAATAATTTTGAAGCATATCGAGCTATCTTTTAGGGAAAAGTTGAATCATGGAAAAAAACGTCAGACCCGGATTCATATGCGTAAGTGGTGTATTTAGAACCACAACCAAAAAAACCTGTTAATGCAATCCCCGACATCTTAATAATTTTCTTGGTAGGGTACTAGCTAGATATCATTTAGTAATGCTAAATCGTTGAACGGGCCAAAAGTAGCATAATGGCTTAGTAGTGTTCATAGAGTTCAAGGCTTAGCCAGCTTACATTACAAAAGCGTTCGCCCTATACAGAGAATGTGCATATCCGACATACCATAAAATAAAAGTTTCTCATAAAATCACACTAGCTTTTCAAAGCCGGAAGGTCCCTCAATTTAAAGGGAAGCATGGACGTTTGCATCACAAACTAAGAGATGAAACTCTACCGAATACCGCAGAGGTGACATAAAAGTTCCAACCGTTTTACTATAATGGAAAATCAAAAAAGAGTAATCCAAAGAGAAAGTATACCTTTCTACGGTGTGGTTGAAATCCCCGATTTCAGATGTGATTACTAATAATTTGTATGGAACACAAGCCCTTGAATAAAAGTTATGGCGCAGATGGTATGCTTCTACTCTTCAATTGGCATTATTAGCATATGTAGATAAGGATGAGTCTGACTTTTAAAGCATTGCAACATATTTGCACTGACGCGTCAAATACGAATAACACAATGAAAATATAAAATAGGGATGAGACGAAGACGCATTGGAGATCACAATGATGGCAGCGTGAACTCAGTAAGCTCTGCAAAGGAATTGTTATTAATAGCGAAGCGCGAAATTTTTTACAGTAATTAGTTGCTACTCATAACATGCAAGGGGCTACACCTTCCCACTTCAATTCTTCCACGACCGAATGCTAGTTGGCAACAGAATATTGCTCTATATGAGACTAGACAGAAATTGTTGGCTGCTTGAAACGTAAAATAAAAAATAAAAATAATACATAAAGATAAAAATAATACATAAAGATAAAAATAACAAATAAAGAAAAATGAAAAATGGAAAATAGAAAAAAAAAAACATAAAAACATAAAAACATAAAAATTAAGGAAAAAAAATTGAAATATATATTAAAAAATGACAAAATACATAATATAAAAAAATAAAAATAAAATAAAATCGAGAATAAAAACTAAAAATAGAGGAAAGAAAAATAAATTATTTAAAAAATTAAATTAAATAAAAATATTAATTCAAAAAAATAGAAAAAATAAATAATAAAAATTAAAAATAATAAATGATAAAAAAATAAAAATAATAAAATAAGATATACAAAAATTATAAACAGAAATAAGATGAAAAAAGTAGGGTAAAAATAAACTTAAAAATAATAAATAAAAATAAAAATTTGTTTAATAATTTAGAAAAAAAATTTAAATTCAAAAACTATAATTAAATATAAAATGAGAAAAAAAAAATAATAAGAGAAATAAAAAATCATAATATAATCAAAAAATTGATATAAAAATAAGAAATAGAAAGCAGAGAAAATGAAAAATATAGCAAAAGTAAATAAATTAACAAATAATAAAATTAAATTAAAGTAAAATCAAAAGTTTTTCAAAAAATTCAGTATTATGAACACATTTTTCAACTGTAATATTATCTTTGGTTTTTTCTAATTAAAAATTATAAATAAATAAAAGTAACGAAAAGAGAAATAAGAGGTAAGAAATTAAAAATTCTAAATGAAATAGAGATTAAATTAATAAAAGTATAAATTAATTAAAATATGAAAAAATTAACAATATTTTGTATTGATAAAAATAAAAAAAACAATATATAAAATTTAAAACAAATGGAAAAAATATTAAAAATTTAAAAGTTAATATAAAATACAAAAATAAGAAATAAAAACCAAAAAAAAAATATATATACAGCAAAGATAAATAAAATAACAAATAATAAAAATTAAATTGAAGTAAAATTACAATTATGAACACATTTTTAAATGTAATTTTTTTTAAATAAAAATTATAAATAAATAATAGTAACAAAAAACAGAAATGAGAGGTGAAAAATTAAAATAAAAAATGGAAAAAATACTAAAAAATTTAAAATTAAAAATAAAAATATAAAAAATAAAAAATAGGAAATAGGAAACAAAAAAAAATATAGCATTCATTTTTCAACTGTAATATTAACTTTTATTTTTTAAATTAAAAATTATAAGTAAATAAAAGTAACAAAATAGGAAATAAGAGGAGAAAAAATTAAAATTATAAATAGAAAAAGAGCAAATTAATAAAAGTATAAATTAAAAATAATATGAAAAAATAAATAATATTCTTTATTGATAAAAATATAAATTGATTTGCATATAAATTAACAAAAAAACACAGAAAAAAAATTTTTAATTTAACAACAAAAATTAATGTAGATTACAAAACAAGGAAATGAAAACCAAAAAAATATGCAACAAAAGTAAATAAAAAAATAAAATGAAGAAAAATAAAAAAATTAATTTAAATTCAATAATGTTCAAAATATTAATTATTATGCACACATTTTTTTAATTGTTATTAATTTTATTCTCTCCACAGCGGATCCCAAGTTCAGTGGGCCTATAAGTAATGTCACCACACCAGTGGGGCGTGATGCGACGCTAACTTGTATCGTGCACGATTTAATGTCGTTTAAGGTTTGGATATTTTTTTTCATATTTAATTTCCATTGAAAAATATTCTTTGAAAATACACCAAATTCTCCACCACCATTTCAGCTTGCCTGGCTGCGAGTCGACACACAAACCATACTGAGCATACAAAACCACGTAATTACAAAGAGCCACCGCATAGGCATCAGCCACACAGAACACCGCATCTGGCAGTTACGCATACGCGATGTACGCGAATCTGATCGCGGTTGGTATATGTGCCAAATTAATACAGATCCGATGAAAAGTCAAGTCGGTTATCTGGATGTGGTGGTGCCACCCGATATAGTTGACTACCAAACCAGTCACGATATGAACGTACACGAGGGACAAAACGTTAGCCTCACATGTACAGCAACAGGCCTGCCAACACCAACGGTAACTTGGCGACGTGAACGTGATGTGCCGCTACAGATTGTCGGTGGTATTGAGATTTACAGCATAGAGGGAGCAAACTTGACACTGTGGCAGGTGACAAGAGAAAATATGGGCGCCTATTTATGCATAGCCTCCAATGGCATACCGCCAACAGTGAGCAAACGTGTGTTAATTGCTGTTAATTGTAAGTAACTGCAAAAATTAAATATTTGATCAATGTAAATCATGCAATTCTCTACAGTTGCACCAACTATTTGGACGCATTATGATACTATATACGTTAGCTATGGTCAGAAGGTAACGCTCGAATGTATATCCGAAGCACATCCAACAACGGTGAATTTCTGGTTGAAAGGCAAGGAATTTGTGCAAAGCGGCACCTATGAATCCATCACTTTGGATAATGTCTTCAGGATTGTTATGCGTTTGATTATACGACCCACGAATATGAGAGACTTTGGTGATTATCATTGTGTAGCTAAAAATTCATTGGGTGAATCCGAACGTATAATAACAGTTAGACGTAAGTAGCCGTGTAGTTGTAGATGTACTGTAAAACATTAATTAATATTATTTAATTAGATAAGTCAAAGAAAAATGGCCATCATAATCACCACTTGGACGGAAAAGATAATCAATTGATTTTAATTGAAGGTGAGTAAGCTAAAATTAGTAATTTCATATTTATAGTAAGTAATATATTCGCTTTGCAGAATACATTTCACCAGCTACGTCCACAATGCTCTACAAAATCCACTTTATTATAATGTTAATGACTGTAGTGCTTTGGAGGCTGTAAGAATAAATATGTTAATAAATGTAATAAAATATAATATAAAGGTTAATTTACTTTAGTGTGATTTCTTTATAACAATTGAGTGATGCGCAAGTTGAAATAAATATATTTTTCATTTAAAAGCACGGTTAAACAAAAAAAATTAAAAATCTTTTTCTAAATGCAGAAAAAAAAACGAAAATGAATATACACGTATTTACAATTCTTTTTTTTTTCAAAATCCATAAAAAGGAGAATTTATATATACCTATATTCGACAATTTTTTCAAAATCAAAAAAAAAAAATTATACATAAATTTTAATTTTATTTTTTCAAAATGCAAAAAAAAAACAGAAAATTCATATATATTTTTCAAAATGCAAAAAAAATATTTGTATACCCATATATGTATTTCTATTTTTTTCATATATACCCTATAATCCCATTTCGCTTTTACTATTTTAAGTCCCAATCTGTAGCTTGGGTTTTTGGGTTTGTCAACCTAACCGTTATATTAATATTACCTCAGACCATAATGGAACTCAAAACTTACTTAAGAAAATCAGCGGCTTGCCAAAAAGCAAAACAAAGATCGTTTGTGTTGTGTTTAAGATTAAGAACTTTTTTTTTTGATTATTTATAATAGATTTTCAGTTTACAATGGGAAATTAAAAATTAAAATTTTACATAGTAGATATAATTAGCGAGAATAAAAACTAAAATATGATACATTTACATAGAACATATTCGAAAATTTACTTTAAAATATAATTGATTATTCAATTTTTGATCATCTACTCTTAATATTCAACCAAAAAAAAAAAAACAATATTTTGAAATAAAATTTTCTTTACATTTCATAGATTGCAAAATTACCATGAAGTAAAAGCGTTTTTGTTCTTTCATAATATACAACTTTTCTGCTTTCAATATTGAACGCGTCTATATGAATTAGAATTATGTTATGAATTTTATGATTTGCTTGCCTCAAACGCATGTCGCTACCGTTTAATAGGTACATGTTTAATTGATGAACTTATGGAAAAAATAATAATAAATCTGAGTTACTTATAAAAAAGTATAAATATAAATAAAATAACGTGATGTTCTTTACAATTATACACACATAGTTTCAATAGATGAAAATATTTGGCATAAACATAAACAATATTATGTATTTGTACAAAGCCCACTTTACTGCTAAACACTCATTTTATTTGGTTTATGAAATTTCAATTCTCTCAGTTGTTTTGTTCTTTGAGCTATTTACGTTAAGTTACTGTATTAAATTACGATTTAAAATAACTAATAACCCATCTTACAAGCTGCGCGTATATGAAAACTAACTAACTTGCTTTATTTAAAAATTTATTATGAATAAATACTTAGCATGTCATTTTTAAGATTGTTAAAGATTTAATAATTGAAATATTATGAAGAAGTTTTAAGTTATCACAAGGCTGATGCATTATACATACTAATATTATTAATAAGTTGTTATGACCATACACATACATATTATTTTAAAATCGTATAACAGTATATTTCGTACTACGTTCAATTCGCTTTTACGTTTACAACAATATAGCATGGAACATTGAAATACTTAATACGTTCATTAAAATAACTACAAATAATTAATTACTTGTTTGTGGTTTAAAATAACTATTAAAAGAACATCTTTTACGCCTCTCTATACAACTGTTGTTGTAGCGTATAGGTGAAATGTGTGCATATTAAATTATTATTATTATTATTGTTTTACTTATACTATTAAACATTAAACCTTCCAATACAGTTTTCTATCAAAACGAATCAATAAACAAACAAACAAAGGAGAGGTTCGTCAAAATTAAGTGTAGGTTTTTTGTTGCTTAGTGCAAAGCAAAAATTGTATTAAGCACGGAATCAAGTATATATTAACTATACGCACGCTTATCGTTAGAGTCGTAGATTATTTTATTTTATTTTATTTTATTTAATGTCTAAACGCTGTCAAACAAACCTGTGTCTGACAAATTTGTCTGTAGCAATTATAATGCCGCTGCTTTTTCTTTTTTAATTTTTACGCGAAACACTACATTTATGCGCTGCGCAATCAACTGCTTGTAGTACTCGTTTCACTTTTGGGCGACTCCACAGTTGGTGCAGCTGCCGCTGCCGCGCCATCATTTGCCGTACTGGGCAAAGTCGTAATATCTGGTACTTCCACAGGTGGTGGTGGCGTAGCACCCTTGGCACGCGCCAAATTCAAACGCTGCTCATAGATTTCGTCAACTAGTTTCCGAATGAATGGATGATTAAATTTACCCTCTGTGGAATCGAAGAACTCTTGATGTTTCAATAGGCAATTATCACGTTTCTCGTACTCAAACGCCTGCATGACCATATCGAGTCTATCGAGATCTTTTACAAACTTTGATTCGGCACTTTCGCCTGCTTCGTATTCCTGTGTAGAAATATATAAAAAAAAAATTATTATTAAATACACAAGCTAATTGTGAGTAAGTGCATACAACTGTACCTCAAAGAGTTCCATAATACGCTTGCCACGTGGTTCTATTAACTTGCAAATATCTTCCATTGCCTTGAATTCCATTGCGCGCTTATCCGCCTTGGAGACGCCGCAAAACGGCGTCAGATCGCCAACAACACTCTCCGCTAAATCATGCACCAAAGCCAATTCCATGCAACGTATTTGATTGAGACCTTCACTACCGTCTAGCAGAAATGTCATCATACTCATGCGATACATATGGCCCGATATGGATTCGGGGTCACTTACGTTGCGCAGCACCCATCCCGTGCGTTTGGTATGCTGTAATTGCAAAGTGGAAATTGTAATTGGTATTAATTAGTGACAGACAACATTGCAATGCGAATAAGAAGAATATTACTACAATGTATATTTGTATTTATGTATTGTATGTATGCATGTAAGTATATAAATTTGCATAAATTATAAAAAGTATGGACACTTATTAAATCAATAGCAAGTAATTTTTATTAGAAAATAAATTATCTTTTAAGCAATAAGAAATATAAAAAGAGTACAAATGTATATTGATATTGATAAAATTGCAATAAGTGTCTGCTGTCATAAATTTTATGATCTGCTGATCAATTCTATACATACATTAGTCAACAAATATAAAGCAGAAAAGGTGCGCAAATATCTCTGGGTACAATTACCATACATACACATACGTCATATCAAATGCGGGAAGTCGGTCATACACATATATTTTTGCAAGTATAATAGTGCAGAAATATACATAAATATGTACACGTATATATGATATTTACGTAATAGAGTTGGCAATAATTTGCCCTTACTTAGCTTATCAAGCTATCAAGCATTATTCATAGCTAATATTTACCGCAATCATATAAAACAGACATTATTAAAATCAGTCACCATACATATTGGCAGCCGATTGAGTGGCGAAATAATTAAATAAATAATCAAATGAACACGTATAAACAAATATATATTTATGTAGCTCTCATTTATTTGTAATGACTTAGCATAGTATTACAAAAATTATTAATTTTCGTATCTGACTCAATTAAAGGAAATGTGAATTCCTGCAAACACATAAATAAAATAAACTTATAGAGCTTAAGGCCTAGTAGCTATAGCTCCCAAACAAATAGCTTATAAGATTTATGTTGTAAGCTATATCTTATATAAATAAATAAATATAATAAACTTATATTAAATGAAATAAGAGATTTATAGAAAAAAAATAAATAGAAAATATAATAAAATATAACAAAAAATTAAAACAAACTAAAAAATAATAAATAATATTAAAAAAATTAAAGTAAATTAATAAACATAAATTAAAGAACCAAAAATTAAATTGAACTAACGGCCGCGGTAGCCGAGTGGTTAGCATTGCGTACTGACATTCGGTTCATATCCCGACGCCACCAACATCCAAATATTATGGAAAATTAATTTAAATAAAATGTGAATGTCCACTCCTTCGAGTGTATTTCGGACATGAAATAAAGCTCCTCATCAAGACGCAAAAACCACACATTGGAGGCGGAGCTCGGCCGAAAATCGCTTCAGCGGTTACAAAGTGCCAATTATATATACACGTATAATTAAAATTAAATAAATGAAAATAAAATAAAAAAATAAAATGGCATAAAATAAATTAGAATACAATTAAATATCATTAAACTATAATTAAACAATATTTATTATAATAAAAAATTAAAATTAAAAATATATATAGCAAACAAAACATATTAAATAAAATAGAATACAAAACTAAGAACTTAAATGCAATAAATAAAATGAAATGCAATAAAAAGGATTAAAAAAGTATATAAATAAATTAAATTAAGTCCACCAAAATAAAATAAAAAAAATTTAATAACATAAAATCAAAATAAACGGAATAAAATTAAGTGAAATAAAAATAAAATAACTTAAAAAATTATATTAAATACAAGAAAAAATGGATTAAGCTGAAAGATTAAATAAATTAAATTAAGTTAACCAAAATAAAATAAAAAATAAATATGAACTTAAATTAATTAACAGAAAATAATATATTAAATTTAAATAAATAAGAAAATAAAATAAAACATTAAAAAATAAAATGAAATGAAGGGAAATAAGACAAATTAGTAAAATAAATAAAAAACATTAAAGTCAATTAAATAAATTATAAAATATAATAAATAAGCCAAAAATATGTAAAAATAAATGAAATAAAGCAAAGTAAAATATAATGAAATATTAATAAATTAAATATATATATATATAATTTTATATATATATAATTTTTTAATAAACATATAACATAAAATATAATAAAATAAAATGAAATGACATAAAATTAAATAATATAAAGTAAAACAAAATAAAATAAAGTAAAACGAAATTAAGAAAAAAATTATTTAAAGAAATTAAATATAAAATATAATAAAATATAAAACACATAAAGTTAAATGAAATAAAATAAACTAAAAAACTTAAAAATAAACAAAACAAAATTAAATTAAATTAAATTAAATAAAAGAAAAAATGGAATAAACTAAAAAATTAAATAATTTAAATTAAGTTAACTAAAATAAAATAAAAAAATAAATAAAATATGAATATGAAATTAAATTAAATTAAATAAAAGATAATAATATATTGATTTATTATAAATAAATAAAAATAAAATAAAACATAAAAAAATTAAATGAATTTAGGGGAAATAAAACAAAGTATATAATAAAATAAAAAAGATTAAAGTCAAATAAATTATAAAAAATAATAAAAAAAGCCAAAAATATGTAAAATAAAATGATTTAAACAAAATAAAATAAAATGAAATAAAACAAATTAAAATGAAATAAAAAATAAAATAAAATAACATAAAATAAAATAACATAAAATAAAATAAAATTAAATAAAATAAAATTAAATTAAATTAAATTAAATAAGAAAAAGTAAATAAAACTAAAATACAATGAAACAAAACAAAACAAAATTTAAAAAAAATTTAAAAAAATTAAATATAAAATATAATAAAAAACAATATATAAAATTAGATAAATTAAAATAAATTAAAAAAAATAAAAATAAACAAAATAAAACCAAATTAAATAAAATTAAATTATATTAAATAAATTAACATAAAATAAGATTAAATGAAATAAAACAACATAAAAAATAAATGAATTAAACAAAAATATATAAAAAACTATATAATAATATATGATATATATAATTGGCAATTTGTAACCGCTGCAGCGATTTTTGGCCGATAATAAAACTAAATATAATATAAAATAAAAAACATATAAAATAAAGTAAAATAAAACATAAAACAAATAAAAGATATTTAAATATAACAAAATAAAATTAAATTAAATAAAAAGGAATAAAATAAATTATATTAACTTGCATAAAATAATATCTATTGAATGAAACAAAATATGTATAAAATAAAGTTAAATTATATATAGAATTAAAAGATTAAATTAATTTTTAATTAAGTAAAGTAAAATGAGATGAAATCAAATAAAAAAAATTTCTATGTGTAAACGTGCAAAAATGTAATTTTCGAAAGCAAATGTCTAGCATCCATCAGCATACATACATACATCATAACTTCCTCCTAACGAAAAAAATTGTATAAACATGATAACAAGGAAAAAGTCACGGTTGAAAGTAATTTTATACTTATATTTTTTCTTTGTACTTTAGAAATATTTGTATTACTTTATGATATTATATATATTATAAAAAAACATGCATTTTGTAGATAGAAAAAAATGTGTCATACATTAAAAACATTTTAAGCTGCCCTGAAATAAGAAGCCAGAAATGTTATAACTTAAGGCTTCAAAACGGGCGCAATTCAATATTTAACCCAAAAAACCGAGCAATTTATTTTCTTTAAATAAATAAATAAAAACCACGATAAGAAATATATTTTTCAAAGAAAATAATTGGAAGCATACGTCAAGCTCTGACCAAAATGCAAAAACCAGCTGAAAAAAATAATTAATTTAAGTAGATAAGCTCTCTACAAGTCATATGCACAGCAACAGTCATTACAGTTAACCGCACACTTCCAGTGCAATAAGTTTTAAATATGAATACACATACGCACATTCATATCTACACATTCATAAAGTTATCTAATCGCTTGCTGAGAATTAGACACACAAATTGTAAAAAAAAAAACATAATAATTATACAGAAAATGTGCAATAACGGAAATGGAGTCTCAAATTAATTGTGTACAAATGAAGGCGTCTAGTTACAACTCAAGTGGAAATCTAAAACGCTGATTTGGTACAATCATTTCTTAAGATTTGTTTATTTTTTATTTCGATATGTTTTGTTATTTATTACTCTTCATTATGTTTATTAGTAATGAAAGAACATGTCAACGCAATTCACTCACTTTATGAATGACAATTATTTACATTTGCGTTTCTAATTTCGTTTTCTGGTGAAATTTATAACGATTTCTAAAAAGGCATAAAGGCATAAACAAACCTCTTATATTTTTTCTTATATTATTGCTTATTTTTGTTTTTTATTTATTTACTTAATTTTTTTTTGTGCAAACAACAAACTTCTTCGCTTAGTTAGCGGTTACGTGTCGGAACGTACGGAAATAATTTTCTAGCGCAGCAAAACTAATTAGCAATATTTATGTAGCTAACCGATAATACATTTACCCTGCAGTAAAAGTGAAGCAGTGAAATGTAGCTCCGATATTTTTCACAAGAAAATACGACTTTTTATTGCTTTATTGTTTAGAATACAAAATAATGCAATTTGAAGAGATTTAGAAGGCAAATAAAAAACTTTTAAAATTGTTAGTCATAATTTACTGCTTAATTTCGAGCAATAGTTTTTCCTACTGGGTTCAAATCTCATTGCAAACACGCGCAGAATAAAACTATTAAAAAAAAATAAACGTAAAATAAAATGTGAAATTGGAATTGAGTTATTTGAAAATTTTTACATGCACATTCATGCATGCAGTACCTATATACAATTGTACATATGTATATCGTTTATTTGAGCCTCACGTGAATGCACGACATATAGTAAATAAAGAAATAATATAATAAAAATTAAACTAAGTAATTTCGATTTACACATTTATGTATGTACATATGTGCATATAGCAAACAATAAATTATGAGCTTTAATGTATATGATTAGATTAGAATCATGGGTAAAGCTAATTTAAAAAAAGAAGAAAAAAATTATAGAAAAAATGCCAGACAAAGCAAAATGTAAATGAAAATTATTGATATCAACTGGTGATTTGTATTTGTTGTTGTATTGTTATACTTTGTAAGAAGAGCACTGTACATTGTTAGTATTACATTCATTGAATAATATTTTGTTTACTTTAGTTCTTAAAATTAAAATTTGTTTAGGTTATTTTTTTTACAATTTTAAAATCAAATATTTAGTTGAAAGTTTTGCTTGAACTTAAAATAACTTAAGAATTTATTATTATTTATTTTATTTAAATTAGAAAAAGCCCTCCGAATCGCAAATTTATAATTAATTTTAATTTTAATTTACATATTTGGGTAGTATAGCTTTTAAATACTTTTTTTTTTAATAACAAGTATTATTTTTAAATATTTTTTAAATACATATAGCTTTTTTGCGTTATTTTAGTGACATAATTACATATATTACTTCTAAAAAAATTAATTTTAGCGTTTTTTATATAATAAAGTAAATTTTAAAAATTTTATATTACACAATTTCTTTTCTAAGTAATTAAAAAAAAGTAATGCAATTGAATTAACAAAAAAAGTCAATTTTTGCTATAGAAAATTTTTAATTAATTTAAGTATAATTAATTAATTTAGTATATAAAACGCTAAATTTTATATACTAAAGTAATTTTTAAGATTTTTATTTATTACAAATTAACTTTTTTACAGGTATTTATTTAAAAGTAATGCAAAACTGTGTATATACAAAATTTAAATAAAAAAATGTGTAATACAAAAAAAAAATAAAATGTAGGGTAAATAAAAAAAAAACTTCAATGCTGAACAACTTTGTATTTTCACATGCAAAGCATTTTTTCTTTTCAGTTGCCAATTTGTTGTTGCTGACTTTGATCTTGGCCTTCAAAAAAAAAGCAAAAAGAAATACAAAAAATAAAAATAAATATATGCATATATACATATACATAGATATATATATATATATATATAAGTATAGGTATGTATTTAAACAAGACAAATGAATGCACAGAATGAGGTCCAAGCATTCCTAAATTTACGTATACATTTTTAATTGAATATTTTTCTGCTTGTATATTTTCTATTTAATAATAAAGGACATTTGACACTGAACTGTATTTGTATACAATGTAATTTGTAAGAATTTATTTAAAAAAAAAAATTATTTAAAAAAAAACAATATGCGAGAAAATAGTCACTTCAAGCTAACAGTACTTTCGAAAATCATTAGCGAAGAAATTTAGCTGATTTTATGTACCAAAAATCGAAATTAATGCTCTAGAGGTGTAATTAGTTCAGTAGAGTTAAAAATTATTCATCTCTTTTCGGTCAAACCAAACAAAAACAGTTCGCTACATATGGTAGTCTTCTCGTTAGATCATGGAAAACTGAAAATATCCAAAATTCTGCTTAAGGGATGTAAAATTGTTAAAAATCTTTGTTTTTCATAAACATTTAGTAATATTAAGCTTCTTTCGCTGGCAGCAAAATCCTCAATTTATTATATGGATTTGTTTAATGATGCATGCGCCCTTTGGACCGCGATAGGAAACCTGATTCGGCTAAGCATCACTTGCACAATGAAACATCTATGCTATGTGTTAAGTCACTTTGCTGTGCAATCAATTCCTGCTGGGATACTACCGCAGGGATCTTTTTCAACGCTTCATATTCTTTTAGGTATTAGAAGAAAATAAATTCCTTGGAAAAATATTCATCAGATATCTTCGAATGGTTGTTGTTGTTTTTGTCTCATTACATGCAAGACGTTGAGTACGTCGAGGTCAAGTCTGGATGGAGAGGAGTTAAGTCGACTACAATATTCCGATCTTAATTCTGCCAGTATTACACAGGTCTCTTTAAGCAGCTGGAACTCATGATTTTAGGTCTTCGAATGGTAATTTTCTTTAAGTGAAATTGGAAGTATAACACTCTTTCGACATTAAGAAAATTTATAGAAAAAAAAAGTATTATTACTCGGGTCTCTAGGTCTGCAGCCTTCGAATGGTCGTTGGCATTGGTCCAAAATGGAAGTATACATCTTTTTCCACATTATGAAATTGAATATAATATATAATAAAAACCGTCTATGCTGACATGACTATGAAACATATACATATATGTATTGGCTAACCACTTATACGCAAAGTTCAATGAACAGAAGCGTCCACATAACTGAGCCATAACATTCATTCGAGAGATTACTAGTCCATATCAGCAACAGGATATCATAGTTCAAAAATTTGCACCGCATCGATAGCCCGATTTTTTTTTATTCATGAAAGGCATAAAACCTTCGATATAGCCGAAAAGCGCGTTTAATTTCGTATTTTATTTTTTTCTCATTTTTCGATTCTCATAGATTATGCAAATAGTACAAAATTTATACCTATACATATAAATATCACAAATGAATATATGTACATACATATGTGCATATACATATGTATGTAAAAGTGAAAAAGAAAAATTTATTTATAAAAATAAACGATCACTAAGAACGAAGAGAGCAATATCAAGTGAGATATACATATAAATTATTTAGAGAATTAGAGAAATAATTTTTAATGCTGAGTAAATTAAATCGAAATACACTTCACACCTACATGCACATGCCTGCATAAACATACACTTAGAATTTTAACATTTTTACTTTTACAATTAGTGCTACAGTACATACATACATATTTAGTACATGGAATTTAAACATTATAAATTTTAAGTTAACTTGACTTGACTTACACAAGCAGTTAACTTGGCTATCTAGTAATAATGACAATAGTAAATGCAATAAATGAAAATATAATAAATAAAAAAGCCAGCATATGCTAACAGCTACTAAAAATATATGCGTACATATACATATATCTTCTCCATTCCACAAAAAGTTACTTAATATTTGCACACGTAAAATAATAGCTTAAAAATTGGCGTCAATGCATTTGTACGCCTACGTCAATAAACAAAAATTGTGTATTTCATCACATACGTACATACTACATATATAACGAAACGCGCACTCAATCAAAATTGCCTGTTATTTGTTGACAACAACAAAATTTTCTTTTTTGTTTTCAAATCTTCAAACATTAGCTGTGTTTCAGGGATATATGTGCATTGCATAAGGGATTTATTTATCTAAATTTACGTTTGAAATTACTTAAAAAATAAACTATAAATTTACTTTTAATAATTTTTTAGATTTACATATGTACATAATTTACTCACAGAAATTGCAATTCATAATGTTAACCTTTGCACACACTTAATTTTTAATTTTTTTTTTTAAAGACGCTTTCGTAGTAGAGAATATTTTTCCTATTTCAATATGCATACTATACAATAGCTTATAAGCGCTATTATCGTAAAGTGGTGACCGCATATGAAAAAAATTATTATTTTTTTAGATGATACTCTGCCATGAGTTCATACCTACCTAACATTCACATGAGCTCGTACAGTAAGTAATTCTATATACATACTTCTGCACTAGTAATTTAGAAACATTTTGAAAAAAAAATAAAGGCAAAATTCGGCGAAAAAGACTCTACCTACCACTATTCTTCTATTTTCAGGTATGCATAAACATCAAGAATTGCTATGAGAATATACGAAATATTTTTCAAAGGGTCCCGACGTGCTACTTGTTTTGGCTACCTGTTATTAAAACAGCCTTCAATGACATCATTATGCCGAATATATGTACTTTTGAAAGTAGATACAGCACGTGTAGCAGTCATATTTATTGATTAAACACCGGCATTTGCCCTTCCTTTACGCAGCTACACTTGCCAATTAACAGCAGGAAATTTCGTAATACTTTGACAACTTCCTTAAGGGTTGTGAACACACAATTTTGTAACTTTTATTAGAAGTTTTCGTTGCATTAAAGTTATTGATTTGCCCCTCAAAGCAAATTTTTAACAAACAGCAGCAAACTCAAGGTTGAAGCGCTCACCCTTCTCCTTGACAATTTCGTAGCATATTTAGGCTTGCCAAATGTGTCAAACGTAAAACGTGGAAAATTTATGAGAACAACACATCACACATACAAATATACTTTTTGTATTAACATTTGTTTATACCAAAACCGGTTCTCATTTAAATTGAATAGTACACTTTTTAGAGTACACAATTAGACATCACTCTTGAACCGCTTATTGCGAATGTATTTCCATATGTGAGTACTTTAATCAATCTTTGATGATTAAAATTTGCAAATTTAGTAAGTTCTTTAATATTTCTAAATAACCAAAGAAATATATACATACATACGATACTAATAGAAAACATTGGTGTGTGTGTGTGTACGTGCTACAAAATTTGTTTGTGAAAAAAATCGATAAAACGTCGTTAAAGTATTTATTGCACATGTCACTAACCTTTAAGTTACCAATCAGCTCCATAAACTGTATTATTTGTCCCAGTCCGGCATTGAAGCACGGCTTACCGGATGAATTCTTCTGTTCATTACCATTACAACTGCTACCGCTGCTAGTATTTTCATCCTTAATTGGATGTTGTCCATTTGTTGTGGCCATTGTTTGTTCGTCTTGCTTAACTGTTTTCGGTTCAGCTGCCAATGATGACATTGCGTTATATTGTGTTTGTTTATTCTCTAAGTTTTGATTATTTTGTGTATGGAAATGATGTAGATGCTGTTGATAGAATTTCTGTATCTGTTGGGAGCGTGTTGTTTTTGTGAAATTTGTAGCTTGCGCTCTTATTGTTGTCGTCTTCAATGAATTCACGGCAATTTGGTATTCCGTACCAGCAGTAACACAACCGTTTTCAATCGCAGACAAATCAAGACTGACATTACGTTGTGGACTAGTTTCACATATGACTTCGTGTGCTTGTGTATGCCGCCGCGAATTTTGTTGCTGATATGTTTGCTTTTGTTGTTGACTAGAATTTGTTCCCAGCAACAGCTGTTGATTATTCTCACTTTGGTGGGATTGTTGTTGTTGTTGTTGTTCTGGTTGTTTTGGTGATATCATCTCGTTGCTTAACGAAAACAATGACGTCACAGCTGAGGGTGACAATTTAGCAGCAGCATTTTTAATGGTTGCAGGCGCTGAGATCGCTTCCACTCCAGTTATTGTTTCGGTTGAGGTTGCTATAACTTGCTTGAGGTTTTGTTTCACTAAATCACTCCCAGCGTTTTTGGCATTTGTGTTTTGTAGCTTTCGGAGAGCTTTGATCAGCTGCTGAATTGAGAACATTTTCGTTAAGTAACTGAAATGGTGAATGAAAACAGAGAATAAATGAAAGTTTCACAGAGAAAACAATAAATGTTTGTATATACATGCATATAAGCCATACATACGTATGTATCTATGTACGCTTGTTCTTATACATATATTCATCCATATTTATATATGTAAATATTATTTTGTCTACAAGTTTATAGATAAGAATTTCGCCAGACAGAGTAGTATTCAATGAATATATTGTACTTATGTAGACATTTTAGCGAGACCAAAAAATACAAGTTTATAACTACTTTGACTCTGAAGTTGTATATTTATATCTATGCACTTTATGGCTCAATAAATTTATATTGTTTTAATACCAAAAGTAACCATCCACACGACGATTATATTAAAAAAAAATATACAAAGTTTCAATTGCAGACATACACTTTTACACAACATGCCTAAACATTGTAAAATATAATTTGTTTAAACTTCTGTAGACACCTTTTCTTTATTAAATTGTTATTTAAAATCCAACTGCTTCTTTTACGCAAAAATTGTCGAAAATTTCTTTATAGATATACAAATACTGTGTGATTTTTTATACTTGAGTTTCGTCCATCACCTTACGCACCTGCCACTTTTAATACAGCTTTTAATTTTATTCTTCTGTTCTTACGCACCACAAAAAGTCGGTTATTTTTTCGTTGCTTTGATTATGTGCGGCACGTGTCAGCAATTGAAATCGGTTAGCGAATTTCCGACACAACGTCTACGATGAAGGACACAAGTGCATGCTTACTTGTGTTATTCTTCTATATGCCATAGCTTGTGATTTTGGTCTCTATCTCGTGGCTTTCGTGCTCATGTATTTACAAGTTTTGTCGCTGACCGCCAAAACGATGTGGGCTATTGCGACTAATAGCGAAAAAAAAAACAATGTTGATCAACGTTGAGCGTGTTAGTGAGGTAAATTAAAAATAAACTTTTCGTACATTCGTCGCTTACCTTCCGCCCTCGTAATCATATGCTACCTGCCATCGTAATCATATGCTACCTGCCTTGAATGGTTTAACGGCTCGATAGTAGGTAGTCTCCCAAGTTAAAAAAGAACACACGCATACATATATCCTATTTACTACAACACTTCCACTACATGCCGGAAGAAAGGAATACAAATGCCTACGTGCCTACATATATACATATATAAAAGTTTGTTATTTAAGATTATATTGATTTTATAAAGCAAAAAAAAAAACAAATAATATTTATGTTTCCTTCTTTATACAATGTACCAACAAAATACTTGTTACCTCAAATGAAAGTAAATGTGTACCGTTATTTGTATAAAATTACCACTGTCTCAGGCAAAACGGCTTAAGAATTGATGGGTTTTAGGCCGATATGCAAAAGTATCCCGTAATCAGTACCAATTCGTTGTTTTATTTTGCTAATTTGCACTATTTTCCTCCTTTGTTAGGTTGATACAATAATTTCTTAGTTAGTTTTAACTGGTATTTTCTTTGATGTCAGAACCCAATGCATCTAAATTACAGTAGTTCGAATCCAGCAAGCAGAACTTCTTTTGCCATTATTGCTTCAGTAGTTAATAATGTAGAATTAATTATTAATTTATCACACCCTTGCTGTCACCATAATTTTAAATTTTATTCACAAATTTAATTAAGTGGAAAATAACAGAATTCGAGTCAACTATATCAGATAATAGGCAGCAAACAAATCGCACGAGCACACGAAACAACAGTGTTGCTAAATTGTGGTTTTCTAACACAGAGGTGTTAAAACTTGGCGCAAAGATTAATATTTAGGGCTGTTTTTCGAGTGCCTGTTAAAAATTTAACTTCTCTTTAAACACGTTTTCGTTTTCTCAAGTGCGTGTTTTAAAATGTGGCTGTTAAATTTATCAGGCTCTCAAAGCGTTGGTTAACTATTTATTTTTTTGACAGCGACATCTGTTCTGTTAACAAACAGAAAACAGTTGATTTACAAATTTACTTACTTTCTTTGGCCATAATCTAAAAATCTAATGGAAAATGGACGGATATTTTTTAGTCAGGTTTGAAGAAGCTTTGTGCGCCATATTGCTAAGAGAAATGTAAGAGAATTTACTTTACAGGTGATTTACGTAGTTTCTTCATTCCTCTCCGCAGCACTGCCACCTTTTATCTAATATTAAATAAATATTTAAAAGGAGGTGGGTCCTCACATTAACAGACATTCGAAAAAACGGACCTTAGAAACAGAAATGTATTTCTCTGTTCCATCAATAAACTTTTTAAAGCCTTAAAGGAAACTTTTGAATATATTTACAAATAAAAGAAGTAATAGAGAATATAGATGTCGAAAAATGGATTAACGCCTCATCAAAAAAATAATGCATTTTTCATAGGAAATATTAGTATCCACAAAACGAGTTTGCCTTATGAACAATACAATACAAGAATTTACCATTTTTGGGGCTTTATTTTGCCTTTATCATTTTTAAGCAAAACTTAAACGGCAAGAGAAAACAAATTTATATGTCTCGCTTTATATTTGAGATATTGATTGCAACAAAAAATTAACAATATTGAAAATATTAATAGATTTTTAAGGTTCAATCTTCTATTAATGAAAAATTTAAATAGCTACGGTTGTAAACTCACCTTGTTTGATACGCCTTACTTTGTTTTATTCGCCAAAATAAAACATGGTTGCCATAAGTGGAAAAACAATGCGCAGCAAGCTCCTAAGGTACCAAAAACTCGTTGGTCTATGAGTAAGTAATGAATAACAGCCTTCTTAAATAGTGTCAAATTGAAATATGTTAATTATTATTATTAATTATTATTATCTTGTATTGTTATTACCTTTAATTATTAAACTTTCACTTGTTTACAATTTCCTCTTCAGCTCACGTGACCTAAATTCAATTTATTTATTGAGTATTGAATACAAAATTATTACATTGTTATTATTATTATGTATATAATTGGCTGAAGCCAATTTCGGCCGAGATCCTCCTCCAATTTGGGGTTTTGCGCCTTGATGTTTTTCCAACAAATGGAGGGACCTACAGTTTAAAATAAGCCGCCTCCGAACGGCTGATGGATTTTTATGAGGATTCAATGTCTGAAATACTCTCGGAGTGGTTGACATTAATTATTATTATTACATTATATAATAATTACCGTCAATGAAAATGTTATCAATTTCGGCATATACTTAATGAAGCGGCAACCACGCGTATCATCACTTTCAGCTGTGCAAATATTTGTAAACATAAACCGTTTCATAAACTGTTCATCTATTTCTAATTTATAGATATGTACAATTCTAATTCTGCAAGTTTTTTAAAACCCTCTAACCCCTCAACAGTTCAACAAAGAATCGGTGTGACTAGTGCGGTTTGTATTAATATGAAATCACATTGGTTATTTTTATTTTAATATACGTATATATTTTTCTTAAGATGTCTGATATTGATGCTAATATTTCCGTAGACGCGCCGCTAAAGGATTATGAGAAGCTTATTGAAGAAAAAGTTCAATCAGAAGATTTGGATGAAGAGGTGATCGCGAAAAATTACGAAATTATATCTGCTGCTGCTCGTGAAACTGTATGTAAATTGCTCTTTTCGTCTAGTCCCATTACGAAAGAGAGTCTGGAAAATGTGGCCGAGTTTTTAAAGAAAATAAAAGAAGATGCATGCTTTTATGATCCATTTACATATAATGAATGGATTTCTGGTTTACGTGACGAGTTGTTAAAAAGGAATATGTTAGATTTTTGGCGTGATCATATGGTTGTGAAAGAGTTGGGTCCATGTTGGGCAAGAGATTCTGACTTTTTTGATGACATGGAAGACGTTGCACCCGCACAATTTTACAATCACGCTGGATGTGTAGCTCCATTTGTGCAAGTTACTGGACATAGATGTAATTCTGTTGCATTGGATCTTCCCACAACTACCAACGAAGAACCAGATGTATGTACACAAAAATAATATAATTAATATTGAAAAGATTATTTAAATTAGTCTTACTGTATTTTTTTCAGCTCAATTCAGATTTTGATGCATATATATCCACCGAGTTGCCGTGTCGGGATTACGACTGCCTAATTAAAGAAAGAGTGCAAGAAGTTCAGAATGTCGAAGATGACGTCATCGCGGATAATTTTAAAAAAATTGCAATATCTGCACGTGACGTAATATGGAAGCTTCTGTTTTCTGAAAATGATTCATCTGAAGACAATAAAGTAAAAGCTGCAGATATGCTCTGTAAATTAAAAGCCGATGCTAGCTTTTTTGATCCTTGGACTTACAATACGTGGATAACTACTGTTCGAGATGAACTTCTTAAACGAGAAATGTTAGATTTCTGGCGTGATCAGATAGTAGCTAAAGAACTTGGACCTTGCTGGGCGAAGGATTCAGATTACTTTGACAATATGGATGATTTGGAGCCAGTAGAATTTTATAACAGAGCTGGATGCGTGGCACCTTTTAAAAAGAAGGATAATTAATCTATATTTTTGGACATTCTTTGTATTTAAATGATATAAATTGTTATATTCAAAAAGATTGTATGTGTTAGCATTGGAAAACCCAATTTTATTTCGAAGCTTTAAAAATAACCAAAAAATGTTGATTTTAAACTTTGTTAAACAAAACTTACAAATACAGAACGAGTTTAATTATCATTGACTACTAATCATATTCAGGTACCTCCAAAGAGAATGGTTTTTTTATTGTTTTTGAAATAAATTAATACAAAGTTCCACAAAGGCTTCTAACTTTGTTGCATAAACAAATGTCAATTAGTTGAACACATATTTGGATCAAGGAACCGATCCAGCAAATTTAATCAATTGTGTATAAAATAAAAAAAATCGTTAAAGATGCAACAAGTGGAGAACCTTTAGGGGGTTCCATGACATAAATAGACAAGCAACAGCTGATAAGCCCATTAAGGAGCAATATAAGTAAAGGCGATAGCAGATAGAACTTTTGTACTACGTGCGTGACAGATTAACTTCAACATGCTACTTTACGCCATTTCCCATATTAGCAACGCATGACTAAAAGTTGGTAACAATTTTTTGAGCGCGTTGACTGACTTTATGGAAATAATCTAGGAAACAAATTCAATTTTTACTTAATATAACAGATTTAAAACTTTAATGGAATTATAAGAAAAAGTGTTGGTTGGACGTACTCTCAGACGTCAAAGTAAATCTGTCAACGGCATACAAAAGTGGCAACTGTCATTATAATTATTATCACACCGACTTTGCTCAATACTTTTGTATCTTACCGGTGTGTTAAGAGTAGCAATCGATTTTCAACCCTCTTATCGATAGTAATCTCTTCAAATAAATTTCGCAACAAATCGTAAACAAAATCAGTTAATCATTTTATTAAATAATTATTGCTTTATATATTTTATATTTTGTCTAGTTTTGCCAAAATCAACATGGCTGCAAATAAGGTAACTAAAATATCTAAAATGTAATGAGAGTTTATTAATCAAAATGTTGGCAAATAGGAATTTGTTGTAGCTGTGCTGGATATAAGGCCATCGGCTAATGAAGATTTGAAAATGAAATCTGTAAAGTTGGTAGCAGAACTTTTGAAGGATAAGGTATATAACTGCAGTATTAAAGTCGGGTCGGCTTTGCAATCATGCGCCAGGCTTTGAGAAAAATTTCCTCTTGGGGGGGTTAGAGGAGGTCATACACATCACAAAAATATATGCCGTTCCCCGAGGTAACTTATAGTTTTCGAGAAATTTGTTGTTAAAGTTGATTTTTTGACCCACCGAAATCTCGGAATAAAAGCTAATATAATCACCCGGAACACTTAAATATCGCATATAGTAATGCCTAATAACGTTTACAAATATTTTATTTAATTAATTTCTTCAAAATATTAACATTTTCCATTAATTTTACAAATAAAATATGCATTCTCACGTTTGTTTACTTTAGTAAGAAAAATGAAGTATACATGTCCGTTAGAACAAGAAAAAACTGTGCTGCCACCTTTGAAGAATAAGTATATTAATTTAATATCCCGCTTGAACTTACAAAGGTGTTTCACTTAAAAATACTGTGCAAGGCGAAGCCGGTGTTGGGCCGGCCCAGGGTTATTTTTTTAAATGCGGCCGAAGGCCCCCAACTTACAAAGGTGTTTCACGTAAGAATACTGTGCAAGGCGAAGCCGGTGCTGGTCCGACCCAGGGTTACAATCAAAAAGCGCGGCCGGAGGCCGCCAAATTAAAAAGGAGTTTCACTTTAAAATACTGTGCAAGGCGAAGCCGGTGTTGGTCCGACCCAGGGTTACAATCAAAAGCGCGGCCGAAGGCCGCCAAATTAAAAAGGGGTTTCACTTTAAAATACTGTGCAAGGCGAAGCCGGTGTTGGTCCGACCCAGGGTTACAATCAAAAGCGCGGCCGAAGGCCGCCAAATTAAAAAGAAGTTTCGCTTTAAAATACTGTGCAAGGCGAAGCCGGTGTTGGTCCGACCCAGGGTTACAATCAAAAGCGCGGCCGAAGGCCGCCAAATTAAAAAGGAGTTTCGCTTAAAAATACTGTGCAAGGCGAAGCCGGTGTTGGTCCGACCCAGGGTTACAATCAAAAGCGCGGCCAAAGGCCGCCAAATTAAAAAGGATTTTCGCTTTAAAATACTGTGCAAGGCGAAGCCGGTGTTGGTCAGGCCCAGGATAATTTTTTTAAATGCGGCCGAAGGCCGCCATTTTACAAAGGTGTTTCACGTAAGAATACTGTGCAAGGCGAAGCCGGTATTGTTCCGGCTCAGGATATTTTTTTAATTCCGGCCGAAGGCCCCAACTTACAAAGGTGTTGCACTTAAAATATATCGCATCGTGAATACGTTATTTGTTCATTGCTTTCTAAAATACTTATTCTTCAAAGGTGGCAGCACAGTTTTTTCTTGTTCTAACGGACATGTATACTTCATTTTTCTTACTAAAGTAAACAAACGTGAGAATGCATATTTTATTTGTAAAATTAATGGAAAATGTTAATATTTTGAAGAAATTAATTAAATAAAATCTTTGTAAACGTTCTTAGGCATTACTATATGCGATATTTAAGTGTTCCGGGTGATTATATTAGCTATTATTCGTGAATTTCGGTGGGTAAAAAAATCAACTTTAACAACAAATTTCTCGAAAACTATAAGTTACCTCGGGGAACGACATATATTTTAGTGATGTGTATGACCTCCTCTAACCCCCCCAAGAGGAAATTTTTCTCAAAGCCTGGCGCACTATTGCAAAGTTTCCCCTTAAAGTCAAATATTCATTAACTTTACCATTGTAGATCTGCGGTGGTAGAAAAGATTTCGTTTCGTTTGTACTTCTGGGAACCGAAAAAACTTCAAATGATGTAAATGAACATGTTTTCCCCGACAGCTATAACAATATAACACAATACGAACAACCGCAATGTCCAACTTGGCAAATGCTTTTAAATTTCTACAAATTTGTAAATGAAGAGGCTTGCGATGAAGGCGAGTGGCTAGAAGCTTTGGTGGTTGCAATGGAAGCCATAAAACGTGGTGAAGAGTACGCTTAATTTACAACTATACATTTATATAAGCGTTTTGCATTACCGCCTTCTTCTTTTATAGATGCTTCAAGTTCCAGAGATCACGTATTTTGTTCTTTTATGATTTCAATAACGTGCGTAATTCATATGATATGTTCGACGTTATTGTACAAAATGTTGCAAAAACTGAGGTTGAGCTGGTTGTAATGTAAGTCTGCTTAAACTTTAAAAATACATATTGATGTTTATGTTCTAATATTTATGGTGTTATAGCTCTCAAAATATACAATACGTTGATAATCCAATAAGCGGGTTGCCAAAAGTGGTGTTTCGTGAAGGCAATAAAGGCAAACATCAGCTGAAAAGCGAAGATTTTGCTTTACAACTTATTACCAATTGCAGTGCAAAGTTGTATAACTTTGACGAAGCTAAAAGGTGTATTTTCAAAATCATTAATAAGCGCCCTTGGGTTTGGAATAGTAAATTAACTATTGGCTCTGAAATCAACATTCGTATATCAGGTGTTATTTACATGAAAGATGAGAGCAATGTTAAATTGAAAAAATGCTGGAGCGAGAATCAAGATCTGGTTCATCGAGAAATAAAATATTTTCTACGTGGATCAGAAATTGAACCTAGTGAGACAGATCTCATTGAAGGCTATATGTTGGGTTCCACACCAATACCATACGATGAATCATTAAAAAATGTTAAGGAACGTTACGAACCTGGCTTGAAATTTGTTGGATTTATGAAACGCGACTCCATACCTGAAGAGTATTTTTGTGGTGATTCGTTATACTGGATTGTGCATCAAAAAGGTATGAATGCGTCAGCGCAAAAACTAGATGCACTGGTCCGCGCTATGACTAACACAAATATGGCTATGCTCTGCTGCAAAGTATTTAGCGCAGCATTCAATAATCCCAAGATGGTAATCTTATTACCAAATCAGGTAATATTATAGAAAAATCATATATAATAATATGCACATAATATGCCTACATACTTATTTTATTCACAGCTGCATCCAGATAACCCTGCCTCGCTAACAATGGTCGAAATTGCATACCATTCACAATATCATTACTTCCAATTTCCTCGTCTGCGTACACCAAAAACGGATTGCTCTAAAGACCAAATTGACGCTATTGATATTCTGATTGACTCTATGGATTTATCAATAAACCAGAAGGAATCTGATGCTGCACGTGATACATACTTACCGGATCTCTTACCCCTCGAGTCTTTGCCACACATTTATGAACAGAATGTAATGGACGTTTTGGAAACGAAAATTATATTAAATGCAAGTGAAGATGATGAGCAGTTCGCTGATATGTTAGATGGTAAAAATTTTGTAGAAATATTCTGGAAAGTACCTGAATTACGGGAAAAGCATGCAAAGCGTGCAGCAAAAGTAATCAAGTCATTATTTCCATTAGAAGAAAACAAAGTAGTAGAAAAACCAAGCGAAGCCAGTAAAGTCAAATCTGAATATAGCGATAGTAGCACAAAAGCTTCTTCTACCACCAATGACCCTGCATTGAGCATTGAGAGAGTAAGTATGGAGACACCTGCAGATGATTTTCGTCAACTTGTGCAACACAATGTTCTGACTATAGCCAATCGCACGGAGCGTGATGCGAAATTCCAGATTTATGCAGACCAGATGCGTAATGTTATTTCCGAATTATTATTTGAATCCAAAGAGAGCTTGAACTATAAAAAATTAGAAGAAGCGCTGTCCATTTACCGTAAGCAGTGCTATGATTTTAGCTCATTTGATGACTACAACAAATGGATTAAGGAAGTTAAGAGAAGAGTTATTCAAAATCAACTACAAAATTTTTGGGTAAACGTAGTTGACGAAAAGGATTTGGGACTTTGTTTTGTTAGTACTGAATCGCCGGAGACTAAGCAAGCCTTGAGCAGTTTTTATGAATTAACCAGTGAAGATATGGAGTAAAGTTGCAGAATTTATATGTAAACACGCCTATATTTATATATTTTTGCTATTAAAATCGAATTTTATTTGTAAAAGGAAAGGAAGCTTACGCTCGTTTGAGTATACTGAGTATACTGAAGCCAGAAAGGCTCAGACGCTTAACTGTTGTTTTTGTGAATTTAACTAGTTATAGCCTATTTGTATTGCTTTGGTTACACCCTGGTATTTTAGAAAACCTCCAATGTATTTCGGAAAATAATAAATATGAAAATTAAAAACTTAAGTTTATGAAAAACTCAATGGCTTTTCAGAACGCTTTAAGGATCACAATTGAAACGCACGACTCTGAATTATCCGATCACTTATTCGGAAAGTTGCACAGCACAGATGCCTGGTGTTTTCGTAAGACTAAAGGCTGAAATCACCTTAGACGGCGGGAGAACTGAAGAAGTTGAGCCCTTGTGGAATCTACTATGGAGGCCTTATAAATAAGCGCAATTTAGTTTTGGCTTGTTTGAGATCCAATCCACATAAAAGCGAAGTTCTTGTGTTGTGCTCACGCCCGACGGAATAGAAGGACGATGCCGCCAAAAATGCTTTCTATGAGCGCAGCCCACGCCGGGTTGGGTAAAGAAGATATCTTCGGCTTGAGCTGCTCTACTCTATTTTCAGTCTCAATAAACAAACCCAATATAATGTCACCCTCGAAATTCAACATAGTCATGCCAATAGTTACTGCTATGAGCTGAGTAGGCATTTGAAAAGTAAAATTCTCTCTAGGCGAATTTCGTTCGATCTACAAGCCGCTTCGCAAGCCCCGTTGTGTTCCCCGTATGAATGAGAACACTTCAGCTGTGAAAGTATTCGATGCAATACCCGTTAGGTGGAAGCAGAGGAATATGAAAGATCAGGCGAAGAAGGATCTGGCTTCACTGGGTGTCTCCATTTAGCACCGAACGGTTAAGGAAAGAAGCACATAAGAGATATATCCATTAAGTAAGTAGGAAAAGGCTTTTGGTTTTTGAATATTATATTCTTTGAGATATTCTCGAGAAGTTTTGAACCTCTCCCTCTCTCTCTTTCTATCTCTCTCCCCCTCTTTCTATCTTTTTTTTATATCTCTCTCTTTTTCTATCCCTCTCTCTCTCTTTCTATCTCTCTTTCCATCTTTTTATCTCTCTCCCTCTCTCTATCTCTCTCTCCCTCTCTCTGTTTCTCTCTCCCTCTCTATCTCACTCTCCCTCTCTCTATCTCTATCTGTCTACCTCTCTTTCTATCTCTCTCTCCCTCTTTCTATCTCTCTTTCTATCTCTCTTTCTATCTCTCTATCTCTCTCTCCCTCTCCCTCTCTCTTTCTATCTTTCTCTTTTTCTATCCCTCTCTCTCTCTTTCTATCTTTCTTTCCATCTTTCTATCTCTCTCCCTCTCTCTATCTCTCTCTCCCTCTCTCTATTGCTCTCTCTCTCTCTATCTCACTCTCCCTCTCTCTTTTTCTATCTGTCTACCTCTCTTTCTATCTCTCTTTCTATATCTCTCTCCCTCTTTCTATCTCTCTTTTTATCTCTCTTTCTATCTCTCTATCTCTCTCTCTATCTCTCTCTCCCTCTCCCTCTCCCTCTCTCTTTCTATCTTTCTGCTTTTCTATCTCTCTCTCCCTCTCCCTCTCCCTCTCTCTTTCTATCTCTCTCCCTCTCTCTATCTCTCTCTACTTCTCTCTCCCTCTCTATCTCACTCTCCCTCTCTATATCTCTCTCTCGTTCTATCTCTCTCTCTCTCTCTTTCTATCTGTCTATCTCTCTATCTCTCTTTCTATCCCTCTATTTCTCTTTCTATCTCTCTATCTATCTTTCTATCGCTCTATCTCTCTTTCTATATCTCTATCTCTCTCTCCCTCTCTCTATTTCTCTCTCTATCTCTCTCTCCCTCTCTCTATTTCTCTCTCTATCTCTCTCTCCCTCTCTCTATTTCTCTCTCTATCTCTCTCTCCCTCTCTCTATTTTTCTCTCTTTTTATCTCTCTTTCTCTCTCTCCCTCTCTTTATCTCTGTCTCTCTCTTTACCTCTAATTATTATTAATTTTTGCATTAGTCCATACATACATATGTATGTATGCTTATATGAGTATTTATTTAACGGTTTTGGACATATTGATTTACTAGAGTTCAAAATACCTTTATTGCCACGAATATATTTATAAAAATGTATATTTTTACATACATATGTATGGGCATAGTTACGTAAGCTAGATATGTAGGTATATGAGTATGTAGTGAGAAAAAATGTCTTAAGAATTTGATATGTTAAATTCTTAATTTTATGCAAAACCACTGATCCAGCACTTTCATTCGAAATTTACATATGCATATGTATGTATGTACATAAATGTATGTAAGCTGGAACTAAAACGGTTTTTGTTAAAAATATGTATGTATATACGAGTCTGTATGTTCATGCTTACATATGTAGATATATAAAACATTTGCTTACACAGATGACTCTGCATATGGCTAACGAGCTGCTTGATGATCTTTCATGGCATATTTTACCACTTATTTATAATTTCTTTTACATCGCCTGTGGCTTCTATGCAAAAGTTCAACGAACCTTCTTCAATTATTAAAATCGATTTTATTGTTTATTCTAAATTTCCTCGCTGCTTACGGCTTGACCAATTTCTTTTTGACACAACAAGTTCTATACATTTTTAGAAATTACTAGTCCGCTTCCAGAGTTTGCACAATTTATTAGAGCGAAGTTTACTTTTTATTAATTATAAAAGTGCTAAAAAGTGAATATAAAGAGTGTTTTTTGACGAGTGATTTTGCATGAGGTCAAAAAGGCCGCTGAACGAGTGCGTACTGACAAGGTTCTAGTACCGGTTCGACCAACATCTAAAATAATAGATAATAAAGTTTTCTAATTGTGGTCGTCGCTCGGCAGGAAGTCAAGCTCTCCGAGTACATATCTGTCATGAATTAAAATCTCCCCTCGTAAAAATCCATCGTCCGTTCGGAGGCAGCATAGAAAAATGTGTAGGTTGCTCCATTTGTTGGACAAACATTAAGACGCATACGACAAATTGGGGGAGGGACTCGGCCGAAAATCATTTCAGCTGGGTCTAAATATATAACTTGATTTATACTCAGTTTGGTTTACCATTTCATATTGAACAGACTTACCATACTTCGGAACAACGTTTGCAAATCGGGTTCGGTTCGAGCGATGCGTCATATATCCGGTCGACATAATGAAGCTACACAGAGGCGACAAATCGATCGAACAGAGTTTCGAAAAAGTTCTGAATGTGTCCATCTGCCAACGCGCGCAACAATTGGAACTATGCCCATCCAATTTATAGAAGATTTTGCGTAAAGATCTTGGTTTGAGAGCTTACACAATCCAACTCGTGCAAGAACTGAAGCTGAACGACCATCTAGTGCGTCGCATGTTCGATGAGTGGGCCTAAAAAACAAGATGACCAACGATACCGATTTTCATCCTCATCCTCGGTTGAATAGCTACGTTAATAAACGAAATTGTCGCTTTTGGAGTGATGATAGTCCACAAGTCTTTGTTGAGACGCTGTTACATTCTCAAATATACACCTGTTGGTGTGATATATGGGCAGAAGCCCAATCAATGGGCAACGCCATTGAGCCATGTTTAACGACGTTTTCGTGCCTGATTTGGAGGTTGATATGAACGACCTTTGGTTCCAACAAAAACATCATTTTATTGAAGGCAACTTTTGGTGAGCGCATCATCTCGAGCCGTGAGCCTGTGGTTTGGCCTCCAAGTTGGTGCGATTCAACACCGCTGGACTATTTTTTGTGGGATTATGTGAAGTCGTTTGTCTACGCAGAAAAACTCGAGACGATGGACAGCTTGGAAAAGAATATTCGGCGCGTTAAAGCTGACATGCAGACCCAGTTGCTACAAAAAGTGGTCGAAAATTGCCCCTATCGGCTGGAATTCCTTCGAGACAGCCGCGGCGGTCATTCGCCCGAAATCATTTTTAAAATACTCTGAGCTAAATTCTTGGTCATAACATTAATTTATATTTATTATTATTATTTCTTCTTGAAAACCACATGCTTAAAAAACACCTCTCTAACAGTTCAGAGTATAAAAAGTATATTAAGTGTGATGTATATATATAATGTGTGATGACGTTGATGTTTTCATTCTTAAATTTCAATAACTTATGGCATATTTGAATATGCATTCCAAGAAACTTGTGTACATATATACGAGTATCTAACATACGAGTACACCTTTGAAAAAGTAATAAAGTCATGCACATACGTACAAACATATATGTCTGTAAGTATGTATGTCTCTTCATCAAACAAAAAAGATGAAAAAGCACCATCATGTTTAGATATTTACAAAACAAAATAAAAAATGTTGTTTTTTTAGACTTTTAATTAACTTAACACAGCATTTTCCTGCATATATTTAATAAATAAACATTTAAGCTGAAATGAAACTTGTTGATGAGCGAACTGTCTGTTTGTCTAAATAACACTTTTTTAAACATACATATATGGTATGTACAAATGATTTAGGTTAATTATATACATACAAATGTTTTAAAAAAATTAAATTCATAACATACTTACATGCATACGTACTTTTTTAACTACAATATTTAACACATGAAATTTTACCGATAAAGAACAGTTGAACATTAATTAATTACATTAACCGACCAAATGCAAGCCTGGCATACCTACATATGTACGTACGTAAATGAAATGAATACAGAGATGTAAGGAAATTGTGTTAACTACTGGACGATTAACTTTTTTTTCAACTTCATGCTTCCATACTAATAATTATCTCAGAGCATTTGATACTAATTCAGTATTTTTAATTAATTCTTGGTTTGCTAAACTATGTCAATGTCGCCGTATATCACATACAGCTCACCGTTCCATCGGCTGCGGTATTCACCGTTTCGAACTCGTAGAGGAAAAAAAATCCTAAGTAAAAACTTTCTCTCGATAACTTCTAACATCGACTCATTAAATGTTGTTGTTGTTGTTGTAGCGGTTCACTAGCCACGCTTAGGGACAAGCCGCCGAAATCATCCGTTGGATATTTTGGGGTCGAGTCTGGATAAGTAAGAGTTTAACCTACTACAATATCCAGACCTAAGTTGCGCCAGTATTACGCGGGATCTCGAGATCTTCGTCTGCTATGGGTGGGGATTTAACTCCGAGTATGCCAGGAAGGGTGTCTTTGAACGTATTAACTGACTCCTCGGGAGTGGTGTACAGTGACCTAGGTGGATGTTCAGCATCTATAAGATGGCTGTTGGGGTGGTCCCTGCAGGCGAGCATTGTACCACTGAGCCACTAATGTTGTTATCGTTCATGTTGACAAAAGGGATTCTCCATTGGATTTCAAGACTGTCATTGTTGTTTGTGTTGATACGGGTACCAAGGTAGGCGAAATTATCTACAACCTCGAAGTTATGACTGTCAACATTAACGTGGAAGCCGAGTCGTGAATGCATGAAATTAGTAGGCCTCAGTAGTAAATTAAATATTTTTAAAATCATTCGAATATCAATATAAATCCGTCGACGCAGTGATAAACACCGACGATGACACTTATAATCCAGTAGAGTTCTTGAATACACTAAAACCTCTAGGCCTCCCAGATCACATATTTAATTTAATATTATATTTGGAGCGGTAATTATGTTAATGCGGAATATAAATTCACCAAAAGTGTATTGCATCGAAATATAATCGAGGATACCATATTAATAAGTCGTTTTCAAGGATAATCAGTATTTATTTCTATAATTCCATCAAAGTATGCTTCGCAATAATCATAAACAAAGTAGACTTGAGAGATGCTGCTTCCCCTATGGCCAGTTATATGTGGCCTGCTCCAGAGTAAGCTAGCAAAGTAGTATGTGGATTCCAGCATACCACGGAGAAACAAAAATTTTGTCTGCAAGGAAATATTGCGTTGGGTGTGGGACCTCGTTTTCATGAGAAAATATCAGAATTTTATTTTCGTGTTTATTTAAAGATTTAAATCCCATCCCATTATAAAAATAATTAATTTCAATTATTAAAATTGCCTCTTATTAGCTGCAGATTAGCTCATCAGCTGCTTTAAATTGCATAGAAAAAGGAGAAGGAAATTGATTGATTGATTGACAGATTCCAATTTATTACTATACAATTGATAGTGGGGACTTCATAGAACTGAGCCATATTCCAAAAGTGACCTAAGTACAGTAAACAGATAGTTTGGTAATTTATGGATCGTGGAACACCTTAACCGACCGTTTGGTGAGAGCTAAGACTCCTTTTATCTGATTACCACAAGAATTTATATGATTTCTAAAACCTAGCTCCATTGTGACGCCTAAATCATTGAGGTCTTTAGTAAGTTGTTAGGCAAAAAATTAGAAAAATTTCATAGGAAAATTCATATACACAGGTTGAAGTGATGAATCCATGTTTCAAACATTGTCACACATCGACGCGAAATTCCGATTTGATACCTTTAAGCAAGGTCAAACACTTCTAAGAATCATCAGCCTATACGTGGTCAACAGTTAGCAGCAGCGGCACCCATTTTTAACACGTTCTTTTGATAACAACCGTATCATTTCGGCAACCACTTCGCTCTGTATCATCGGTATCTCTACGACTAAAGTTTTATTGCTCTTGCTGATGAACTAGAGTCCCTATACTACTCTTCATGTAATTTCTTTATTTGAACGGAGATTTTCCCATCTCGAAGCAGTGTTAAATGAAAACGCGAAATGGTTTGGTAATATAACCAGCGCCATCTAAGTGTTGGGTCCGGAACTTTTCAGCCCATGGTTACATACATATGTACATAGGTACGAGTAGTTTAAACAACTATATTATTAATTTGGTTTAAAAGTATTTTATATTATTCATTTAATATCCCACACGTTCTCCTCCTCAGCTAAGTTTATTTAGTGTGTTAAAAGTTGCTCTCTAATCAAGATCCAGCAAGATCTACGCTAATGTCATATTTAAAATAAATCTAGTACAAATTTATTTGCATAAATAAGATAACACAGATTAGATTGTATATATTGTATTGTATTATACTGTTAATTACATCTGTACATATGCGTACAAATACAGAGCGTATAAAAATAGTATCGTGGCGAGAATGTAAACAAAAATAAAAGAACGAAAATTTTCTTATTTAAAACCATTTATTATTTTAAAATTGCCGAGCAAACAATAGTATGTCGAGTACAGCCGATTCCTTCTCCAACTAATCCATCTAACGATCCTCTTTATTATCGACTAAGGTCTTCCCCGGTCCACACTGAGCTTTTAATATTGCTCAGCGTTAGTTCACATAGCCGTAAAAGTTATTTGTCGATCCTTTTCTTGTGATCGATAGTAACTTACATGCGATATTGAGAGGGCAAATCTTTCGAAAATTGGCACAGACTGTAGGGACTACTTCCTTGTCGATTGGGCAGAGCGCATTTAGGCTCCAATTGCTGGGCATGCTTTCGTCGGACCATATTCTAACGTTCTTCGCCGCCATACTTGAATAGCTCAGGTGGTAGACCATTGGCTCCAATCGCTTTGTTGTTCTTCAGACGGGCGATTGCATTAGATTGTATTAGAACAACTGTTTTATCGTCATCGATTGGGGATTCAGGTTCGCCATATCCGGTCGCCTTATTTTCACTGCAGTTATGTATACTTGATAAGTGTTTCCTATACAAATTCATTACACTCTGTACTTCAGTCACTAGGTCGCCGCTTTCGTTCACATAGGAAAAAGGCCTTTTTTTTGGTGAGAGTCATGCTGTGAGGAGCTCCGTGAGACCGTAGAGGTCTGTGGATGGTTGACCAAAATGGGTAAAGGTGCTGAGGGCACTGTCGTGGAGGCTGGGGCGCATTTGAGCGCTGGCAGCATCGGGCCACATAACTTGCGGACCACTCTCAGTGTGTCTTAATGCCTTAGCAGACCTGCACTGGTTACATCTAACTGAAATGGAGTAATGGTGGAGTCACCACTGCGGCACATGCAGCATAAATAAAACCAACCCTGATGAAAAGAATTTGGAGCAGCCTAGCTGCGGGTTGTTGCTCCATCGGTGACCTTAGACTAATGTTACCTGTGGACCTAAACTCCAACCTATCCAGACTCGAACCCAACATACTCAACGTATGCCCAGCATCCAGTTTCCGCGAATTTTTATCCGGCCATGGACTGACACTCTTGCAATATTCTTCGTAAACCAATTTGGGAAATATTTTTGCAGCAACTACATCAACGACAACAGGACTCGGCGAGTGTATCTCTCTCTCACAACAAATCTAACGACCAACCACCGCTTTATAAGTATATATGTATTGTGTTTACTTTATAAATATTTGCATATTTGAGCCCAAGCAAATCTTGTCTTTTTTGGTTTTGATGAAATAAAACAAATATACATCCTTACATCCTTTTCATGTAACTGATAATATTGGCTTTATTTAAAATACGGCAGTGTTAAATGTAGCACTAGAATTTCTCAGTGTTACACTGTAAATATGTAAATGTATTGTGCTTTAAGACTAAATAGTACATATTGTATCGGAATGTGGTGTACATATTACTCGTATGTATGTAAATAAATACATATTTTGACCTATAAACCATTTTCAAAGTTCAAATAGAAGCATATGTATGTAATTATTACCGTTATAAACATAACTACCGGCTTAAGATGTGCTTGCTGAATTAAAAGAAATCTCATACAAACTGTTAATTACATAACTGGGTCTTCTTGCGGAGAAATCTTTGTAGAAAGTGCGATTGCGACAACCATTCTTCTACAGAATATACATATATATGTTTGTATGCGTATACAATTTAACAAAAACCGGTTTAATCGTTTGACTTATTTTATTGACAGAAGCAAGAACTACGTACATACATACATATAACCCATTTAGCCAGTAGACTTAAAGCAAAAAACTCGTTATTTGTAAGCATATGTTGAACGGTTTATTAATACATATATAAATAATTAAAACATAAAAATGGAAAAAGTTTGTAAAATAGAATATTTCTTAGCACATAATCTAGGTTGAACTTTTTACTTAAAATTCTAATGCAAATGTGTGCATATATATATAAATGGACATAAAAAAAAATAAAAAAAAAGAGCTGAACTAGAACAATAAGTTTCTAAGCGTAGCATTTAATAAAGAAGATAATTCTGTTGGACAGATTATTCTATTGCAAATTTCCCTACATGCAATAACATACATACATACATATAATACATTGACATTTGCCACTGAAAAGTGTTATTTAAATTTTTTTTTCTATAAATTTTGTAATTTAAATTATCGTTTCATATGCTACATGATTTAAAATCGAATAAATTAGCTGCCGTAATTATTTGCTATCAAAACTAAAAGTGATATTAGATAATATTTGCAGTAAAAAATACATATTAACGTATACATACATGTATGTAAATTAAGTATTTGCCTAAGAAATGATTAAAGTAATTTAAATACGTAATTATAATTTGCACCGCTATTAGTACAGTGCATTTTCGTTATTTTTAAATATTTTCAATATCTAATAAACATTCTCTACTGTCCGGATAGCGTTTGATAGTACTCCGATAAGATTTTCCACGCTGCCGGCACCATAAATCCATTTGGCGGCGATTGTCCAGTTTTTGCCAGCGTACGCATTTTAGTGCCTGAAATAAATTCGAATTCTTCCTTTCGCGTTGGATCGAAAAATGCCATACATGAATTGCTCTTGTCATATGCAGCAACACGGAACGGCAGTATCTCTATGGCATCCAAACCAGGTGCCATTTTTAGTACACGTGCACCATGCGTAGCATCAAATAGATTACCATCAGGATAAAGCTCTTTATTAGGATGCGGTACACCTGCTGGATCACGGCCAACTATGTAAAAGTTTGCACCCGCATTCATTCTAGCTTTGGCATGCCATTGTACTTCAGTTGGACCGGCATACATCATCGGAGAAGGAAAAATGGCTAATACGGTATCCTCTGCTTTTAGAGCGCCAGAATCTAAGACTGCTTGATGTTGTGCTATTCTTACTGGCAACGGTACGTCATCATCTTTTGTCCAACCACCCAGTGGATGGAGCAATAAAACTGGTTTTTTAAATCCCCGTTCAATCAACTGACGTTTGGTGTCTTGCATGAGTAGAGCATGTCCATTGTGTATTGGATTTCTTAATTGAAATGCAAAGATTGCATCTGCACCCAATTCTTTGAATTTCTGCCTTAACTCGTTAGGTGTTAGCCTATATTGGTCCAAGCCGTCATTCCAACGTATACGCTCAAATACTTCTAACTCGCCACCAACTAGATAATCTCCACCTTTAGCAATGATCTTTATATACGGATGTCCTTCATGACTTGTACCAAATTGACGAGACTCTCGTTCTTCCTTGCGTTGATAATAAAATTCAGGCTTGCGTAAGATAGCTATTGGTTTATTGTTAAAAGTAAGCGCAACAGAAGATACGCCGTCCAGTTTATTTTTAATATCAGTAGTTACTGATAAAACTATTGGTACTGACTGATTCTTACGAGCTGGGTCACCATCAATAGCGATTGAATTGAAATGAATTGTTTGCAAAAATATGTCTTCTCTCATGAACCCTTTAAGTGGACTCGCCCAGCCTTCGGATAGTACTTGCACCCACTGCAAATCTACTTCTGTTAATGGAATTGAATGTAATGATTTAGCTTCATGTAACAAAGATTCCTTTAATTTTGGCTCTACAAAAAGTTCCGTAATTTCACTGGAATTTACATGATTTTTCAGAATGATTCCTTCTGCTTGCAAAAGATTAATAACTAGTTGAGTAGACTCTTTGATGGTGTAACCATCAGTATTGATAATAAGTTCGGGATGTTCCGGCTTTTCATACTCTTGTGTTATGCCAGTAAATCCTTTTATAACACCTTCTCGCGCTTTTTTGTAAAGCCCTTTAACATCACGCGATTCGCATATTGACAGTGGTGTGTCCACAAACACTTCATAAAACCGCAAGTCAGCATCTTTATGAATTTTCCTCACTAATTCGCGGTCTTCAGCAAATGGCGAAACAAAGCTGCATATAGCGATGACACCGCTATCAGCAAATAACTTTGCTACCTCACCCACTCTTCGGATGTTTTCTTGACGATCAGCTGGTGTGAAGCCTAAATTTTTATTTAACCCTGTACGTATATTATCACCATCAAGGCCATACGCTGGTATGCCATGTAATACGAGGAAGGCTTCTAATTCAAATGCAATAGATGTTTTTCCTGCTCCGCTCAGGCCGGTTAGCCATATGGTGCATCCTCGGAAGCCGCGACATAAGCCTAGGCTATTTCCTCTTATTTCTCGGGTTACGTTGTGCTTTTGCTCCGAAACATTTGTTGCAACTTGAAGGCACGTTTTCTGTTTTTTCTTTAACGATTCCTCACTCATTATTAAAATACCTTTAAATGAATAAACTAGTAAAATTGCGGTTTTTTATAAAAACTAATCAACGAGTACTCCGCGATAAGTGAGTTATTGATAATTATTTGCAACTACTTGTTAAAAACATGAAAACGTTAACGACACACGTTTATATTCACTAACTAATCGAGTATTACTGCTAATGAAACGTCACCTGTTTTATTGATAAGGCACAAATCTTCAAATCTTCCATTTTCAGCTGTCACAAAGTATTGGAAAAATCATATGGTTGATAACTGGAAATCAAGTGGCAGTGCTGCCAAAAGTTTTTCAACTCATCGTAGCAAAAATTAATTCATCTGTGGTGGGATTCTCTATTGTCAAAGAAAGTATACCCACTATTGGTGTAAATCGTTCTAAAAAATGTGTATGGTGAATTAAGTAATTCGTAATTATTTGGAGTGCGAATTACGATTGAAAGACCGAACAAGGTAATTGGCGTTTCATGGAAATTCTTATTAAATATCAAAATAGCACGCAAATTTCCACCAACCACCTACCTCTGTAAAAAAGGATGGCGATAAATTTAAATGCTATGATGAGTGACTTAACGAGAGGAGGAGAGAAAATTTTGTTAAATTAACAGTTGAAGAATAAAATCTATCTAACATAATAAATAATTTTTTGTTAGTAAATTTAATAAATTTAATTTGTACTGTATAAAAACGAAAAGTATTGTAAAAATACTTGACTCAACACCCTCTTGACCGATCTACTACCTGGTTTATGGACGCTTTCTTATAAATTTTTTTATTTGGCGAAGTTTTGTATTTTTTCCATGTTTGTAAGTAATTTTCCATTTGATAACATTAGCAAATGTAGACGAAATTAAATAGTCAGCTGATCAGAATGTAATTCTCAAAGTTCACTATTTTACGTCTTCCCATTGTACGTAAGGTGGGTGAACGAGATAACAAAGACACAGTTAAATTACTTAATAGTGATAAAGCCACTCTATGAAAAAAGTTGAAAACTAATTTTCAATATCAACTGTAATTCTTTGTATTTATTGTGAAAATTCTCACCAGACAGTTTTTGTTGCCGGTAATAAGAAAACGAGTCGCCCTTGGCAACAAATTTATCACCGCAAATATCGCCATTGCATCGACTTCTTATTACCAGTCGTTCTAAAATGTCCGCCGAAGGCAACTCTCCTAGTCGACACATTTTGTTACTGCCACAAGAACTTGATAAATTATCTCCAAGACAATATTTGCTCTTTTAAATAATTCATGTATTTTTTATTTAAGATTAAAATTATAAAATGAAATCAAATATTTCCCTCGCTATGACGCTTCCTTTTTTTTTCTATCCTATCTTTGGCATAAATTAGATGCTTTTGGAGAATAGTATTAATCCGAAAGTCATCTGAGTTTGGAAAATTTTGGTAACATATTTCTAAAATTAAACAAAAGATTAAATTTAGGACTTAAGAAATTTGACTGCTAGACTTCATATACCTTTTATGACTGTCACCGCAAAATTACCAAACAGCGCCGGTTTCTGCTTTGTACCCTTCCATGAAAATTTTTGCGCCAAATTATCTGTTAATACAGCTTTCATGACAGATCGCAGAAAATTAGCAAGATCAGATGCATCGAGCCGTAATAAAAATGTTTTCTGTAAAATAATTAAACAATTGCTACATACATATGCATGTAAAATAAATAAGCTTTTTTTTACATACGAATTCATTTAGGACCGATTCCTTATCCGCTAGTTCCTTAACAAACTTTTCGAAGGCTGCTTTCTCATTGAAGGGCATGACAGGAAGGTGAAAAGACTTTTTAGTGCCAGGCTGAATGCTTTTTAATTGGCGAACCTCGTTCCTTAATGACAAAACCTCTTTGGATTCTTAGGGATTTCACCTCGGTCAAGATTAAATGCATTGAACCTTGTACTGAAAAGGATTCTAGAGAAAAATTTAAATTACGAAATTCCTAATGTGAAATCTTGGTTTGAAGGGAACAATCAATTTATTTTACAATTTATGCAGAAATATTGGTATTGTCTTACCGTCATCTTTAGTTGCGCAAAAGATTTCATTTTCCATTGCTCACTTAATTAATGGTATAAATTTTATTTATTTTTTTATAAATATATTTGTTTCACTGCTAACTGAAAGTGTAAGGAAAAGAAATTGTTGTTTATGATGAACTACGGCAATAAATCGGCGAGTTGCCTATTTGTTGCCATTGATGATTGTTGCCTATTTCTCGTGTTTAGCAAGAGAAGTTTTCCTTAATGTGTGTGTTTATTTGCTTTTCAGTCAGCTGTCTACTTTATATCACCTTATTGAATTCGCCGTAGCTAGCAAGAGCTTTGTCGAAACTTAGTGCTTTCTCAATAGCGACATCTTTTGGAGAAATTAATGAAAATATGTATTGTGCTGCCACATGGAAGTAGTTTAGTATAGGACACAGTTTTGTTGGTGAGTGCTTGGCATTGTAAAATGTTTAAATTTAGTTCAGTCTGGTAATGAAGCTCATTGCTTTTGAATGTTGTTATTTATATTTGTGTTTAGTTAAGAGTTAAGAAAAGGCATTTGACCTTGACGCAAATTTAAATATATTGATTGAAAAATTAAATGAAGACCGTTAATCGTATCTCAGGCAATTAGCACTGATCGAAGGGAGTCCTTTAATGTGTCCAAAGATATGTAAAAGTTTATGAAAACGCTTGTGTCTAACCTATGACTTCTTCAACTAAATGCTTGATTATTTTTAGTTGCGGAGCTTAAGGTACAAGATATAATTCTTTAGTCAAGCACGAATTCGCCGTTAGTCCTGCATTCACCAAATTAGACAAAGATGCAAAGCGCAGGGAACGAGGATTACACGATTTATTTCCAGTCATTGTAGATAATTTCGTCTATCTACTAACACCATTAACAATGCCAGCCTGGCAATCCAACGCAAAATTAATTCTACCAACAGACGCTACCTTTGACCTAGTAGACAACTGAAAAGTAGAGTCCTTTCTCGACAAACAAAGAATAAAATCTCTACAATTCACTCGCCTTGTCTATGGTTCAGTGGCGTGGACGTGGACAACATCCAATGAGATGGCTTTGAGGGTCTCCGATAGAAAGGTTTTACGGAAGATTTATAGACCTCTGCGTAAAGGCGGTGGCAAATACCGAAGACGACGGCATGATGAGCTGTATAAGATATACGACGACATTGACATACACGTAGTTCAGTGACTACGGTTAGGTCAGGACTTTCGGATGGATGAAAACACGCTAGCTGTGAAAGTATTTATTGGAGTAGTCTCTGATGAAAGTGGAGTAAGAGGAATACCTCCAACCCGTGGCTTCTCCAATTGAGGCCGAGCGATTAAAAGAAGAAACGAAACTATTGTTAAATCCGGCTATAATTACGTAAGCGGTGCCAATGTCAAAGAAAAGAATATCTAAGTAGCTTTCTCTTTGAAAACGAGGGCTTTGTAGGCAAGAAGCTCATGTGGAGATCTTGAAAGTTCATAGGATAATGTCGTTGGACTTAGAATACCTGGCTTGTCAGACTTTGTAAGTTCCTCCAATTAAGTCTTCGAGGGAGCTTCTGTTAAAAGCCAGGTTAAAAGTAAACTTTGATAAAAGTCTACCTTAAAAGTCTCGATCCTCAACATTACTGGATATTCAATACATATTTACTAAGATGAAAAATTCAAATTTTCTTGTCGCTAAAGTCATTTGGCGCCAACAGTAGCCGAGTGGGTAGGGTTCGAGTCATGCTTTGACCAAAATTCAAAAACTAATTTTTCTAGCCCTCTGTATTTGTCATCTAAAATAAAAAAAAAATTTCATAAAAATACATCGGCCATTCGGATGCTACTTAGAATAAAAAGTTGGTCTCTCTATTTGTTGGTATAATTTCAAGACGACCAAATTTGAGGTGTAACTGGACCAATTATATTAAATAGGTATGTATGTAAAATCAAATTAATATTAAAAATACAAATATTTTTCTATAAAAATGCTTAACATTCAATTATTTTCGGCAAAACGGTCACAATTTGTTACGTGTTTCTTCTACTACCGATAGGCAAACATTTCTTAAATACTACCCCTACAAGTTTATTTAAAATCCGACAATATAACCGCTATTCTAATTAACTAAATACATTCTCAGTTGATAAACGTGGTGAAAAGTACAAGTAAAAGGACATGGTTGCGAGTAAAATGAAAGCACTATGTGTGCATACTTTTTGGCGCGTTGACATATACTACTCATGTAGGTGTGCGAAACAAGTTGAAATTTATGAATGCAGCGATTGAGAATGTATGAGTGTTTTTATTTCTATTTTGCGTTTTTTATGACCGCTTATACTCGTACATAATAGATATCTCTGTATGTGTGTGATCATTGTGAGAAAATATGGCATGAATAACTGCACGCTGCGCTGTCAAGGATGTTGGTGGCATGAACACAGAAATAATGTTTGGTTATGCAAAGGTAGCCAACAATAACTTTATTTGTACAATATATACATATACACATTAGGGAGGGTAAATAAGTTGGGAGAGGTGGTTTTCAATACAATTGGAATTATTACAAGTGGAATTATTATTTATACGGTATTTATATATAAATAGATTTAAATAAAAAAATATATATCTATAATTAATTTATTTTATTTTTATATTTTTTAACACATTTTTTGCCAAAGTATGACCATTAAATACTAAATTTAAATATTAATTAAGAACAAAAGTTTGCTTTTTAAATCTCTTAATCGAATTTCAAAATCATTTTCGTTAAATTAAAATCTCTAAATTATTTTGAACCAGTCTAATATATATGAAAACCTCTATATTTCTACATGCACTATATATTGAAGTATACTCACACTCTGAAAAAAAAAAAACACAACCACGGTAAGGTAATAAAAAATGAAATATTACCGCTATTCGGCATGCCATGAAAATCGGATAACATATTTTATGCGAAAAAATATTATTTATTACACACAGAGGGTGCAACATTTCACATTGGTGGGCGCGCATCACACCAACACCACCAGAACTGAATAAGAAAAAAAAAAACAAAGTATGTATGTGTATATGTATATTAACTTCAGCTGGGGAAAACAGCATATCCATGATTTCCAGCAGCACTTTTTTTGGCGGCAGATTTGCAATTTTCTTTGTCGCTCCTCAATTCTTGCTGGATTGCTCACTTGCCAGTTTCTCACCCAATTTTATACACTTGCGCTATGCATGCCACACTTTGACGGTAAATTTCCATATTTTTATGTATACTTCAAGAGTCTAACGAGCCTCACATGGACATCCAAAGTGTTACCAAATTCTTTACATACGACCAAAGCTATACTACTATACGCCTCGTTACTCGTTTTGACCCTTTATGCATTCCTCATTGAAGGTCCTGCAACAACACGGGGCACTCACAGATTACGTGCTCCACAGTCCCCACATTCCTGGCATTTCCAGCACTCGATGCACTCTATCTCTACCTCAAACCTAAATTGAAGCCACGTGACACCAACTGGTCATGGCCTGTTAATAGTCTTCTTTCCTAGTAATATTTAGCAAATTTTGCCTCATAAGCTTTGGCAAATAATTTTCGCATTCTACATGCCTTAGCTTGTCCCAAAAGACTCTTCACCTAGCGAAACAAGAAAAGTATGAACAAGCTTTACTTCTCTGAATGGGACTGGTAAGTCTATAGTTCTGTTCTAAAATGAAACTATCTTTAACCAGAAATTCTGTTTTCTCTACACTGCGACACGACAATCCTCATTGCATCAGCTGTTCTTTTGACTTTGCCGAAAACCACTAGTTCTGCTTACAGCTGTACGTAGGGAGCTTGCAATGCTGTCCCCCAGTTCCCTAAAATCGAGCTGATGAATGCTCTCAGAGAGCAGGAGTGCAAGTGGAGTAGAAATAGTTTGGCTGTCTGTAGAGATTACAGCCCCTTTATGTGGAAGCTTCCTTGGATTTGTTAACGAGTGGTCATAGTCGATACGGAGCGTACGTACGTCAAAAGTACTGGAGGTATGCTCTAACGATCTGGTTGCGAGTTTTCCAATCCAGACACAGTGAAGTAGCTTGATGGATTTCCTTGTACTGGAATCTAAAGTATTCCCAAACTCTAATAAAACGCATCATCCCGGTCACATTGTCTTCGCTACCTTCAGTGCAAGCATGCAAATCAACGATATGTTGGAAAACTTCTGTGAGTAGTTCATCCACCGGGGCGACTCAGTCTCTCTCCTACTACGAATACGACACCAAATGTGCGCTCTTTTACATTGTGGCTGTAGTAAATGTAACAAGGACTAACTCATATCCGTCCTTGTGCTTTTCATCGGACTTCTTGCACGGCGGTTATGTCTGGCCTTAGTCTTACAAGCGCAACAATCAGCTGAGCAGAGGCACCTTCCCCATAAAGTTATCGGGCAATTCAGGTGCATGCCCTTAAATCATAATAAGTTTGCTGTGGGCATCATCAGAGATGTGGTATCTCATCTGAGGCACTCTTAAACTTTTAATTGGCGCACAACCTCGCTAGGCGAGTAGGTTCAAATTTTGCACATATTTATACAGTGAGCCGCTGACTTAAAAGATCGACGCCCGCTCTCAGCCACACCTCTGGTGAGGAGATGCTGCAGCTAAATTTCAGCGAACCTTTAAAATAAATATATCGCAGTGGCTCCACTGAAGCTTTCTTTCTTTTAGCCGTGACTCAAGGCTCTACATGGGTTGCCTACTTAGCCCTTCCTAAAATCTTGTTTTATTGATATTAAGGTTCAAGGCTTTACATTTAGACAGAGTATATAAGGTCTACTCAGTTAACGGTTATATTTAATGGGAAAAAATTTTCCGGATAGATATGGACATATATATATCAAACTCAATGGAATTACGGGACAAATTTAGCTATGCCTGCCTGTTCGTTCCTCCGTCCCCCCGTCCGTCAGTCTATGTACACGATATCTCTAGTAAGGATTGAGATATTTTAATGAAATTTGGTTCACACATACCTCAGGTCATAAGTGCTGACTCTTAAGAGAATGGTTAAAACCGGACCAAGTCCGAACGGCCACCTTCTATATAAGAGCAATTTTTCAAAGTAAAAAAATCGTGATAATTCAGTAACTATATTGGTTAGAGACGCTAATATTAAAGTGAAAAATACGAGGGATGCAAATAAGTTTCGGGTGGGGCGACACCATTATAGAGAACCCTTCACTTTCCACCAACATCCCTTGCCTCAAGATCGAATATTTAAGGCACTAATCAACAGAACTCTTCTGCTACTCTTCACGGGGAGTAATCCATCCAAATTGGCTGACATAAGTCCAGAAATAGACCAGCCTCCCATAAAACAGACTGTCTAATTTGGATTGATATGTGGACTTAATATAAATATCAGCCGAGTATATAAAGTTCGGTTCCAACTAAGTTCAAGTGCAAGCTCCACCTAGGGCTGAAGGACCATCGAGATACCATTGTGGTGCACTTACTATGTTCTCCAATGTATGAGCTTGATCCCAGGTCCAAAGCTGACTAGAGACGCGTTTTTTGGCACTGAAGTTTTTCAAAAACGCCAGTTTTTGTTTCTCTTCTGACCACTCTTGATCTCACTGAAGCTCATATTTCTCTCCAGCAAAGTACTCAGTCTCAAATAATTCTCTCTCCATGTACAGGTACTTTCAATCTATTACAATCGACAAAAAAAGGGGAAAAATTACACAAAATCGATCACCAGCTCCGATCACGTTAGTAGAAATGTACATATGTAATACTAAATAAAAAAATTCCCAGTTCATATCGATTTCAAAGCCTTTTATGCGACTACATTTAACTTCAACACATTATTATTCTGTTTCTTTTATTTTCATGCTTTTTTGTTGTTATCCCCAACGTTTATTGCTTAGTTAGTGTGCGGTTTTTGCCACATTCCTGCCACCATTTGTGGCATTTAGTTGTCTCTAACTTAACGATATATGTACGTACGTGGACATGTTTAAATGTATGCAAGTTTATTTTACTACAATTGTTGTTATTATTGTTGTTGTTGTTGTTATCTCATGTTACATATTTGTTGTTAATTTTTTCCCCCCCATTACTCCACATAACCAGTCAGCAAAGCCAAATGGACGGAGACTAACCAACAATTTAAGCTTCACCGACATCATTTGTGCAGTTGTACATATAGGTATATGAACATATATACATATGAGTTTGTGTGCTTGTCGTATGAACATTGTAACAATTTGTTAGCAATTACATGTCAATGATTTTGTTTGCATATATTGAATTGTATGGATTAGTTTGTGTATAAAATTTGTTAATTGTTCACCTCGTTTTCATGTTATGAACACTTTTTTTGTGCGAATCGATTGTTGTGTGGTTGTTGTGTTGTTGTTGTTGTTGTTCGTGGTGTTGCATTTATTGTTAACAAAATGCTTGTTAGTTTATTTAACGAGCTTAGTTAGTGTACGCTAAACTCTATGGTAATTATAGGGTGTTCTAGAAATGTGTAAATATATATGTGGAAGTGTGTGGACATCTATTGTTTGTGATAAATATGTATGGTTATATATGTTCAGAGCTACCCATTTTGCGGTTTCGAAAATAAACGTATATAAATTCTTTATTATAGAGTTTCAACCTCTATATGTGCTAAACTACATCATTCAACTTGCTAATTCTCACAAACTTCGGTTCGTTTGAGTTAATTTTCGACCACTTTTTGACACATATTTCGCGGTAAATCAGGCATAACTTGACTAATTCTAATTTTCAAGTGCCCAAGAGCTAAAGGTTTATCCGCATAAACTCATAAAAGAAAGTTCAACGGTGTCAAATCCTACGATCTCGGGAAATTTCTCTAGCAATAAAGCCATACTCGCTCGTGTTGTGTGGCATGTGGCACCATCTTGTAGAAACCACATATTGTCCAAGTCGAGTTCTTCAATTACAGGACATAAAAGTCGATTGTCATATGACCATAACGCTCCGAGTTGACTGGGAATTTTCGAAGCGTCAAATGCGACGCTTTTCCTTCTTGACGTATCCCTCGAGTGAGAAATGTGTTATTGTTCAAGGACCCAATTCGCCTTAATGTGTAGTAAGAAAGTCCCAGCTCTTGAGAATGTCGACAAATAGAGATATTTGGGTCTTTCACTTACAGTAATGATATTTGAGGGCGGACGCGTAAAACGATGATGGATAGGTCTTACAATATCACTAACCAAATCAGCCTCTCCAAATTTCTTTAAAATTTTACGAAATGCTTGAGTAGTTGGACGATTGTGAGCGTCATAATCTTCTCTTAAAATTGTTTGTAGTAGGTGATTAAGCGGTCTATTTTCATTTATACCTGACTTTTAATTAAAACATTACTACAGTTTTACAGCTCCGTATTTTTAAACAACGAAATGGATAACCCTACATATGTATATGTATATGGTATATTGTGATTTTTTTTTCATATTAAAAATGAGAACAATATAGTTCATCTAAGAACATGAAATTTGGTATTCTACACTCATATATTGATTGATACTGAAAACCATCAAAATTTGACAGCTATACATATAGCTCCCATATGAACGATTTGTACACATTTGAAGATTTGGGTAAAAAATCAGCGGTGGTGAAGCCCACGATCTTAGAGGCCACATCACAGACCCATGATGCGAGATCATGCGCTCACTAAAAGTTTCCTTGAATAAATTGATATTTTCGTTGGCTGTATGACAGGAAGCGCAGACTTGTTGGAACCAAATGTTATCCACATCAACATTCTCCAATTGACTGCAATATTATGGTCAGGTCCATTTTTGAATGAAATATGGGCCCATTACGCACGCCAAACACTTTTTGATGATGAAACGGGATCTCAAAAATTGCTTGTTAATTATTATCACTCTAAATGAGGCAATTTTACTTACTAACGTAACCATTCAGCAAAAAACTAGCCTCATTGCTGAACAAAATGTTCTTTTGAAAATCGGGATTGGTGGAATTTTCGTTTCTGGCTCATTTACCGAATGTGCGCGGCGCTTAATGGTCGTTTGGCTTTAATTCTCACACGAATAACATTTTGTAAGTCCGAAAACCAAGATCTTTCTACCAAATCTTCTATAAAGTGAATGGGCACAGCTCCATTTGTTGCGCGCGATTGCTGATGGACTCATTCGGGTCTTCTTTAATGCTTTGTTCCACAGCAGCAATAACGTCCTCGGTCCTCACTATATAGCGTCTATGAGGATTCGCTTTATCCTCTAGAGTAAACGTGGTGCAAAACCGATCCATGGTTGCTCGAATTGCCGACTCTTTTAGGCCATTATGCCGACCGAATATTGGACTCAGCACGCGATGCTTCGCTCGAATCGCACTATTATTTTTGCATGATTTGCAAACGTTGTTCCGAAGTACATAAGTCTGTTCATTATGAAAGGGTAAGACAAACTGAGTATAAATCTAGTAACAGCTGTCAAAAACCAACTCCGAAAAAAGTATTTCCTCATAGAATTCTTACCTAAAGAAACACATTAAATGTAAATATTGAGATTTTGCAAAAATATGAGATACAAAATTTTTATTTAGTTTAATTGTTTTTAAAATTACATTAATCTCGGCATGCACATACACGTATACTTAGTTCATATAGTAGTCGTAGACCGAACAACATCCAAAAGTTATAGAAAATTGATTTTTCAAAATGCGATCATCCCTCGGCATGGAATGTGAAGCCCTACAAATGTATCTCTGGCATGAAATAAAAGATTCTTAGAAAAATCCATCGGTTGTTCGGAGGCGCCTTAGAATAAATTGCAGTTTCATTTGTACACCTCAAATGATAGTGCCAACTATTATATTCTTCTACTCCCGCACTAAATACATATCTTCATTTTGACAATAGTTCTAAGTGTCTGACAGCGTTAGTTTTGCAGTTGGGTCACCCTGTTGTCGTACCACTTTCTATATATCTAACTGTTCCCATAAGAAAAATACGCACGTGATAATTTCGACAGATTTTAGTGAATTTTCGCGCGATGGTATTTAATTATATTTATCGGCTTAAGTTCACTTATAAGTGCGATTTTCGTTTTTTAATTGATACAAATTAACACTAGCGTGCAAAAATTTCACAATCTTCATTTTGAGAGGTGTTGTTGATAAACTGTGATGTTCTCATTTAATAAACACGTCCAATTTTAAGTACTAGTGTTGATTTTATAAATTAGACAAAACAAAAGCAGCCTGCAATAGAACATCGGTCGATTGTAGCTATCCGCTTTAAGAATTGCCGAAAGTGATAGATTTGACGATCTTCTACGCGAGAGTACCCATTAAGATCAAAAATATACTCCAATATACTCCCAGCATTGGAGCTGTTGAAAAACTGTTTTTACTTAAGGGAAGCGATAGTGGTGGACATCCTGGATAGGTATAGGCTGGATGATTCTCTTTCAATTTGCAGTTCTTAATCTTGGCACGAAATCACGAGTGAAACTTCAGAGAGGGGCTTTAGTCTCCGCAACTGTGATCTTGACAAACCGATTACCAACCCGCTTATACTTGAGATTTGAAAAATAGTTTATCTTAAAAACGAAACTGCTTGGACTGAGACATGAACTTAAACTCAGAAAAAGCAGAGGTCTGCCTCTTCGGCAGGAAGATAAAAACTCATCACTTTAACTCATTGTCTTTAAGAAGAAATATTGTAATTTCCACCAACTCGGTCAAGTATCACCATATAATTCTCGAAAAAATATCCGAATAGGATTGAACATATGGAAAGCAAGACCAGCAAAACGCTTAGAATTAGGAGTTTCCTCTGAAGTATAATGGAGATAATTATTTTGGAATAGAAATCTTCCTTTAAATCAGACCAATTAATACATAATATAAGTGATTTATGAACCATTGCTAATGGTTAGCTGGTCTAGACAATTGAACTTGACTGTGAAGAACATGGAAGCGCACAATAATGTTTAACAGAACTCGGGCTAAACCTACAAAGAGGCCTTCTGCTAGGTGCCAGCCTCCTACCGGTGTAGGAGAGAATGGGCTGCAGGTAAGGCGAAGTTGGCCCAGAAGCAAGATTTCTCGTCACAATAACCATTGTAGCTTCAAACTCAAACTATAACAAAAAGTAGAAATGGCTAAGAGTTTATCGCTTGGGTCAAAAGTCAAACGAATGTAAAAAGTAACACACCTTTCAGTGCCAATACGCACAGAAGAGGACGATACGCTGAAGCACTACCAGCCTTCAACCTATTGAGACGTCTTATCTTCTACAAAGCTCAAGCCTTGTGGGAGAATAGTATACATGGGCTGGAGAAATTAAAACAATTCATCAAATAGAGCGTAATGTAAACAAACTTAATGTCTTGGATTCTTTTAAATTAACTAACAAAGTAAATATTATATTACAAAACTAAAAAATTATTATGTGAATGTAATATCGACAAATCGGCAAGCAATAACAGGTGTTATTTTGATATTCAAAGATAAATGGAGTTTTTTGCCATAAGCCATTAATAATGGAAAACCATATCCGCGAAAAAGTCGCAACGGTTACGCTTACAGGACCATATTTTTTTGTTGAAATTTTCCATCACCAAATCACAAAGTGGCCGCTGTATGCTTCCTATAGCTTCACGAATTCCAACTTTGAGAACTTGATTCGACTTTGACCTATTGGCATACGCCTTATCTTTCACCTGACCACCAAGGAAGAAGTCGCAAGATCTCGATGGTCCATTGCGAAAACCTCCTCGAGAGATAACACGGTCCGGAAACTTAAACTTAAAAGATCGTTGGTTTCGCTGCTTGTGTTTTCACGTAGCGCCGTCTTGTTGAAAGTGAACGTTATCCAGATGACTCGTCTCCAATTCAGGTCATACAAAATCATTAATCATCTTTCGATAACACTATACTTTCACCGTAATTGTCGAAAATGTAAGCTCCACTGACTCCGCCGAACCATAAACCGCATCAAATAGTTATACATTCAGGATGTAGAGGCTTTTCACCAATAAATCTTGTTCGAGCCCCAGATGCGACAGGTTTGTTTATTGAGGTTTGTTTTTGAGCTATAGAGGTGAAAAGAGGACTCATCAGTCAAGATATTTCAATGAAAATCCGGATCATTTTCATGCATTTCAAGGACTCAATCTGTAAAGACACGACGTTGTTGATGATCTTATTGTTCAGAAGTGGAATAGTTTAATGGAAGAAAGATTATATCACATTATCGATATTTGTATATTCAATTAAAATAAATAATTAAATAAAAAATATTGAAAAATACTCTTAAAAATTTCCAATTTAATTTGATCGTAAATAAAGCATTCCCATGACTAAGTTTACTGAATAAATCAACAAAAATTTTTACGAGCTTACGAAGACAAAGTCATTAAAAAGCTTTCAGCAAACAGATAAAAGTCAATAATAATTTTAAAAAATTAATTAAAGTCATCAAATAGTCATAAACTTTGCACATACATATGTACAGTAATAACAAAATTCAAACATCAAGTATTTAATTATGTAGAAAGCTTTTTCACACTTGCTAATTTTTCCACACTTATCGATTAACCCACTTCAATGACTGTGGCCAATATAACCGGCTATGATTTGTGTCGTCTATCAATAAAAAAAAAAAAAACATTTCAATACGAGTATTTCAAGCACAAAACGCTTCTACGTAAAACATTTGAAAGATTTGTTGTATGCCATTAATTTTGGCAACATGTATTTTTTGGCTTATCAAAATTAAATGCTTTGCTTTGACAAAGCGTACCGGTTTCGGGGTACATTTTAAAAACTGCATTTGGTGTATTTGTTAAAAGGCTAAACTTTGTTTTTTTTTTTTTATTTGTAATATGTGTGCATACATACCGCCGCTTGCTTAGTTTGGTATCAAAGCCAGCTTGCCGACTACCGGCTGCCAACTGTCACTTTTACTCGCCACATGCCAACACATACCAAATGCCACATATCGAAACATAACAGCGGCAAACATGTCAATTACACGTCCACATGCAGACTCAAATCAAATTTACGGTGACGCCAACGGACCACGGCATGTACGAGTGCACAGACGTGTGTCCGCGTGTATGTGCTCGTATGTATGTAAATTTCCAAAAGCAGTTTTGCATAGTCGAACGGTTGAGTTTGCGCACAAATTATCTGGTCATGTCGGCCGAACCAAAACATGGCCGTCAACTAAGTCAGACACTTTGCCCGTTTGTTTTTTTGTCAGCTTCTCTGCTCGCCTGCTCCAGTCAGCCAGCATCACGTTGTGCCAATGTGCCGTTTCGAGGCAAGCGAACGTTACAGTCCGTTTCAGCGAGCAGGCAATTTATTTTGACTTTTACGAGTTGCGTCTCGTCATAAATTAAAACTTTAGCAAATTTAATTTGAGGTGAGTAAAAGCAACAACAAAAATAAAGAGCAGAAAATCCTTTAACAACAACAACGAGCTTAATTTAAATGTGGCCTTAACAGCCGCAAAAGTTTAACCACGCGGCCATGCCACAAGGCAGGCGGGCAAGGCAATACACACAAGCAATAAGCCAACCAATTAACCAAACGCTTAAAGCCACCAACTATGTGGATGTTGTTGCAAGTTAAAATAAAAAAAAATTTAAAAGAATTTAAAAAAAAAATTTAAAAAAAGACTTAAAAAATTTAAAAAAGTTAATAAATATAAAAATAATCAAAAAATAATAATTAAAAAAATTAAAAAAAGTAAAGAAAATTATAAGAAAATAATAAAAACAATAAAAAATTGTAAAAATATTTTTAAAAAAAATTTCAAAAAAGTATAAATAAATAACAAAAAAAATATATAATATTGCACAAAATACATCTGTCCACGGCCGGTAATTCAGTCGCGTTGGGTAATTAATAATTGACTATAAAATGCTGTTTTTAAGCAATAAAAAACTGCACACATTGTAATTGAATAAATGTATATAAATCTATTTGCAAATATGTACATATGTATACTGCTAGATGCAGCCACAGTCATGCAGGAGCGACAATCACGCGTTGTTTAGGGCAAGTTGACCGACCAGCGACCAGAGCCACCACTCAACATGGTCAGTGATTAATTTCAGTTGTATGCCACTCATTGTTGTTATTGTATTTGTTGGCTTAATATGCACTCTACATAACGTGCAATTGGACTGAATGAAATATTATAGGCTTTTCACGAGCAGTTGCCAGTGTTGAAGTTGTGAAGATTTATAATTTCGCGGCGAAAGTATGGCAGTTTGAAAGTTTGGTTTCGCGTTGGTATAGTTTGGAGTAGCTTGTAGAGTTGGAGATTATTAATGGGGTAAAGTGAACTCGGAAAATTGAAATTAGCATATTGCAAAGGAGACGCTGATTTAGTGGCATGAAATCGCGCCAAGAGGACTGAAGCTGCTGTAGGAGCGCACAATACATAGGAGGCTGAACTCGTTGGACGTAATAAGCGGACTCTTGTGATTCTGTTTTCTCCGCACTGGAGAGGATAACGCAGCGCAGCGGTCTGCTAGGCAGTGGGTTAGGCAGACGAATGTTCTTCTATGGTCAAATAAGTAGTGCACCCACACATTCCCTGGGCTTCACGTCACACCGGACAGTCAAAACTTTTAACTTGTAGAGAAAAAAGACCTGTCTTGAAGCTAGAAACGACATTAGCAACAATATCAACCTCGAAACCTAGTACATAAGCAGCCTCCAAGCTCTATATTTCATCGTCCTTTTTGTCACTGATCAAATTCTACTGCGAAAGTTCAAAATTTAGGAGTAAAAACGTCTATCTTGGAACCGAAATCAAAATCAACAACAATGTCAGCCTCGAAATCCAACACAGAGGCAACCTTTCCAACAGTTTCTACATCAGACTGAGTACGAAATTATCAAATTCCTTAAGTAAAGACCGAATTCTTCAGTTCTTACATCAAAGCCACAGCAAACGGTGTGAGTCGATACTTGACGTTTTCGAGAGAAGTATATAGGGATGTGGCACTTTCTTCCTATAAAAAAGGTTGGAGCTCTGGAGCCTATAATATTGTCAAACCCATCATATGGTATAAGACCTTGCCCTGTTCCCAACTAGATACCTGGGATTTATTGTGCCGTATGTCCAGATACTCCATATGACAGGTGCAGGCGAAACACCTAGTGGCTAGCACCGCTGTAAGCTAGTAAGAGTCACCTTGTTTTTTTGAGAGTGAAAAATGTACGAGTATGTGTCCTTAGTAAAAATATTGAGATAATGATGCTTAAGTTAGGTTATTACCTCTGTGAGGGCAAGCACCTGGGCGTGATGCTGAATCACCAATCAGTAATTTTCTGGATGATGGTTCCTCTAGATCTAGCTCTGCCCAACTTCCCATACAGTTCAGCGCTACTGGAGAACAGTGTACAAAAACTGTCACATCCTAATCTAGGGTATAACGGGGACCTCATTGGATGATTTGCAATGAGCGGTCCATTTCGGCTGTATTTTAATGTAGCATTCCTGAGAACGGGTTGACTCAGAAGCAAACAAAGACAAGGAAAAGAAACAAAAGAGGAAGTGACAGGAGGTCGCCTATCAGAGTCACTAAGGGAAGCGTAAATAATGATGACTCCGCTGAATGCAGTATAACCTCGGAGATCACAACAAGAGTAAAAGAGCTTTTAGCTAAGTCTCCTTCGAAGGAGACTTAGGATATGGTCGATAGAAAAACGTGGAACAAAGAGACAAAGAAAGTCATAACGCAATACAGGACCGCTCTGGTGTGGTAGAGATACATGGTATGAGCTCGTAGGACACATTTCGTGGGTGAGTGCTACAATACCGTCAATCCGAAATACATTTATAACATCGAAGAGAGACAACCGAAATGCGAATTTAAGAGGTAACGTTTGGGAGAGTCCAAAAATCTCTTCGGTAAGCGACAGAGAAGCTCCAAAATTGGCGACAAAGTTGAAAGGGTTGCAAAGCATGGCGACGAGAGGCCATCTAGTTCAAGGACAGCTAATTTGGGATAAGTTGGGCCTAGGTTAGATCAGGTTTGTTAGGAAGGATTAGGTTATACTGGCTACCTGCTGCATTTTACGTAAAACTGTTGGCATATATGGATGGTTCTATTTAATTCAAGTTAAAGTAGTCGACAACGCTTTTCGTGAGGTTTAATAGTTTCGAAATTTCCTCTGGTCATTGAACTGCGAACCTTAGAGAAGGTCGAGCAGAAAGAGAGTTGATGTTCCAATGTCTCTTTCATGTCTACCTCCCTGCGATTCCGATAAGTCTGACAGTCTGATAGCTTAAGCCAGAATATATATTTTTTTTAATTAAAAGAGTACTTTCTTATTGGTGATTTATGTGTAGCAGTTGACGCAAGTTGGAAACTACTATTCACCTGGGAGTGACCAGAAACGATTCTTCCTCAAGTATAAACTGTTCACGAATTCCGGTCTTAGATCAAGCGTCTTCTGGGGAAAATTGAGCAGACGAACCTTCTCTCTGCGGTTGCGTATAGGGTTTGGAAACCTACACAAAAAAATTCTGCTTCAACGCAAATAGTCTCGGATGAAAGATCCCATCTGTGACAAATATAAATTCGATTACTATCGTGAATTAAGCATACACGTATGCCGACCAAGTACGTTCGTCTAATTATATTACCTCAAATCAACCCAGCAGTCCTGTAGCGCATTTATTAGTCTTCAAAACCCACTACAATAACATACTCGTACCATATAGGTAGTCAATGGTTTGTAAAGTCAGTTTATAAAGTAAGTGTAAATTACTTATCGCAGATTATTATTATTTCCATTTTTTCGTTCATAAATTTGAACACCAACAAGCCAAATGGTCACTTAAATATTTTTCGCTCCTTTTTTATTTTCAAAGTTTTATTACTTGCAAAATTGTTTTTGTTTTTTTTTCTGTTTTTATTTGCATTACTCGAAATCGCACACTGACAGCTGTTAAGTCAAATTGCGGCTTTATAAAATTTCATATACTGGTATGTACTTTATTTTGTGCCAACGTATTTTCCTATCTAAACTGACAGTCGAGGTTAAAGTTGATGATTATGTTGACAGATTATTTTTGTAGCTGTCACACAAGTGTAAAATTGACATAAATACGACGACAGGAGAATGCCGACGGGGCAGCTGGCTAAATAAGCTGCACTATGCATGTATTTACATACAATGAATAAGTAGATTTACATGTATATATGTATAGGCAAATGGTCAGTGAGGTAAGAGGTAGTACGCGGTGGTAAGTGGAGATTTAAAGTTAAGCACAGTAAAAAGCATTGAACTGAAATTAAGCACAAATGTAAACGACTGAGGTGCATATACATACGAGTATGTATGTACCATATGTATATTTGCCTAGTAAAAATAAATTGAAATCTTAATCTTATTGGAAAACCTTTTTTGCTGAACATGAATGTAAGAATTTTAATTTTTAGAATATATAATTTAAAGAAATTGTTTTTATATTTGTATTTTTTTTGATTTTACATTTTAAAGAAAATATTTTTTCTTTTGTACTCTTTTTTTTGATTTTACATTTTAAGGAAAATATTATTTTCTTTGAATTTTTTTTAATCAATATTTAAAGAAAATATTTTTTTCATTGGTATGTTTTTTTTTAATTTATGCTTATTTATGTTATTTGTTTTTTGAATTTATAATTAATTTTTTTTTTCATTGGCATTTTCTTTAAATTTATAATTTAAGAAAATATTTTTTTTGTATTTTCTTTTAGCACTTGTGTTTTAAAGAAAATACTTTTTTCTTTTGTATTTTTTATGAATTAGTAATTTATTTTGTAGAATGTATAATTCAAATAAAATATTTTTAATTTTTATATTTGTCTGAATTGATATATTAAAGAAACCATCTTTTTTTGTATTTTTTTAAATTAAAGTTTCATAGAAAATGTTTTCCTTTTTTGAACTTTTTTTTTTTTGAATTTATACTTTAAATAATTGTATTTTTTTTATTTTATACTTTAAAGAAAATATTTTTCTGATTAGTATTTTCTTTTTGATTCTATATTTCAAAGAAAATATTTTTAAATTAGTATTTCTTTTTTATTTAGATATATTTTAAAGAAAATATTTTCTTATTTGTTTTTTTTTTTATTTTATATTTGAGAGAAAATATTTTTTCTTTTGTTTTTTGTTTGAAATTATATTTTGAGGAAAATATTTTTTTAATTTGCATTTTTTATAACTATGTTAATATATTCCTTAAATATTTTTTTTATTTTTTTATTTTAAAGAAAATATTTTTTCTTTTGTATTTTTTTTTTTTCAATATATATTTTAAAGATTTTTTTATATTTCAACGAAAATATATATATGTTTTTTTCAATTTTAGTTTTTGAATTTTTTTCACTAAAAATCAAATGAGATTTTAACTTTTCTGAAAAATCTTTTATGTTGAACATGAATGAAGAATTAATCTTTTTTTTTATAATTTATAAACATTTTAAAAACATATATTTTCAACATTTATTTAAGTTTATTTATTTATTTTTTAAACAAAATGTGTTTATTTTCTATTTAAAATCTTAAAAAATAATTTTTTCAACATAGAATGTTTACCAATTTAAATGTATCTGATAAAACTCCGTCAATTTCAATAAAACAATGTACAATATAAAATGTTACAAAAAAATATTTCATAATAATTTCGCATTTGCTCCATTAGTAATTAGTTTATGAACCATGCTTTTTTTTTGCTCCATCTACATCAACAGTGCTCTTTGGCATTGAAAACGGTTATCTGTCAACGAACAACTTTCAATGGCAACCTCAAATGACAAAATGTCACCCGTTTTAAAATGAATTTACATTGTGGACCATTTAATTGCAGCATGAATTTATATATACATACAGATATATGTATTTATTTTTTTGCCGGCATATATAAATTTGCCTGTAAGCATTCTTTTTTTATATTTATTTACTAGCGAATCCTTCCGCTTGTCGTGGCGCGCCGCGCCGTTGGCAACATTTTCCGCTGTCGACATACTCGAACTGTCAAACTTCCGTTACTACTACTCGTTACTACAATAAGAGTGTCAAAGTTGCTTGTATGTGAGTTCAACTAACTAACTGCTCTCTTCCGTCTGACTTTCTGTCATTTATTTTGTTCATTTGTATACTGAGAGTCCAACAAGGTAACCACTAACTACCTTTGTTGTGGATGAATAAATAAAATTGTCGCCGTCGTTAGTGTCATTATTTAGTTGTTATTGTTGTTGTTACTTTCCTTCAACATTTTGCACTATTAAATAGCAGAAAATTATATACATAAATATGTACACGTATGTGTGCTACTAACAGGGAGTAAATACAAATATCTATACTTATATATTATCATTAGTTATTTATTTTATTTTCCACCATTTTCCTCAGCCAATAAATAAGAGCATAAATTTGTATATAAATAAATATATTTTCGTTGAAGCACAGTGGGTTGTGCCTGCTATAAATGTTATCAAAATGTAATATGAAAACAGTTTATTTCTAATATATTTTGTATTAGCTTATTTAATTTAATTTAGCGTATTTTTAGTTAATTTTATTTTGGTTACTTGATTTATCTTTATACAATATTTTAACTTTTCTCTTTTTATTTCTTTTTTATTTATTTGAATTTATTTTTCTTAATTTTATGTTGTTTTTTTTTTTAATTTGTTATTTAATTTAATTTAATATACTTTTATTTCATTTTAATAAAATTTATTTCATTTCATTTCATTTTATTTCATTATTTAATTTGTTTTAGTTTATTTTATTATACGGTATATAATTTCATTTTATTAATTTATTTAACTTAATTTAATTTAATTCATTATAATACAGTTTAATTTAATTTAATTTTTTTAAATTTTATTTAATTTAAATGAATTTATTATAAAATCGTGTAATTTTATTTTAATTTGTTTTAATTTATATAATTTTATAAAATTTTTATTTATTTTATTATATTTTGTATATTTCATTTTATTTTATTTAAGTTTATATCAATTTTTTTTATCTTATTTTACTTTATGTTATTAATGTAAATTGAATTTTATTTTATTCTAGCTTATTCTATTATATTTTATATTATTTCATTTCAGTTTTATTAAAATTTTTAATTTTTATTTAATTTCATTTTACTTTATTTTATTAAGTTAAATAAAATTTTATTTTATTTTAGATTATTTATTATATGTATATATTATTTCATTTTCTTTTATTATATTTAGTATTACTATTTTTTTACTTAATTTAATTTAATATTTTATTTTATTTAACATAATATAATTTAATTCAAATTAAATTAGCTTAGTTTAGTTTAATTTAAACTAGTTTAATTAATTTTTTTCAGTTTTGTTTAATTTAATTTAATTTATTATAGTATAGTTTAATTTCATTTTATTTCGTTTTATATTATTTAATTAAATTTAATTTTAATTTATTTACTATACTTTTTTCTTTAATTTTATTTAATTAAATTGAATAAATTTTTATTTTATTTTATTTTACTTTATATAATTTTAATTAGTTTGATTTCATTTTGTTTTATTTTAATTTATTTTAATTTGTTTTATATCATTTTATTTTATTATATTGTATTTATTAGTTGTATTTTTATTTATTTTATTTTATTTCATTATATTGTATTTAATTTTATATTATTTAATTTTATTTTATATTTATACGTTTTGTTAACTTTTATATTATTTCATTCGTTTTTTACATTAATTTATTTTATTTTGTTTTATTTTATTTATTTTAATTTATTTTATTTTGTTTTATTTCATTTTATTTTATTTTATTTATTTATTTTTATTTAATATTCTTTTATATTCTTTTATTTTATTTTATTTTATTTCATTTCATTTTATTTTATTTTATTTTATTTTATTTTATTTTATTTTATTTTATTTTATTTTATTTTATTTTATTTTATTTTATTTTATTTTATTTTATTTTATTTTATTTTATTTTATTTTATTTTATTTGAATTGATTTTATTTTATTTTATTTTAATTTTATTTTATTTTATTTTATTTTATTTTATTTTATTTTATTTTATTTTATTTTATTTTATTTTATTTTATTTTATTTTATTTTATTTTATTTTATTTTATTTTATTTTATTTTATTTTATTTTATTTTATTTTATTTTATTTTATTTTATTTTATTTTATTTTATTTTATTTTATTTTATTTTATTTTATTTTATTTTATTTTATTTTATTTTATTTTATTTTATTTTATTTTATTTTATTTTATTTTATTTTATTTTATTTTATTTTATTTTATTTTATTTTATTTTATGTTATTTAATTTTATTTAATTTTTTTTATTATTTAATTTAATTTGATTTTATTTATATTATTTTATTTCATTTTATTTCATTTTATTTTATTTTATTTCATTTTATTTCATTTCATTTTATATTATTCAAATTGTTTTCTTTATACTTTATATTATACCATTTCATTATTTTATTTAACATTAATTTATTTTATTTTGTATTAATTATTTTTTATTTATTCTATTTGGATTTAATTTTTTTTATTTAGTTTTATATAAATTAAATTTAGAATGTTTAATTCATTAACATTCTCAATTTTGTACACTCCATCTCACTGTTTATAAAGCATATTCATGTACGAGTATATATATTTATTTTACTGACACCGCATGTCCCTCTTTTCGAATTGATTGTTTCAAAGTGTCAAAGATTTCCGCTGCACAAATCCTTTTCGACTCGATTCATCGCAACGCCACGAATATCTATCGCTTTTGCTGCCATTACTATCGCCAATGCCGTTATTCGAGTTGGCACCTTCATCTGCTACTCCGCCGCCTCCGCAGTGATTGCTGTCACTGACGTTGCTTTTATTTTAGTTTTACTACGTTGCTGCTGTGCTGCCACTTTTGCTGTTGCTGTTGACAGATAACAAATTGTAGTGTTTCCTTCCTGTCGCATTTACCATTTATTACACGTGACAGCTTCCGTTCCGTGGGCGTTGTTGGTGTAGTAATTGTTCACTACTATGTTACTGCTGCTGCTACAAATAATGTTGACTGCAAACATATATGTATATGCACGAGTTTGTTTGACCTGCAAGTGTTCACTGCACGTTATTACATTGCGATTTGCCATTGTTATTGCAAGTAAAGAGTGGAATACTTACATATGTACATATGTATGTACATATGTTGCTGTTGCTACTGTTTGAATATTCTTTTTACTACACTTTGAACATGTTTTTGTTGTTGTTTTTGATATGTCCAAGTGCGCAAACAAGCAGCATAAAAGTTGCAATAACAGCGACATGTGTAACCAATGACTTTTGCCTGCCTGATTCTACGTTCTTTCCAGTTGTCGGTTGCCTTTCTGCCTCTCTCTTCGCATCAAGCGAAGCATCGAATCGAACAAACAATACTGGATTGCAGTCCACAACCCAAACGATGAATGCAATTGAATCGAATCGGAAAAGTGCTTGTAAAATATTTCGTTTGTGCTTCACGGCAACCACTGGGAATTTCGGATTAAGGGGGTCTCCTCATCAGTCAGTTTCAAAAAATCGATTTTTTTTTTTTTGCTTCAATCGTTAGAATTATTATTAAAGAATATTCTTGCAAATTTTGAGAGTCCAACTCAAACTCGTTTAGGATTTACAAATCTGAGTAGAGTCTCGCGTGGGGCAAGCGCGAGCTAAACTAAAAACTTTAAAGCCTATTTCCCGAAAACCGTATTTTTTAAAATTCCGTGCACGATTAAAAATGAACCATTAAAGCTATGTATACAAGTAAGACACCGTTTTTTAGATAATTTTATTGTCCATAGATTGAACTAAAAATATTTATTAAAAAATTTTTATTTTACAATGTTATCAACTCAATTATTCTTAGAAAAAGCACTAAAAATCGAGTACTTTTTTAAAAAAATGACAAAAATGTTAAAATTTCAACTTTCAATCACCATAATAGTCTATGATCTGCAAAAAAGCCTTCTGAACAAGGAAGTATTTCCATTTTTTGTTTCAGATAAAAATTACGGGCTGAATCATGCACGGAGTTTGAGTTGTTAATCGCGAGCTGCTGCGCAAGATTTTTCATAAATCAGCCATTTTTAATTATTTTGACATACAATAAACTTTTTTTTGTTGAATAAATATATGTTCAAAAATATGCAAAAGATCATTTGTTTCTCTTGTTGTTTTCATGTTCAAAAAAAATCCTGAAAAACCTCTTTTTTTGTAAGCTACTGATGAGGAGACCCCCTTAAGTGAGTTATGTATACCATACATACTATACATATGTGCGGAGGAAAGCTGATAAGGTAAAGCAAGTTATTGGTAAGACGGTTTCTGAAAGGAAATTTTATATTACTTCTACCATCAACATCTTAAAATAACAAAAGTATTGAGAAATAGTCTATGTATAATACAACAGATCAGGTTAGAATGTGCTAGATAATACTTCTAGGAGTTGGATCCCCGTTGTGAAGTTGTGAAGATGACCACTCCATAGTGTATGAAAAGCTTTATCCAGTTAAAAATCTGAAAATTCTCCTATTAGATTTTTTTTGCCATTCGGTCACGGTTTGAGCTCTGGTCCAATAATCAAAAATATGGGAAATTAATTTTTTTGTTTGTGGTCGCCCCTCGGCAGGGAATGTCAAGCCGTCCACGTGTATTTATGGTATGAAATAAAAGCTCCTCACATGAATCCATAGACCGTTTAGAAGCGACTTAGAGTAAATTTTAGGTTACTCAATTTTTAGCAAAAACACACACCGTAGATAAGAGGAAAAATTTGGCCGAAAATCACTTTACCAGGAGTGCTAGTTGAAATTTGTCGGTTTTTTCGATAAACACTTAATTTTCAGAGGAATTTCAAAAATTTTTTATTCAAAGTATTGACTATTGGTTTCTACACATTTCGCCCATCTCTCAGGCAAATTATGGATACCATTCCAAAAAAACTCCCATCGATGCGAAAAGGTGATAGTCGGACCGGGCGAGGTCTGGAGAGTACGGTACGATAATATTTCCCAATTAAGTGTTTTTAATGTGTCTTTCACCAGTTTAGTGGTATGAGACGGCGCGTTGTCATGTTGCAAGATAACTTTGCCATGTCTTCGGGCCCATTCCGCCCGTTTTTCGATCCACGCATGATTCAAATTGATCATTTGTTGTCCCCCGTGACAATTCGATGCAGAAAAGATTTCTTTTCGAATCGTTGAAGCAGCATTTCACAAACGGTTTTTCGATTTTCCATTTGTCTATCGTTCAGCTAGTGTGGCACCCATTTTCCATACTTTTGGATCTTTCCCATGGCTTTTAAACGTTGCCAAATTGCTCCTCGAGTCACATGTAGTGTTTCTGCCAATTTTTGTTGCGCGATTGGGTTGGATCAACATCCAATAATACCTGCAATTTCTCGTCTTCGAACTTTTTCGCTGCACCAGGATGTTCGTTGTCTGTCAAATCGAAATCTCCACTTTTAAATTGACGAAACCATGTCTCACATGTTCTAATCACTGGAGCATGTTCACCATAAATTTCTACCAGCAGCCGGTGAGCTTCAGCTGCTTTTTTCTTTGATGAAATAAGAAAAGCAACGAATGCCGCAAATGCGATTTACTTGGAACGAAACTCGACATATTCACTGAGGTAAACAAATATGACGCTATTATTTTGGCGGAATGTGACTTGCGTATTTTTGTAGGTTAATGTCAATAGAAAAAAATTACATACATACTAAATCATAGAAATTTATACATATTGCTAGCGACATCTATTAGTAAAACCGGCAACCTTCAACAAACATACCTGGTAGAGGTTACAAAGCGCTAATTAATATAAGCTTTTTTAAGAGTTAAGCCTTTCTCAAAGATAGCCTAAATGTTTTTATCTACCCTTCTATATAATTTCAAAGCTTCCTTTAGCTGCTTTAACAATTCGCTACGAACTCCAAACATCTAGAAATCAGGCACTCGAAAGTTCTACGCGGTTTTTGCTCTGGACGTGCTTAAAGGCAGACCACATGGAAGGGGGCAAATATAGTACGAAAATTATCCATTATCCATACACGTATATAACGGCGAATAAACTCATCGGTTCAAAAAGTTAGGCCTAAAGTGGAAAGCTAGTATTCTAACCTGCTACAATATCCAGATGGTTTTTGAGACAAGATTGGGTGACTCCCTAAAGGCAGCTGGAGTTCTTCATCAGCCATAGGTGGAATTTTCATTCCAATGCCACTATTGACATGCAGATAGTACGGGAAGGTGGGTATAACATTTGAGGCTTGCTTAAAAGTCGTTATAGATGGTGTCAGGGTCTCGATAGTTGCCTGACTATAGCTTAATTCAGTTCTCTAGAAAACAGAAATTTAGCTCTTATAGAGAAAGAACTTTAGTTCTTATACTGAAAAACTTTCCCGTATATGCTATAAACGCGGAACTACCTTCGTTTGGGAGTTGGTCAATAAAACACAAAGTATTTATTATTCATTCAAAATTTTTGTACCGCCCTCAATGTAGACTTCTACCGAAATAATGCTCAGGAATCGACTTCAGCTACCGCCATGAATTCTCTTAAATGCTAGAATGAGAATTGAAATTAAGACACAAAGAATACAAGGGATCCGGAAATTCAAAATATTTTTACAAGTTTTTTGAAAGAAAGGTCTATGAATTAAGCCTGGTATTAATTTAATTATGAAAATAACACCAAGCATTTCTCTATGACCGCGACCTCAAAAGCGGAGTGGTCAGCATTTTCATCTAATTGCTGTCACGCCTCGGTGGGAAATGTCACGTCCTCCGGGTGTATTTCGGACATTAATTTATTTTATTTGGTTTTATTATATTTATTTCAATTTATTTCATTTTATTTAATTTTTTTTTTATTATTTAATAAAATTTGATTTTATTTAAATTATTTTATTTCATTTTATTTTATTTTATTTTATTTCATTTTATATTATTCAAAATGTTTTTTTTATACTTTACATTATATCATTTCATTATTTTGTTTAAAATTAATTTATTTTATTTTGTTTTATTGCTTTTTTCAATATATTTTATTTTATTTTATTTGGATTTAATTTTTTTATTTAGTTTTATATAAATTCAATTTAATATGTTTAATTCATTAATGTTCTCAAATTTGTACACTCCACCTCACTGTTTGTAAAGCATGTAATAAAAGCTCTTCATAAAAAACCATCGACCGTCCGGAGGCGGTTCCATTTATAGTTTCAGACGACTAATGTTAGAAGGAAGATTGTATTGGGAGCCCCTAATTTCACAATGCAGAAAGAAGAAATTATTTTTGAACAGATTTTATTCGACCATAGTAGGTCAATGAAATGGTGAACCTACTCCAGATTATAGTTATCTATAGTGGATAGAAGGTTATTTCAGTTGAATATGTTAACGGCAAATTATTTTCCTCCACATCTCGAACGCTTTGGAATGCACTGGGCTTGAAAAGTGAATAGAGGCCATTTACACATATACCAACATACGACTAAAAAAATTTTTATAATTATTTTATGCGGGCTTTTTAACTTATTTATTCCAAGTACAAGTAGTCTCCCCAGCGATGAGAGACTAATTATATGACAAACAAGATTCTTTCCCGGCCATCTCCTTCCAAGTTCTGGACCAATCTGCCATTTTCCATTTGCATTTCAACAATTTTAATTTTGTTTTCTCAATACTTTTTTATTTACTATTTATTTATTTAAGAAACAAAATCAGAACAATTTCTGTGTATACAATAATCAATGCATTGATAAGCATCCTACTATTATTACAAATTGTAACTTAATTTATTTAAAATAAATAAACCATTATCATAATTAATAACAAAAACATAGGTATACATGCATAATTATAATATTATAAATGAAAATTTCAATATCCATTCTTGCCTGCAACTTTTGCCTTTTGCATAGTAATTTTACCATAGACATTTTCTTCTTGTCAACAAACTCCGAAGAATTATTATTGCAGAGCAACATAAATTTTCAAGCAACGATTAATATATTCAAAGTCTTGGCAATATCGAGCTACCAAGGAAAGTGCATTGAAGTAATTTATTATTGAACGCAAGTTGAGTATTGTACTCTCTTGTTATTTAAATACACATATTTAAGGAGCTTATGGGGGTAAGCATATACCTATTTATTAGTGCAAAGGGTTTCTTTAGCGGGGTTTGAATTTTAGTGGGATATTGCGAGGTTCCTTTTTTGATGAAAGAAACCGTAAAAAAAAAATTCCTCAAATGAGAAAAAACAGTCAATAAATTCAAAAACTTTTGTTTATTAAAATTCAGTTTTAACCTAACTTTCAGGTCTCTTTTATCAAGAATTGTGCCGCAAAATGAAATCTGAAACTTTTAGAGTGTAAATGATTATGGAATTTCGCAAATATCTATATGTTTGTAGAAAATTGGCGTTGTATAATCTTTAGAGCAACTTTTGACCGAGCTTCTCTGCGGTTTAAGGTGTGCGCCTACACTCGAAGGGATTGAAATTTCCGGCCGCTATCATAATTTTTTCTATTATTCTAAAAATATAAGTTCTTTAAGGCAAAGGCAGGTTGTAGTTGTCACTGGCATCAATTAACTTAGTCCACTGAACTGGCCCATGATCAGACCACTGAGGACTCCTAGAAACTTCACCCGTTGCTCCAACCAATGTGTGTCTTTCATTACTCTAAAGGTTGCCATCTGTAGTCACTTTAAATTAATTCTCTAAAGTGCGGTGCACTCGGAAAGGAAGTTCTACAAGACTTCAGGTTCTTATTCTCCTACTCTGCTTCTTTTTTATAGGCCTAGAAAACGCTTACGATACTATAGTCGGTCAATCGTTTCTTCTTTTCATTATCTGGCACCGATCGGAAATAACAAGGAAAGCCAGTGCGCTGAACCTTTCAATATACTGGAGGTTTTCCTCTCCTTCTGCTTTATACTGTTAAGACTGGAGCGCTTTCACCGATTCGGGCGACATAACTTAGCCAACATAGCCGCTGCCTTTAACTTCGCTGAAACAAGTCATTGTTGCCGTATATTTCGTACAGCTCATTGTTTTACCAGTTGATGCTGCAAATGTGTAAAATACCATAAATCGTTCGAAAAACTTTTCTTTCGGAAACTCCTAGTGCCGGCTCATCGGATGTCGACATCGTCTATTCTTCTCTACAATATATCAGGATGGATATTAAGGGCCACATATTTAGTTAATTTTTTTGTCCGTCGAGAGAGTATTGTTGAACGATTCTCAGAAATCCTTCCTGATTCTGACGGAGATTTTGGTGTTGGTCAGCGGTCAGTGTAAATAACCTTATAAATTTTTTGGGGATATCAAATTTGGGCATTCGGCTTTGAGGCAGCTCCTTTTCGAGCCATCGAAGGTAGCTTTAAAATAAGCGAAGAGGTTGTATTTATGTACATTTTTTTCAGATTTTTTCAAGATTTGGCGAATGGTGAATATCTGGCCAATGTTCAACTTACCAAGGCTAATGTCACACGTAATGCGAAGAATTCCTTTGTTGACGGTGAACATTAATATTTCACACAACACGCTAGAGAGAACTTGTATGCGATATTGAGGCGGCTTTCCAATCGTCGTGCTTTCCCCGTTTTCGTCCAACCTTGTTTAAATAGCTCAGCCGGTCACCTCCAGCTGATTTATTGTTCTTCAGGCAATTACTTTTCGGGTCTTATCATAGTTGGGTAATGGAATGTCTATTCTATCGCAATTGGTTAGGGAATCGGGTTAACCACCTCCGGGTATTACACTTTCTCTGTGGTTTAGCCAGTTGGAGAGGTGTTTCCTCCATAAACTCAGCGTGCTCTGGACAACAATCGCCAGATCACCTGTTTGGTTCATACAAGAGGAACTTTCTGTCTCGAAACACTTTTCCATACAATTTTCATCTTAAACCCTGTCGGCCAGCATATAAGAAATCTTGAGACTCTAAGGTTAAAGCGACAGGGCTTACTAAAAAAGGGTCGTCGTAGCTTATTTATCTGATAAATAAAATTTTATAGGAAAAGTTTGTTATAAAAATGTTAGTTTGGGAAAATATTCAATAGTTTTACATTTAATTATTTTTAGATTTCAAATCAGACCCTATGTGGGGCATCAACTCCCTACTATCGAACTTCAATGTATCAATGTAATTTATTTAAATATAATCTTTTATATATATAAATTTTTTTATTTCAATATTTTTATGCTATATTAAAGCCTACGCAGGCTGAAATTAATAATTTTCCCTCTCCTGCCATTAATTAGCTTAAAGATTAGACCGGGTAGGAAACATTTTTCTACTAATCTAATTAAATGTGTCTGAGCTTATTATCCTCACATAAATGTATTTTTACATACCTATTTATATGGTATTTATGTATATGAATTTGACCCCACTTCGCTTTTCGTGAAAATCAATTGTCTTCCTGTGGATAATTTTCTAGTCTTGCTGAAATACTTGAGTAAATAAGTGAGATTATCTTACCGCAATCACGACGCTACACTCAAGTGAGCACAAAGTTTAAGGAAACTACATACATACATACATATGAAACATATGTATCTGGTAGGGGAGAGCTTGAATGGTTGTTTGAGACCGGAACAGTGGCTATAAAATAAGAAAATTGAAAAAAAATATTTATAATTGGAAATCATTAAAAAACTTAAAATTATTTTATTATTTATTTTTCTATTTTTTTTTCTTTTCTAAATTTTATCTATTTTCAAATTAAAATGAATATTAAATGCTTAAATAATGGTTAATATTATAATTTAATAAATTTTAATAAATTCTACTCTCTATCTCTCTAGTTAACACACTCCTTTCTAATTTTTTTTTATGTCCTTGCTTCACTGTTCATCCCGTCAGATTTGCAATCACTTCTGTTATACCTTTCTATACTATTTACACACTTCTTTAACATGTATTTCCATAATACACATGTGTGTCCATACAACAAATATCTATAAATGCTTCTGCTTCTGCAGCTTTGGCTTGAGCTTGACCTCATTCCCATATTATCCTGTTGTACTCCTGCCGTTCATTGTTCCTACATCTTTTGAGGTTATGCTACTTGCGGGCAAGCTTTGGCAGTTTACTTGAAATTGGTTCTTTATGAAGTCATAAATTATGTTTTGTTCCGGTTCGCTGCCTTTCCTTACGTTATCCTTGTTGCTGTATGTACATATGTATATATGAACACTAATAATCTTCAACTATACGTTGAACAAATGTGGCACATATATGTTATGGAATACAAAAGCAGCGGTGAAGCTGGAATCCCAACGAGAAAATAATAGTAAATTTCCAGCTGAAATTTCAGACGAAAATCCCCTTCACGGGTTATTTTTTGAAAATATTTAAGGATCAGTTAATTTTGAATTACACAAACTCTTCTTTTTGCCATAGAGAAAATAAATTGATTCATGGCATTTTTCTTTTAAGTTATTCCTCCGATTGGTGTTGTGGGCCTTCATGTTTTTCTACGTCGCCTCCGAGCAGTTGAGGGATTTTAATGAGGAGATGCTTAAACCTTCCGAGGGACGGCCGCAATTACAGGTATTTTTTTATTTTGTAATTTGGTTATTGGTTATGCCAGGACTAGAACCCACCTCCCATACAGTAGCACTTACTGCTAACCACTCGTCTACTGCGACTGACCTTTTAGTTTAATGAAGGATTAAAATAGGATGGGTTGAGGTGACTGATCGATGAAGATCTACAGAGACATGTCACATATGTCCGTTGTGTTGTTAATAAGTGTTAACTTTTAATTCGAGTAGATGATTCCATCTCTTTTTGCAATCAAATTCCACAATGGCGATCCTGTCAGATCCCAAACCAATACCTAATGGGCAATCCCAGTTAGAACTCACTCTTTGTGTGAGAGCTCTGAGCTTAGAAGGCAGAAAAATTTTACAAATGCAGACTTATAATTGAGAACCCAGCACTCTCTGATCGTGTTCAAGGCCCACCTATCCAGAAGCAGACAACAACTGAACAGAGAGGCATACTTGTATATTTACACTTTCTGTCGCAGTAACGAAGCGGTAGTCCCATACACGCAAGGTCATAACAATTTTGCTGTTCGGTATCCTTATTTGCATATTTATTTTGAAGTAAGCTTAGCACCAATTCGGAACTACCATCAAAAAACAAGATAGTTAATAACCGTTTAGTCTTTTTGAATGAATATTGGCTTGTCTAACAGGAACTATCTTAAAAGGATAAGCACTGTGGCGTTGAATAATTAACAGTAGAAGACCTTTACCAGGATTTCTTTCAACCTTCGATGCATCTGTGAAGAAGTTAAGCGCACATTTTCTCAAGTGGTTTTTTTCAATCCAGTCTGTCTATGTGGGAATTATGGTTGGGAAGAAGTCAGCTGACTCCATCAGTGAGATACTGTAATCTGTGTAGCCAGGGAGAAAATCGAGTGCCCCATGATCGAGCCAATATACTCATAATCTAACCGCAATTCTAACCGCAAAAAGCGGCTGGACCTGACGAACTACCGGCAGAGCTGACAAGATGCATGCATAACCTTCTTTGTAGAATATGGTCAGACGAAAGCGCCATTTATCGTTGGATCAGCCGCCTAAATATGACACTTGAGGTCTTATCGAGCGTATTGTATGAAATACTAAATCCCGCCGTCAAGAAACTTTGACCTTATCAGACTTTGACCTTTAGAAGAGTTATCAAGTGCTGGCGTATGTTGATGATATTGTTATCATCGGCCTCATTATTGCCGTCATAATATATGGTGCAGAAGCGTAAACGTATTCGAAATCTGATCTGTCGGTCTTCAGAGACTTTGAGAGATAAGCCTTGTGAAAGATTGATGGTATTTTGCACATTGCGCAGAAGATGGATGATGAGCTGTATGAGATATACGATGCCATTGATATAGTTTAGCGAATGAAGAGACAGCAGCTACCCTGGCTTGGTTATGTCGTTCGTATGAATGAAAGTACTCCAACTTTGAAAGCACTCTACGCAGTACTCACTGAAGGAGGCAGAGTAAGAGGAATACCTCTAGTCCATTGGATAGACCAAGTAGAGAGCGATCTGGTTTCACTGGGTATTTTCACCTGGCGTCCAATAGTGAAAGGAAGGATTGAATAACACAGCAATACAAGACACCCGAAGCTACCTTCACGCTCACATCGTACTTTGTCTTTGGGGACTGAATTCTATTCAGAGTTGCTTGTAAGTATTTCAGCTTATCAGACAAATAATTAAATTTATTAATTCTTCAAAGGCATCTTAATTTTTTCTTTAACAAAAGGTACTCAGTTTTAAGAAATAAAAAAAATAAATAAATAATAAAAGAAAAGGTAAACTTATCGGCAACAAATGAATTTTGAGGTTGTGGTGAATAAAATAAAACTAAACCCAGAACGCCGCTCTATTGCTACTGGGTACATTTCAACTAATAAATTTATATAAATTAATATACATATATATTTCCATGTATGTATGTAACTATGCACGTTCTCTCTAAGTTGCATCTAAGTTTTATCCTTATTATCTCATATGCATTAGCTGTCTGACATTGTGGATCTAAGTGCACCTCTCTACAACATACTCGTATTATTGACAACACTTCTTGTTAAGTTAATACTACAAGTCCAATACTATAAATATGTATAAATGCATACATGCATATATTCATATTAAAAGGCCAAGCAGAAATACTTGAATATGAAGATATTTTATGAAGTCCTATCATTGCTAGTCGCCCATTGAAACGTTTTTGTTGTTTCGTTCAAATATTTATTGCTGAACTGTATATATGTATGCATGTATAAGTGAGAATTTGTAATTTGTTGTCCAAAGGGATATATTTAATATTGTATATAGATAGGTCTGTGAATGTACAAATATATTTGCTAAGATTACTGAGCTGTAAATAATGTTGTATACGTGTTGAGATATTTCATTTTAAGACGTCTATCTTTCTTCACATAATTTATGCATTTATTTTGTTGCAGTTTTGTAATCATAAATTTTGGTTCATGTAACTAATTGGGTCTCGCACTTGATACATACATATATTTAATATAAATCTTTATTTCATTACTAATTTATGGGTGTGTTTTAGTCTTAAGTTTAAATCATTATAAAATAATAAGTATTTAATATTAATAAAAATTCAATGAATTATTTGTGTACACATTTTTCTGCAAATCATTTAATAATTAATTATTTGTCATTAGAAATTTATGACACAGAAAGCTCTGATTTTCCTTCCTATTCATAACACATGAAGCGTAAATTGTCACATTTGGAGTAATGATAATTCAAAAGCCATTGTTGGGATACCCTTTTACCCTCGAAAAATCACTGTTTGGTATGCTCTATGAGCAGAGAAAATCACTGGTCCCTATTTCCACTCAATACAGTTACAGTAAGGCATTAATGTTAAATCGTTAACAGATAATGTTAAACGTTAAAATTGATGTGTGCTGTTAATACTCTAGAAAGTAGACATTTTAACATTAACATTCAAGATGGGTTTGTGCGGTTTCAACACCAACAATTTAATTTCTGGTCTGAAGCCCTATCGAAGGACCAGTTGAAATGAAAATATTGTCAGTTTACTTTTAAAATAAAATATAATAAATATATAAATATAAAAGAGGTTAGAAGTATTAAAAAAATCTTTATAATTATAAATATAAGACATAAAAACAATCTTATGAAAAAGAACAATGAAAGAATGTTTCCATATCTAAAGGAACAATGAAGATAGCTAAAACATATATGAAATATAAAGCTGCATGTTGGTTAAGGTTGTGGGTTCAGAAGAGACCAGGTTTATGAACAAATAGTTATCAAAAAAACCTGCCATAGAGATAATACTAAAAATGATAGTCAATAAATCGATCAGGATATGAATATCCGCTATTTTTGTAGAACAGTAAAATGCCGTATATATATAATTAGCGCTTTGTAACTGTTGAAGCTATTTTCGGTTGAAGGACGTCTGCAATTAGAAAAATTAATTCAAAAATTAATTATCTATAATCTTTGGATCCTCTTCGGACGAGGACTCGTACCCAGGTTTTCCGAATAGTATTACGCACTGCTGACGGCTTGACTTTTGGGGCCGGCATAACTCACTAAATAAGTATAATTATGGGTGTACATATTGAATTTTCGAACAGCTGTGTGTCGGGGCGTATGAGTAACCTCATTATAATGGAGAAATCACAAGAAATCAATTTGTATAAAATTTTAAACAGTTTTCAAATCAATATTATATGTATAGTTGAAGAAAGACTAGTTTTAAAAACCAAAGCAAATTAAAATATTTTTTAGTAAACAATTTTTAGAAAATATGCATCAGAAATGTATAAAATATATACATATATACTCGTATGTGTTGACCTCACAACTTTCGAGCTATTGTTTTTTTTACCAAAATGCAATAACTTTTATTTTAATTACATTTCAATGCAATCTGGGGTGGTCCAACATGTATGTACATATGTGTATGCTTTAAAATATTATATGTATGAACGCAGCGCCGCCTCACTTGTTATATTCATCAGTTCTTTTTAGAGAAATATTTTCAGAAATTTATAGAATTTCAAAATTTATTAACCAAAAGCTTTAACATATACACACATACATATGTGTGCAATAAAAATCAAATTGTCTACCAAGTCAGTATTTATTTATTAAAAAAATAGAAATTTCAATAAAGAAAAAAATATTTCGTTCATGAAAAATGTTTGCATTTCAATGAACCATTCAAAGCAATTCAATTGATATTCAAATAATGTCCTAATCCAAACGTCATACTCGTATGTACACCTACGTATAGGTATACGTATGTATGCCAGTGTGCATGTATAAATTTGCCAATAAAATTTTGTTTTTGAAGTTCTTTTGTATTGGCATATCAATTTTTTGTGGTTATTGCTTTTACGTCAATTTTCGAGAATTTCAAAAAAAAAAAAAAAAAAAAAAAATGTAAATCCTTGTGAATAACAGTATTTGAGTGCATGCTAATACTTATTCAACTACGTATGCATGTATGTGTATGAGTGTATTGTGCAGAGTTTATATTTACTTGTAAAAATTTCGTTAGGAATTTCATAAATCATGACAGCTTTTCAGCATGTGGTAATGATTGTGATGTGTAGGCGCCTTTTTATATATATATACGTATGTATATTCATTGCATATGCCTCCTATATTTCATATATTTACATACAGAAAAGAATGATAGGTACATATAGAGAATATGGTAAGCAGAAAATAAAAGAAATTGTGTTAACTAAACATATTTACATACATATAGGTATATGAAAATGCTTGTCAAAAATATTCAAAACTCTACCTACAAATATATGTACACACATATTGTATATTTATGTTGAAAGTATTTACATATATATATGTATGTAAATAAACCTACATATTTCTATATGTAAAACACAAATTAGAGTTTTGTTATCGTATGTACATATGTATGTATGTAAATAACAAAAATTTCACCTATCTCTTGCATATGCATAGTTACATGAGTATTACCATAGCAACAGCCATAATTCTACTCAAGTACATCTGCATATCACAATTATAACAACGACAAACCCCATAATCTCTGTATATTTTATCAAATTTCTGAGTATAACATGACAAACATCCCATATGAACATAACATTCTCCTTTTGAGTTGAATATTTATGAAATTACTTAAGGTGCAAAGTGGGCCAAGTATTTGGAATATTTTTTTTTATTGTAGATTTTAGGGACTAAACTGAGATTTGTATGGAAATATATGCGTAATTACTGAGTTTGTTAGATTTTTTTTGGAAAATGTGGAAAATATTTCATAAAAAAATATATAGAAAAGAAATTCAATGCCAAAAAATCACCACCAGAAATCTTTGTTACTTATTTATTTACAATAGTTTTTCTTTTTTATTGAAACTCACGATAAATATTAATCCAAATTTGGGCTATTAGATTACTTAATTGGATTATTGATCCAATGGACTTTCGAATACACAAGTTTTGCCTTTTACCCAAGAATATTATAGTTCTGAATAAAAAAATGAAGCATACCTTTAGGCTTACACTTTACATTTGGTTTATTACACACTTGGTACCAGTTCATGCTTTTTTTTAGGAAAACTGTGATGATTGATATTGATTTTTCAATCCTGACATTTTCAAACTCAAAAACCTGTTATGTAGGAATTAATTTAATTTGTTTTTATCACTTACATGCTCGTGTCTGGGACGCACAAATTTCAAATTGGTTGGTCATATAATTTTGTTTACGTTTTGACTTTTTAAAAAATTGCCTAAAATTTAGTTGATATCTTATTCATCATTGTTATAATATATTCAGCCATTAATATATTTTGTTAAACCTTTTCTTACGAAGAATCAAGTGCTATTCATCACCAACCGACCGGTGAGTGAAAGCCAGTAACTGTGTTAACTGTACTAAAAGATCGCAGTCACCTTTCGTAGCTCATATTTAAAAAAATTTAAACAAATATATAATTTGAAAAATAAGCTACAACTAAAAGGTATTTTCAAAGTCGGTAGTTTAGATTCCTTAGAAACGCCTCAACCAATTGGAGTCGAATATTTATACAGTCCTTTTAAATATTTTTCCAGGTATTGAACGATGGAAAAAGAGCAAAAATTAAATTTACATGAAATGGTATATAAAATTTCGTCTAAAGTATGTAAGTACCAAGAGATAGATGCATCTGTCCGTCTGTTGCCGCTGTTTCGTATTTCTCACCTTCTCAGATGTACGAACCATTTCGTATGCCTTATGAACGATGCGACATTGCCTATAGCAGCCGTTGCTATGTCAGCCAGATAGTCAAAATAGTGATGTCCTAGATACTCGTGCTTATGTCCTGTAATGCTTAGGGCTGGGCAATGCCACGGGTAGTGCTCGACAAACTCATCCTCTTCTTCGTCCTTACAGGTGGGACAAAAATTATTGTATTAGAAAAGTATCCCATTCTCTTGCCATGAAGTCTCATTAAACAATACCCAATTAGTATACCCGTTCTTGAAGTAATGGTTAACCGATCTAGGCGGATTAGATCTCATGATCTTTTAATGTCCAGCAAAGGCCAAAAATGTATAGTCACGTGGCAAGTTCCGTCGTTAGACCACCTGGTTGTTTTGGTGAAAGTTTAGTCTGAGTTTTGCCGTACACAACGTGTACGTGTAGAACTTATTGTAGTTAGAATAGTACCTTCTTTCGTTGGCTCATCCGCCCCACAGTTGGCTGGGATGTCACTATGTTCGGTCACCCAGACCGCGACTGTATTGCATCTAGCTGAGAATTTGTTTCAATGTTAGTTAGAATAGAAGATTCCAAAAAATAAGTTAAAAATTATTTAAAAATCCGGGTCGTTCCGGTATAAAAACCGGATTGTCACGGTAGCTATTGGATTTTAGCCGATTTTTAAGACAGGCATGCCTTACCAAGGGTAAACTCTTGAGCACCAAACCCGCAGGGCAATCTCCTGCTCCAGCTGTGTAGATCCTAAAGGTTAATTTCAAAGCATTTACTGGACAATATAGCCGAGATAACTCCCTACGGCTAGAATTAAGATTCAAGTTGCAGCTTTTCCTAAAGAGCTTGTAGTTCGATTAAAATATATCTAAGGCAGGTAAAGCGATTTTCGCCTGCGCCAATTTATGGTGCGAGTTTTGAGGCCTCTTCATACGAAAAAAGTGACCTGTAGAATATACTAAGCTGCCTTTGAATGATTGATAAATTTTTATGGTGCGAGTTTTGAGGCCTCTTCATACGAAAAAAGTGACCTGTAGAATATACTAAGCTGCCTTTGAATGATTGATAAATTTTTATGAGACGTTTTTATTTCGTGCCAGAAATCCATTAGGAGTCGACTTAGGTTATGCAATACATTGGCTAAGATGTTCTATGAGTTTTCATTCGTATTTCAAGGCGCCAATCTTATAAGAAACTGATGAAAAATCTTTTACTCCTTCGAGTTGAAGAAGTAATTGAGTTGTGCTTTTTAATACTCATATACTGACTAGTTCAATACTAGTTCATCGAAGTCTTTCAACTCTATATTTTCCACATAGTAATAGAGAATTTTTTTATGAGTTTTCTCTCACTCTTCTTACGTCATGAATACAGGTGCTCCCTCTTGCATATACCTACATACATATATACTCGTATATACGCAATAAATTCACATCTGAATAAAATATCAAATTTCAAAATTTCTCCACAAATACCATACATGCACGAAACATACATAAATAAAATATTGACAGCATATGTCACTCAAAAAATAATAACCTAACATTGCGGATGGCATGACACAAACAAACGTCAAATGTCAACTTAGTAGCACATACGAAACATACATACGCCGAGCGTATGCATATGGATATTGGTGTTAACCACATGAAACCCGCACACAGCTTGTTGTCAACTGTCGGCTGTCGCCTGTCATCTCTGACGAGTGCCGGGGGTGTCGAAAGAGGCGGTGTGTGGGTGGGTAGGTTATGTCATTTTACTCTTTGATTGTGGTGTTGGTGTCATGCTGTGATAATATATATAACTGTATAATAACAACAGTAGCAAATACCACAGCGCAGAGTTGTATTTCTTCATTTTGCATGACTTTTAGATTGGAGCAACTAAAGTGACAGACTTACTGACACTATACTATGTTTCTCTTGCAATACATTTAAACAAACCTTGCTTTTAGATAGTTTATATGTGAGTATGATAGATACCCAATAGTGGTGCGAACTAGACTGTGGAATTATTTATGATTTCTAAACCCATCAGTAAAAGTTTTACTCGAGAAAACGCTTAGTGGAAACTCCGAGTCAGAGAATAGAGTATAATAGGATGAGTAAAAGTTGAAAAAGTAGGAAAAAAGTCAAGGTTCACAAAGAAACTCTTAAGGTGACCTCACCATATATAGATAAGATTTTAGTCAGGATCTCCTACCAGCAATACATGTGACTTTGTGTGTGTAAGTACACTGCCCTACGCACTTCACAAACATAGCTCAGTGCCTGCCCAGATTATGAGAAGGGCATGTGTTCCGAAATAAGGTGTAGTTTACCAAAAGTTTCCCAAAGCTCCTCATAAGAGACTCGGAGGGGTGGACATACCCTGCCGAGGGCGACCGCAATTAGAAAATTTAACTTAATTTTTTATTTAAATTAATTTTCCATAACTTTTGGATGTTGATGGCACTGGGATATGAACCCGAGCCTTCCGAATGTCAGTACACAATGCTAACCACTCGGCTATCGCGGCCGCCACCACGTACATTGATAGTCATTTATATTCCCTGTTAAGAAGCATAACGTTATGCCTTACCGAAAATATTGTATCTGCTTCAGGTACCTGCCTGCAGCAGTAGCAACCCTCCGACACGTCAGGAAAGGACTACATGACCATTTGCACTCTATTCAGCAATTCAGCAATGCTTAACCGGACCGCTGGATAAAACTTGACATCCTTAAAGGCCATTCACAGGCCATAAACGCCATTCACAGAGCGGTTGACTAACGTTTTCTTAAGTCTCTTCCAGTGAATAGCATCGTTGGAACCCGACCACAACCTCTAGTAGACCAAAAGCTCGATCTAGTCTGCGGAGCCCAAGTAATCTATGCGCTAAACTAAGATCAGGATACTATACCTCACTCAACTCTACATATAAAAACTCGACACAGGCATATCTAATACCCATTTCATCTGTTTGATTCGGTCACATTTTCATTTGTTGCAGAGCTCAGCAAGTTAGCTGAAAGGACCTTTAGAAATTCTAATAAACCCAATTTTATTGAAGTCATGAGAATGGTTAATGGTCTGTTACCACTAACCCCAAGCTAGATTAGCATTAGAAGACGTCCAGTTGAGCTTCACTTGAGCCACATCCCAGGTGATGACTCAGAATATGGAAGTGAAGTCAACCTCAAGCATAGCTTGGGAGAGTCTCTCAGCACTTATTGTATTTTATTAGGTAGAATAGAAGTTTTGAGTTGGAACAGATAGTGATATTGCCAATATTGAGCTGATGTTGAGATGTTATTAAGCATTCCTGCAATGTGTAGGGAAGGTCGAACTTTGGCTTTGAACCCTGACGAAACCAGCATCTAGTATTTTCTAAGTACGGACGCCCATCCAAGTGTATTTCTGCTATAAAATAGAGCACACCTCATAAAAGTCCATTTCGGACTATCCGCACGTACTCAGTTCTTCTATAATTTCTCTGCTATGCTATACTCGTATGTATGTATGTATGTACCTTCCCATGAAATTGTGTTTGAACGACATTAAACTCCCACTGTCAAGTGCTTGGCAGGCGATTTCTACAAATTCGTTTCTGCCAACAACAGAAAAGTAAAAGCAAGCAACAACTACCAACGAAGGCAGCTATCAACTAAACGAATAACCTACCACCCACCAGTCAGGCAGCTGTCATATGTTGTTGTTTGCATACTTGTTATAGTTGCATTGCTATGGAATTGGTTTTGTTTTTGTTTCTGTTTTTGTTTTGCTTTCTTTTGCTTTACTGTTTTGCTGTTCGCCACACAAACACATCATTCATGTGTCAAGTCAGTCAGTTTGCTATTTCACAGATGTGGCAGGAAACTATGCTTGTTGATGTACGCATGTGGCATTTGTTGTTGGTATGTTGGTACTCATAGATACATAGATATGTATATATATAAGGAAGTATACGAGTATATGTAATCTACAAATATTCACTCATTCACTGCTGCCACTCAAGTCTCAAGCCTCAAGCCTCAGCTGCTGTTTCGCAGCAAAATTCTGGTAACAACCAGCATTCCATCATTGTTGCCATAACAGCAGTCGTCAGTCATTCCAGTGCAACATTTTTAGTTATGGCTTTGTTGTTGTTTTCTATATACAGTGATAAAATATCGTAGCTGTAGTAACCAGCTTTTTGTTAGTCAAGAAGGTATCAGGAATTCTTTTTTTGTGCCCATTCTTTGTATGATTGAAAGGCGTAAGGAATTCCTGGTGTTGATGGGTAATGTGATCCTATGTTATGCCATAAAAGAACAACAAACATTAATATTTTAAATTTTTTTTTTGTATTTTTCATGAATTTCACTTAAAGCAATGACAAACTGTGGCAGGGCTGTACACGGTTCTTGAGAGAAACGAGAGGAAGCTTCAGTGGAGCCAATGCGACATATTCGGTTTAAGGGCGCACCGAGGTTTAATTAAGTCCGAGCGAAGAAGAAAGATTCTGATGAAATTCATTATAGCGCTCAAGTTTTGTGCAGAATTTGTAGTGAAAGAGAGACTCTGTCGCCGAGTACTATCCTTTATACCGATCGACGAACGTTTCACCATCATCCGTGTTGAATATTTGACTTTCAACATTTCAACAATTTGCCGCCACGTTCTGATTAAAAAGGTGGAGAAAATACCGTTAGTTGAAGAGAGAAGAAGACGTTTTGGAAGTTAAGACGAGAGATTTTTTTATAGGACAGCGCCCAGTTCAGAGTATATCGAGGTTAAGGAGGGAATACAGCCATGTGTGCCACCATGCGGTGGGTGACGGGTTCAAATTCTAGACAGAACAGACAGAATGTCCTTCGGCATTGAATGTCAACGAGTGTATTACTGACACGAAAATCTATTAGCCATTCTCAAACTGAACGCTACTCTTTATGGAGTAATCTTTCAATTCTGGTGGGGTACTTTGAATCGCTTCCATTTGCAGCGACTGTCCTTTCCAATAGTTTTCGCTACTAGACCCGATTCACCGTACCAAAACACCAGATAGAGCGATGAGTTAGATTGTTGTTCAGTAGAAGCAGTGCATAAACTTAGACGATGGGCGTTATGTAGCGCTTGCGGTCGACCCTCGGCAGAGAATGTCAACCCTACCGAGTGTATTTCTGTGTGAACCTTAAAGCTCATCATAAAAAACCATCAGCCGTTCGGAGGCGGGTTAGTAAAAAACTGTAGGTCCCTCCATTTATTGGAAAAACATCAAATTGGACAAGTGCTTGGCCGAAAATCGCTTGAGCCGTTACAAAACATCAATTATAAATATTTACATATATGTATTGTTTATAGGGTCAAGCGGGTCAGCTCTCAACAGTGCTCTTTCTGCAGAGTCTGTCCCATCAACACTTTAGTTTGCGATGAGCAAACGATTTCTTCAACAGATACCTCTGTTCTACACCAGCGAACCTATCTAGATCCGGAGGGTTTCGAACCTGGACTTCCCCCTAAAACAGGGGGTCATCCGTTTTTATGCTCATTGGATGGTTTCTAGTAAGGAGCGATCCACTATTTTCAAGAGAAGCATCACGGATCCACCTATCGGAGTAACGGCGAATTGCAGCAGTACGGGTAGAATAGGGGTGCGTATTTCTGCTATGAAATAGAAAACCCCTCATAAAAAACCACTTCGGAGTATCAATACGAGCTCAGATCGATTCTTCTATTATGCAGTCGACTGTTCATTTCCTCTGTTCCCATATTTACGCCCACCGAAAGGTTTCAACTTAGAAGAATATGTTAAAATTAAATATTACATGAGCGGAAATGCCGCTGAAGGACATCGACTGAGATCTACATGACCTACCAAACTTCCACGGTTTTCTGAAGCCGCGGTAGAAATTTCTATTCCTCTAGACGGAAAGCTATCCGTAACTGACCAAAATCATACTTCCATTAAGGAAAAGACTAAACTACCAAGTGGATCACGGGACGCCCGTCTCAACAGGCCCACTGAGAGTAAAACACCATTAGTGAAGGTAGCTAGAGGCAAACAGCATGTGCGTATCATCCCAACCTTAAGAACAGCAAGGACAAGTGATTCTGATTAAACCCCTTGCTGTTTTAAAACTTCTTTGAGAGTCAAACTCTCCGTCAAGGCATACAGGGTACAGGCGAGCAGCTTTAAGCTCATTGACGGAGGTTCAAAACGGCAGCCTAAAATAGGCAGTCTATAAAAAATGACAGCGAGAAAGCAAACACCTCTGCACTCGCGAAGAAATCAGTCTTTAAGAGACCTTGGTGTCAGAAGACCACTGCGAGGGATTCCAGTGGTCTTCAAAAATACTCCAGCTGGCGTTGCAAACTGCAAGACCCTGCAGTAAGTTGGCGAAAGAACACTCCAGTGATAGTTCACAGATCGTGGCGACCCGGATGGCTACATCTCCTCAGACAACTCGAAATTAGTGTTAGTGGAGCTTTTTACAAGATCTATAAGGGGCATTTCGCGTTAAAACCTGGTTCCTTCAATACTAATATAAGACTCCACCCGACTTTCACCAGGAGGAAGCTTGTGTCTTGCGCTGATGAAGGTGCTGTAAGGCTCTGTGGAAGAGTTATTGCAGTACTGGGTGAGCTCTAATCTGAGACTCCGTCAACTTACTGAGCCAAATAGAGTGTTTGGTAACACTATGGAGTCTTTATGTCTCTTTCTCGTGTTTCAAGTGTATGAGAACCCTATTTAATTTACCCTCAAACGTACTTATACCAAAGCAATATCTTTGTGCCTCTTGAAAAGGCAGTCATGCTGTGAATAATATTGACATAATTATCTACTAACTTATTATGGCTAACAGTTAAAGCTGTATCTTGCCGGCAGTTAAAAAATTAAATCTGACATGAACTGTGACTAGCTCAGACCTGTTACTGACAATATTACTACTGCTACAGTGTTGTTGGTATTGCAGCAGTTGCCGGTTAACGTCATTGCTGTGTTACAATGTTGCTTTGTTGCAAATATCTATAAGTATGTACAAATGTACGAATGTATTGTATGTAGGTATGAATAACGCCAAAGTGTGCAATCAACTAAATTGCTGTCATGCATTTAATGCATTTACAACAACAACAACAATAATAGTAATAATAATATGAGCAACAACAACATAAGCGGCAAGTTTCGTAAGCTTGTTTGTTGTTGTTGTAATTATTATTGTTGATATTGTTGTTGTAGTTGTTGTTGTTGTTGCTGTTGTTGTTGCCATCCTCGTTGTTGTTGTTGTTGTTGTTGTTGTTATAATTGCTATTGTTGTTGTTTTTGTTGTGTGCATGAAAATATTTGCCACAAAATACTTGGAGCCAGTGTTGTGTATGTAATACATGCGCATATACAAGCATAACATTTTTATATATGTACTTATATCTAAATATATGTATTTATGTATGTATGTATGTCTAGAGAGAGACATAAAATTACTTATAATTATTAATTTGATATAATTGACATGTTGGCAACAGTACGAGTATTTGCAACAAGCCATAAAATAATAACAACAACCATTTACAATTGGCTTAAATGCAACATGCAACGCCGACATGCCACACAAATTCATTGCTGTCACTTTTTTGTTAACTATCTGTGATTTGTTTGGTTTTTTTCTGCTTTGCATTATTACTCTTTACACATATTTACGTACATATAAATATATATATATGTTTGAATGTATATGGTATGAACATTGGTTTGTTGCCACTCTGGCACAACTGCATTGTGGCACAAATGGTGTTTGGCGCGCGCGGCAAGCGTGTAAATGGTTTCCACTTAATCGATGCTGTCTGTCTCTCTTACTTATACTTATACATACATCGACCTACCGCTCCCCATTCAACAAGTTGTTGCAACTATTTTATTTTTTGCTGTTATTATTGTTGTTCAATTGCATGCTGGCCGCCCGCTTTGGATGCCATCGCCAGTCAGCAGTTAGCAGTCACCAGTCGCCAGCATGCCTTTAGCACATGTTAAGCCAAATACATTTTATGACCATTGATTGCTCGTTTTGATATGCGCCTTTCTTTGTTGTTGCTTTTATTTTATGTACATACTTGTTGTTGTTGTTGTTGTTGCGCTTTCTTGTCACGGCTACCATTTTTGTGGCGACGCACCGCTGTGTTGCTAGTGGTAATAGCAGCGGTTAGCTACTGTGTTACCACTTTGTGAAAATAACATTTTTATGCCAGACAAATATACATACATACTCGTATACTTACATACACATATTATAGGTACAAACATATATTATATTTAGTAAGTGGATACGAGTATTTATGAGCATTGTCCCATAAAGAACTTAAGTACATATTTTTATTTAATTATTGGAGTTCTAATTTTCAGTTTTTATGTCTGCTTATTATCAATTTTAAATAGTGCTTGCATATAGATATAAATTTAATTTTTAATTGGTTTATCTGTGTCATTATTTAATAAGTAAAATATTTAAATTTGCGTGCTCTAATAGCATAATGCATGATAAAAAATAATCAGTGAAGAATTTACGATAGTTAGAATGCATTAATACAAGTCTTTATGGTGAGTTCTGACGACTCTTCATCACTCTCCATTTATACTCTGAGTGTGCGTTGGATAAGTAAAAAAGTCTCCTCGGTGTTTGCAACTAGATGGTACTGATGCTCTTACTTACGGCAATATTCAGCCGATTGAGTGATGCTGGCCCATGTTTGAAAACTGCCATTTCAAGTAATAAAGTATTATCCAAAAAGAGGTGTTATTTTGAATATTTTGGTAGATGTCACTTTTGAAGCTGCAATTTTTTGACATTTGAGAAGTAAAAACAATGTCAGTAATAAGAATGGAACAATACACGCTTCAAGAATGGATTGAGATTATTAAAATTCACTATAATAATGGTGAAAATCTGAAAGTGAAAGTGATAAAGGTTCGTAAAACAAAAACATTTTCCGATCGTTGTGTATCACCTTGTCCGACCACAATACAGAAAACGGTGGAAAAAATGGAGCTGTTGGGACAAGTTAGTGATGTGAAGAATAAAACATGTGCACGTCGGTGCAGACCAAAGTGTTGAAGAAAATCCACGTTTGTGCATACCTCCTCGCTCTTTGGAATTGGGTATAAATACTTGGATCTGAAGGCTTAAAAAGTCGATTATCAACAACGCCGTGTCTTGGCTGTTTGGGTCCTTGAAATGCCTGAAAATGCTCTGAAATTTCAACAAAAAAATCATATTGACTGATGAGGCCTGTTTTCACCTCGATGGCTACGTCCATAAGCAAAACTGTCGCGTCTGGGAAACGAAAAACCCAAGATTTGTTGTTGCAAAGCCTCTCCATCATCAAAGTGTAACTGTTTGGCGTGGTTTATGGTTTGGGGGACTTTTTCGAAAATGAGGCTGGAGCAACAGCTACGGTAAATTAATAACATTATAGCCGGAACTGAATGGTATTAATCTGGACAACGTTTACTTTCAACTAAACGAGAGCTACGTGCCACACAAGCAACCAAACTATCGATAATTTAAAGGAAAAGTCTCCGGACTGTGTCATCTCTCGAGGAGGCGATCGCAATCGGTCACCGAGATCTTGTTTTACAACGCCTTACGACTTCTTCATTTAGGGCCACGTGAAAGTTAAGGTCCACGCAAATTGGCCATTGTCGATTCAAGGCCTCAAAGATGGAGTTCGTGATGTCATTGCGGCCACCACTTTGCGATTTGGCGATGTAAAAGCTTATAAATAGCATAACTTCCTCTTTATATTGAAATAAACATCGAAATAAACATCAAAGAATGCTTTGGTACGACGTCCGGACTACAAGGTGGATTCCTAAAAACGTACCAAGTAAGCTTTCGGTGCCTTAGGCAAGTCACTATCTACATACGAGTATGTGGGCGGTCTGGCGGTGCCCTGTTGAAACACTGACTGTATCGTATATAATATTCAGATCTTAATTATGTTCAGATTAGATAGTGGATAATAGAGTACAAGAAGATGAGTACTCCATCCCTGACGTGCCTACATGGTGTTTCTTAAGGGCCTGTTAGGATGGTTCCTACGGTAAATAACTATCACCACAGCCGGAGTTAGGAGAGATTTTATTTGGTCATGGTTTTTCGACGACCTTTCATTTCGGTTATCTTAAGAGTTATTTAAAGACTTCTGCAAACCTTAAAACCTGCGTGGAGTGGACAACGTTTCTTAGCCCCATGCTAACTGCCGTCATCTGCGCACCATATCCCAACGGATCAAAAGATTGTGAGCGAGATCATGCTGGTGATTTAGCATTCACCTTGAACATCACAGTGTCGTCTTATCGATGGCTAAAGAATGTCAATGTGATGCCCCAGGCGAATTGTAGGTAACTGTCATACCTCGCCCGACAGCACAATCAAAATCACAATCCAAATTAGGGAAATTGGTCATCATTTTTTAACTCAAGCAACAGATCTAGCATCAAGGTGTAACTGTGGTTGATATTGGAAAAACTTAATTTGGATACTCGCAAATTGTTAAATCGATACAACTGGAATAAGTTGGTAGGTCGGTCCTGCAATCTCTCTTAAGCAGCTTTATTATTTATTATTTTTTCCAGCTTTGAGTTGAGTTAGAGTAGTCAGCTATATGAAACCTCAGGGTCCTTCTCAATTCTAATGAAGTTAGTTGCTCAGCGTCAACTTTCATGGGCGTACAAAGAGGCCTGAAGCCACATTGATATGGTTCAATCAGTTTGTTAGTCTTTCAAACAGCATGTTCAGTAAGATCCTCTCAATGCTTATCAAACTATATTTAACTCATATTGCGTGATCCCTTTTTTGGGCAGCCAAACTTCTTATTCCCTATTCTCTGGATGACTTAACAACGGATTTTTTAAGGGCTTGCGGTGTAATGGTATGTAGGGTTATAACTTGACACTGAGGATAGTAAAATAAATTAAAAACTCATAGAGAAGGGTTAGAGGTAGAAACCACTAAAGACTCCTCCAGTTTTATTTCAAACTGCCATTACAGCATCCATTCTTTACTTTTTAATGCTCACTAAATGGTGTTAAGCAATAAATATCTAATATTTCAAACACTTCCATACCACCAACAGCAGGTATAGCCCATAAATTAAGAGCAGCATAGACTATTAAGTCTACACACTGTAGATGTCCATACTATATGGCCCGCGATAAAGCACAGTTTCGTGCCATCCTTTAGTAATTTCCCGCGATAGCATCTATCATGTTAGAGCCGAGTTTGTCTATACAACTTGTTGCGCTTATCAACCAACTCAAATCAGACAGCTGAAATGCATGTTGCCATTGCAAAACCGCATGAAGTAACATAAGTGCTGGCAGCTTAACTTTGTAAATCAACATGAGTGTTGGAGTAACACGATGATGATAATGACAACAAAGAGAAGACGATGACGCAGCGAGCCAGTCAGCTATTCTGCTGGGACGCATTGTAATTAAGCGCGGTAAACTGATGTTTTTGTTATTACTACAAGCATGAAAACATTAATATGCAGCTAATATTATGAGGTACCCTGTGGGAAGTGAGTTTAGAAATACTTGCTGCTAATTTCAGATTTTTCAGATTTCGAAGGGGTGGGAGCTTAGATCTTTACGAACTACCATCGATTAGATATTTACCATGCTTCAATGCCTGGAAAAGACCTGTGGGAAAAAAACTTTAAAGTAGTCTACGATAGCACAAAAAAGAGCTGAGCGCCGCTACGTCTAAACACCAGGTATCTTTACAAAACATTGACTCTGAACAATACCAGAAAGGCAGCCAAACTTGGGAAGGACTTCCCTCAACCATTCGTTACTGAGCAAAGCTTCAAACAGGGTGACTTCAATTTCGACAATTTAATGCTGAAGAAATCGGGCAGAGCTACTGAACTAAATAGAAATGACACAATCTTTTATAAGAGCTTCGAACTGCTTCGCTTCAACAATCGTGTCGTAGCGAACTAAGGACCTTCCTAGAATTGTTGATGACTCTGGAGTTTATGACTGACAACGATTAAACTAGAAATGGTGGCTAGCTGTTTGAGTATATGAAAGAGAAAGAGATAGAGAGAAAGAGAGAGAGAGAGAGAGAGAAAGAGATAGAAAGAGAGAGGGAGAGAAATAAAGAGTGAGAAAAAGAGACACAGAGAAATAGAGAGAAAGAGAGAGAGAGAGAAATAGAGAGAGAGTGTGAGATGTTAAGCTCCTTGGATTATACCCCATCCTCAGCCCGTGATCCATTATCGATATGTCGACATATATTGAGATGCCCGATTAAGATACTTTCTACTCACCTGCTAGACCTCTTCCCCATTCACGTTCAGAGAGTATTTTTAGCTGGAAGCAACCTTTGAAATCCAACCTTCAGAGAACGTAGTCTACTTTATCGAGCAGGTTAAAAAATAAAAAATAAATTAGAAATATTCGATTATTAAACCGAATTTCGTCAATCTCTATTTTCTACAGGGATCGCTATATATAGATATAAGCCGTTTTTACACTCGGATATAAGGAGAGTACCATATATTTAGTTTGTTCGGTTAACGGTGTATGTAACAGCATAAAATAATCGACATATACATATATTATATAGGTATATCAAACTTCATAGAATGACAAAACGAATTGATTTAGCCATGTCTGTTTGCCCGTCCGCCTGTTCGTCCGTCCATGTACCATACATGATAACCTAAGTAGGGATTGAGATATTTTTATGAAACTGGGTTCACGTAGATCAATTATTCAAGACATTAATCAACAGAACTCAATCAAACTTGGTAGGACGGCTATATTCTCTGGTACTGAAGTACTAGCAAAAACGGCTGATAGAACCTGACCTACCTCTCATGTAAGAGTTCTTCTATCTTTGATCGCTCTGTGGTTGGAATTTTAAAAGAATTTAACGAAAAAACTTGAACTTATTTGCTTACTGATAGGCAGATAAGTCACCAGGCATCACAATATATTATAAAACAAAGTCCTCCATCGCGCTTGTGGGGATATCTGTCTGTCTGTTTGCGATAAACTTAAAAACCACTAAACGGATTTTAATGCGGTTTTCACCAGTATCTAGAGGAATTCTTCAGAAAGTAGCTGGTTGTCTAAATTAACATATTTGTGTGCTTTATGCAGTAGTTGTGGGATATTTGAGTTTGATGATTCTATGACAAAATATAACACTTTGCGAAAAGCGAAAAAACTGTTTTATTTTTTATACCATTCCACCCGAACTTAGTCTCTCTTATTTGTTACATATGTACATATTTATACTCCACACAAGTGTATTTTATCTTTCATATGTATAATTTTTAAAATTATAGCGCGTTCATCATACATTTTTTTTTTGCTTCTTTGCGTGCCCACTCGGCGCCTAACTGTTGGTTTGCTACACTTTTTTCGCTTTAACTGGTTTGTTGCTCGTGTTAAAAATATATTAATTTTAATTTGTTACTGGTAATTTACGCTCAACGCCCCTCCCTCACAAGCAACCAGCTCTGCTATGTTTCATTGAACCAAAAACTATAATAATAATAATAATTAATACAAGACATGTTGCATGTGTATGTGTGTGTGAGTGTGTGTGTTTGCCTGTCATTAAAACACTTAGCAATCTTTGTTTCATAGCCTCTTGGGGCCATAAGCAAAGGTGTTTCTCAATACCTTTACTCACACACATACACACATACACATGCGCTACTTTGTCGGCAGTATAAAGCTACCCTTACTCTTACCTTCACCACTCTTCCTCTTCTTCACTTTTGTGTTAATTGTTACAGTTTTACCTCAATACTCTCCACTACTGGCTGCTTTCCTGTCAATGTTTGCTGATTACTGGTTGTCGCACACGACTGTCAGTTGCCATTATTTAGCGGTGATATCGTTGCAATCAACAACTATTGTACGAGTATGTGTATGCGCATGTATGCATGTGTATGTTTGATATGTTGTTTACCATTCATTGAATTTTGTTGTTGTTCCTTACTACATACATTGTACTTGCTTAAGTAGCCAAGTGGCGCATTTGACGCTGAAATTATAGGCTTTAGCCGCTTTCTTACACATTTATCTTTCTGCTCATCACGGTATGTTCTCGTTTTATACTCCGACTGCTCCTCCTTCTCCTCCTCCTCCTCCTCGTTCTTCTCTTTGCATTTTTGTGTGGGTTTTTCTTTACCATACAATTTTGACTTGACAGCAGATGGGGTTTTAATTGTATTATTTGCCACATTTATGCCATTTGTTCCTTTCGTTGATTACCACACTGTTATTAACTCACCACAGGTATACTTTATCTACACATAAGTACAATACATGTGTGCATATGTAGATTGAATTTAATTGTAGCCCAACGAGTTCTTATTAACATGGAAGAGACAAAAAATTGTTTCAGTTCATGCAAGTGTTTCAGTAGACGTTATAGTTAGGCGCCGGTCTTCGAGCAGTGAGACCGTTTGGGTTAACCTTTCTGTAATCATCATCTAAGTGAGAGATTTGTTTCTTATGGCCTCAACACTAGGAAATATTTATGCGTAGTCTCTACAAACTCTTGACAGCTCAAGCAAAGATAGTAATTATTTAATTGAAATACGAGTTGAGCTCATATGAAGTGCGGGAAACTTTCTAGTTGTTCTCAAAATATTGGTTCTCCGATTTACCGATGATGAATGGTATGACAAAAAAAAAAAAAATAATAATGAGAAGATAATGAAAATCTCACATCTGTTTCATGAAAAGTGATCTTAGAAGAACTTGCTGTGTGAGTTTATACCTAAGACTTGACACCGCCACTTGAAAACAAAGCTTTTATGAACATGAACAACAAGTGGAGAGGATGAGAGTTCTCACTTTTGAACAATGTCGTGGCATGTTAGCTTTTATTAAACGTTGGGCTAAGGAGTTCAAGGACCCATACATTACCAAATTACCATTTTGGAATATGGTTCAGTTGTATGTAGTCCGCACTATCAATTGATATAGTGATAAATAAATTACCATTATTCGCGTTATGAAATTTAAACTGGGATGCGAACAAGAATCTGCCTTCTTACAAAAGTCATTTACGGTTCATTAATCTGTCTACACTCCATAGTCGTAGAAAGATGCTTGGAATTTTATTTTTAACTAAATTGATAAGAGGTGCAATCAATAGCCTATTCCTACTTAGGGAGCTTAACTTCACCATCCCTTTAAAGATCATCTGTACACTTTAGGTCCCTTTCCTTTGGGCTCATGCAGAACAAACTTTGAAATGCACCACGCTTTTAGATATTTGTGTAACGATTTTAATACACATTTCCCCAACATTGATTCCTCTGACTCGCTTTTCGGTATCAAAACCTACAGTACTTTAAATAATTATTGGGTGTATGCATTAGTTCATGCGGTTTTCTAAGAGAGGGCTCTACTAGTATTATTTGGCGTCGTGTATATCTCTGGCTATATTCATTTCAAAGGTACTGTCATTTCGCGACGTTTTCAGTAGATGTCGTTTGTTTTAGTGTGAACAACAATTTGTTTCATTCATTTGAAAATGTCGAAATTTGTACCAGATAAAGTGTTTTTGCGGGGAGTTCTTCTTCATTACTTTTACATGAAGAAACGTGCTACCGAAAGCCATCGTGTTTTACTGGACGTTTATGGTGACCATGCTTTAGCCGAACGAACGTGCCAAAAGTGGTTTGCACGGTTTAAAAGTGGCAATTTCGACTAAGACGACGGAGAACGACCCGGAGAGCCAAAAAAAATTTTAAGACGAAGAATTGGAGACATTGCTCGACGCAGATCCATGCCAGATGCAAGAACAACCTGCAAAAATTTTAACAGCTGATCAAGCAACCGTTTTCAGACGATTAAAATCTTTAGGATTCATCCAGAAATTGGGTGCCTTATGAATTAAAGCCAAGAGACGTCGAACGTTGATTCTGCATGTCGAAAATGTTGCTTCAACGCCACCAAAAGAAGTCATTTTTGCATCGGATTGTCACTGGCGATGAAAAATGGATTCATTATGATAACACAAAGCGCAAGATATCGTATGTGAAGCCCGGCCAACCATCGACATCCACGGTAAAGCCGAATATCCATGGTGCCAAGGTTATGCTATGTATTTGGTGGGATCACAAAGGTGTGCTCTATTATGAGCTATTGGAATCGTATCATTCGATCAATGGAACCTCTACCGAAAACAATTGATTCGTTTGAAAAACGGCCAGAATATGCGACCAGACACGAATCAATAACTTTCATCATGACAACGCTCGGCCACATTTTGCAAGGCCAGTTAAAAACTATTTGGAGAACTGTGGGTGGGAAGCCTTATAGCCTTATAGCCCAGACATAGCACCTTCCCATTACCACTTGTTCAGATCAATGCAAAATGCCCTCACCAGAGTAGGCTTCACTTCAGAACAGGTTATCAGAAATTGGCTCCATTCTTTCTTGACCTCCAAGCCGGAGAAGTTCTTTTGGGATGGGATCCACAAACTGCCAGAAAGATGGGCAAACATCGTAGCTTCCGATGGGCAATACTTTGAATATTAAATTTTTAACAATTTTTTCACAATAAAGTCTTAGTTTTCAAAAAAAAACCTTTTTCTCCATGCATTTTTATTGCAACTGATAAAAAAATCTGTAGCTGTTTAGTGCAATAGGCAAGTGTAACCGCGACCTTCCGCGATCGGTTTTGGATTCAGAGCAGTCCGAACTGTTACTGATTTTCGGTCACCGCCCTGTTGGATTCTTCGATTTCTCTCAGACGCGCCCCTCGGTCGGTTGGGCGGCAGGTGGGTAACGCTGGGTTCGTCGTTAATAAAAAGTGTTTTGAAGATCAAGATTTAAAGGCAGAAGCTTTTGATTACTTAATAGCTGATATCACCACTAACCAGGAAATTCAACCGAAGAAGAAGATACTAGGTTCTTCTTTTGTGCTATATAATTTCGGAACAGTTCGATGTATGCATATGGTTTCATTTTAAACATAGTTAGTTGTTATGTTTGTAAAGATTAAGAAGGACATCCCCGTCATCCCAGAATTGCGTTGGACGACATAAGGACTGAAGAGAGTAAGTAATTGTGGCATGTATTATATATAGTTGGCGCTTTATAACTGCTGAGCTCCTCCTCCAATATGTGGTATGATGCTTTTCCAATAAATAGGAAGTATAGTTCATACTAAGCCGTGAAGGGAAAATGTTGTCTACATCAAAATTTTTTCGATGGTACCAATTGCTTGAGATCGCTGTGTAGGAGATTCCTAAGTTGACCGAAGGAAGATAAGCTTGAGAATTCTTTAAAAAAATGCGAAAATGTTTCAAGTCCAGGGCATACTTAGGTGAGAACAAAAAAGGTGATCTTGTGTCCGAGGTTCAGAGCGCGCGCAGTGTATGGAGAGAGCACTTCCTCAAACTCCTGAATGGCAGTGGCATATGTATAAGAACTGGTTGGCGTTTATTTTGAAATATTGAAGCCCATTATCAAAGAGCTTATACAGACCTGGAATATCCAAAATAGACCAGATGTTTACAAAGCCACAAGTCTTGGAAAAGTTTACCTATTCGTCGATTTTAAGGTGTTGAATGATACCAGAAACATAGTCATTGTTAGAAAGAAACGTTCCGAGGATTAAGCGGCATACAATCAAATGGTCGTCTTGCGAATTTTTGGAAATTTCGATCCGTTTAAGGTAATTTCGTCCACTTTTTGATGTGATCAAGAGTTAGAGGCTTATCCTCATAAGCACAGTCATTCGCGCCGCATAAAAAGTCCAACGGCATCCAATCGCACGATTTCGGTGGCCAATTTACATCGCCGAGACGAGATATTACGCGGCCGGGAAATTTCTCTAGCAATTAAGCCTTATTTGTTCGTGTTGTGTGGCATGTGGCACCATCTTGTTAAAACCACATATTGTCCAAGTTGCGCTCCTCAATTACAGTACAAAAAAGCCGATTCTCATACGACTGAGTCATTCCTAATTGACAGTGACAGTCTCGCCGTTGTCGTTTTCATAGAAGTAAGGTCCAATAACATCTCCTGACCAAAGAGCGCACCAGATAGTAAGTTTTTGTGGGTGTTGCGGGGTCTCTTCAATTATTTGAAGATGCTCGGAGCCAAAAATTTGGCCGATAAGTCGGCATGAGAAGTTTTCAAGAGGAAGGATATGACGTTCCGTTGAAAACTAGAGTTTCAAAAACCAGAGTGTCGAACTTTGTGTTCACTATCGATCCCTTCTTTTTTACTCAAATGAAAATAAGAAAAATATAGACGGGGTCAGCCTAATTCGTCCTGTCATGCTCAAAACTAGTCAACAAATGCTTCTACATTTAATAATAACTTACAGTCGGTTAAAAAAAGAAAAGGACGGCTGCAATAGCCGAGTGGTTGTCATTGCGTACTGCCATTCGGAAGGCCACTGCTCGAGTCCTGGTGTGATCAAATATCCAAAATTATGGAAAATTAATTTTTCTGATTGCCGTTCGCCCCTCGACGGGGAATGTTAAGCCCACCGAGTGTATTTCTGACTTGAAATAAAAGCGCCTCATAAAAATCCTTCGGTCGTTCGGAGGCGGCTGTAGGTCCTTCCATTTGTTGGAGAAGAATTAAGACGCACACCACACATATTGAAGGTGCAACTCGGCCGAAAATTGCTTCAGTGAAAAAAGAAAGCTTAACATCACTTCAAAAGCTTTAAAATAATACTTAAAGCCTTACTGCAGAAATTCCAACACATTGCATGCACAAAGAGTATTAAAGGCGTGCCTGCAAGTAATAACACACCTTAAGCCTCCATTCAGCTGCTTGAGCACCTACTTTCAATCAATATGCTGAAAATATAATAAGCACTCTACCGAAATAATACATATATTTGTATGTACACTGTATATAAAATGAGTCGAGGTTATAATTTAAATAATAAACTAATATTACTCAAGTGGAGAGCATAAAAATTGTCGGCGCAGCATTTTACGAGTTACTGCATATTTAAAAAAAATAACAGCCTGCAGCGCCCAACAGGCACAACACGTTGCACGTTGCATGTAAGTCCAGTGCTTGTTCTTACCACACTTAAATACTTATTTATGCAACTCAACATACATACACAACTTTCCATATATGTAAATATGTATAAGTAAATATATTTGATTCACCATGTCATCTCTTACTTTTGATTATCAACTCACGCGGAAGGGGGAAACACTGCAGCGTTGTCAAGCTGCGTCTGCGTCTGCGTCTTTATTATTATTATATTTTAGTTGGCGCAAGTAATTTCAATGATGATGCGCCTTGCTCGCATCCATTACCCACACAATTACTTGGTAATTACGTGCATTTTGCTGACTTGGTAACGCAAAACTCAACATTGAAGCGACACTGCGCGGCGTTTGTGAGCGTGTGAGCGCGTTGAATTGTCTATAAAAATAAATTAAATAATTATACAAGAAAATGATAATGAAGCGGCATATTGTGGCGAGCGCCGAACCATTTTCGGTGGTTATAAAATTAGTTACTTAAGTGCGGCAGGAAGTGTTAACGAAATTGTTATGCAAGTCAGCAGGCATGTACCTACATATACATATTATATATTATATAAATACATACACAAATATATGTACGAGTATTTATGCATATACCATGAGCACTTCGTTTACATGCAACAGTGTTGTAGCCAACACCCAGTATTGCTGTGGCAAGCACTTCATGTTGCATGTTGACCTGAGTGTTGGTTGGCCATTATGCTTTGGTATATATATATATATGTGTATGTGCTTAAGTTAGTTGCAGATTGTGTTATTAAATAATTTAATTTAATGTTAGGCGATTACGCGTTCATTACAAATGATGAATTTAAATTTTTCATAACAAAAGCTATTCGCGACGCTGGTGATGTAGGCTCAGCTTACCAGCGCTGATGGCGGCAAATTATGCGCATTGTCAATTTTCTCTACTGAAAGGCTAATAACTCATTTTGTATGGTTCATAATTTAATGTTTCGGAAATTTTACCAATAATATATTGGTTTTAGTCCTTTGTTCCTTTTTCCCTTTTAATTTGGGCAGCTGAACTTTGATGATGGCAAAATTTATGCAAGGATGTTGGCCGTGATGGGAAAGCTCTAGGAGTACTGGCTTTCTGGCAATATGTATTACTAGTAACCAGTTGCAACATATCTTTCCACAAACAATCAATCTCTCTGCTCACCTGGCTTGACTCTTTTAACAGCCATCAACGTTAACTCGACAACGTTTGCAGAAATTCAACTATTTTGCATAAGTACCTCAGTATGGAGGCTTATTAAGTCGAACTCGTACAAGAATTGAGCTCTTATAACCATCCAAAAAGGGATTCCCTTCGTGGCTTGATAAACGACTATTAGATGCATGAAATTAAAGCTCGTGAACTCGGTGACATTTGGTTGTAACAAGACGGCATCACTTCCCACACATCCCGTCAATCAAGGGAGTTATTGAGAGGTCACTTAGGTGAGTAGTTAAATTCAATTTTTGTGCCGGTCGTGCCAAGATCGTGATATATCACACGGTTAGACTTTTTCCTGTGGGGATTATGTAAAGTCTTAAGTATATGCGGACAATTCCGCTTTGATTCAGGCCTTGGTGCAAAACCTTACGCGTGTCTTTAGCCAGTTACCAGTCGAAATACTTGAACGAGTCATCGAAAATGGGACTCAACGGATGGACCATCTGAGACGCGTTTGCCGCAGCTACATTTGAAAAAGATAATCTTCATAAAATAAATGCCAAAGAATGTTACTTCGAATGACAATAAACATTCCTCATTAAATTTGAACTTTCTGTGTTTTTTCTTTAAAAAATTAGGGAGCCTCGAAATGTATCACCTTTTAGTTTCCAGTCTCCAGCCTACCTACAAATCCTTACATATGCTCATTAGACTTTGATAGAGTTATTTAAGCCCATCCGAATGTGATCCTGACGTTCTTCTTCTTCTTTATTGGCGTTGGATTATAGCCGAATCAATATTAACGCACCATTCTTCTCTTCTTTTCGCTGTCTGGAAACATCAAGTGAACCCACGTCACTCTCCACCTGATCCTTCCAACGGAGTGGAGGTCTTCCTCTCCTCTGCTTCCGCCAGTGGGTACTGCATAGAATACTTTCAAAGCTGGAGTGCTTTCATCCATTCGGAAGACATGACCTCGCCGCTGTCTCTTCACTCGCTGAACTATATCAATATCATCGTATAGCTCCTACAGCTTATCGTTCCATCGTCTGTGGTATTTACCGTTGCCAATGCGCAAAGGACCATAAATCGTTTGCAAAACTTTTCTCTCGAAGACTCCTAGAGCCGACTCATCAGATGTTGACATCGTCCACGCTTCTGCGCCATATAGTAGGACCGGTATGATGAGCGACTTGTAGAGTTTGGCTTTCGTACGCCGAGAGAGGACTTTACTTTTGAATTGCTTACTCAGTCCAAAGTAGCACCTGATGGCAAGAGTGAATCTGCGTTGGATTTCAAGGCTGACATTATTGTTGGTGTTATTGCTGGTCCCTAGATAGACGAAATTATCTACGACCTCGATGTTATGACTGTCAACAGTGACGTGGGAGCCGAGTCGCGAATGCGATGACTGTTATTTTTGGTAAACGTAGTAGGAACAGTTCTTGGCCGAATAAAAAACCGGGTCATTTCGATATAAAATCCGACTGACGCGAACACTATTGAAGTTTAGATGAATCCTACGCTAGGCGTGTCTTACTGCGAAAAAATCTCTAAACCACAAGGGGCCTTCGATTTCAAGTCCACCAAAACCGTCGATCAGTAGTGAAGTTAATATGAGTGACACTTTTACCAAGTATACCTTCTTTGTATACCTTGGCGTTAATCCAGCGCCATTATTGCCGGGTATATAATAACCGACTGGTTTTAAAACCATGCAAGAACCAGTCCTGTAAGCGCTCACAGAAGGCATCATTTTTCATAGCTTTCTTTCTTTCTTTCCTCAGAGTATGGTACCAAATCAGTGATATATAGAAAAATCCAGTTTTAATCCTCTTGTGGAGAAGGGTTCGTCCATCGAGGTGAAACTATAATACAGAGTCTCTACCGACCCAAATCAAAACCAAATTTAAACAGTTTTTTATGGCCAAGCAAAGATATTTCCAAGGGTCTATCATCCTCCTTCGTGTAGATCCTTCCTTCGGTAGAAGAATATTTATTTCTAATATTGTTTGCTATTATATAATGTAGCAGCCTGCTTAATTTTCGATCTTAAAAATATTCTACTGATTGTCTTAACATAGACTATAGTAGAATTAAGATTTGATGATCCGGTGCTAAAAATTATCTGGTAATTTTTTTTAAGTAGGACTATGTAGAGGAACGGGACAGTCAAGAGATTATGGAGACATGGCTTTTCCACCCAGCCCCCCATTTGTGCTGAAATTTTCCAAAGAAGTCAGGTACCCAAGCATTTTTACTGATTGTAAACACATTTTTTTTAGTTCTTGGAATAGTTAATACATTATCAAAAAAGAAAAGAAAAAAAACTCTAGGTGCTCAGTTCAACAACAATCAAGGTCTCTTCACTTATAGAAAAAAAAGATGACGAGCACCACAAATTACAGAAAAACTGGGCTGAAGCTTAAGTAGTTTTAAACTGTCAATTATTTATATGTATATATATTTATTTTGTTTGTTGTTGATACATTATCTCATTATCAAGTTCCTTTTATCTACTTTTTAATACTAGAGAGAAACTACTATTGTATTTCTAATAATATACAAAGAAACCGCAAAATTGCACACCCATAAATCGTGCGTAATGTACACACGTAGTATGTGATTAACAATTATTATATGAATAACATTTGTGCATCACAAAATTATTAGAGCATTACAAATGTAATGCTAATTTATGTGTTTTGAAAGTAAACTCCATAAACATGTCTAGCTTACTTGTAGGCGTATTTGCTAACGAAGTCAAGCTACAAATCATAGGTATGTGTATACATACTCGTAAACCATATATATTATATTTACATTGTTTTAAAAAATTGCAGTAATAATAAGACAATATGGATAAGATAATATGTGGGGGAAAACCCATATGGAAAGGTCATTAATATTATGGAATTAAATACTCGTTAGTTGGAAATTCTAATCAAAATTTATATTTAATTATTTAAAATATGATATTAAAATAAGAATATTAACGTTAAGGCGATTGAAAAATTTTAATAACTTTTCTTACAAGTCACTCAACACGAGCGAATAATATGGCTTTATTGCGGGAGAAATTTACAGGCCATGTAGTCTCTCGTCTTGGTGGTGTCAATTGGACTACACGAAGGATCGAATTTATGCGGATAAACCTTTAACCTTTGAGCACTTGAAAATCAACATTCTTTGAGTTATGGCTGGGATACCACCTAATATGAGCCAACAAGTGATCGAAAATTACCTGAAATGGATCGAAGTTTGCCAGAATTATCAAGGCGGTCATTTTAATAAAGTAGAGTTTCCCTTATAATGCCAAAGTTCAAATTTTATAATAAAAAAAGGAATTTCATAAAAAAATATTTTAAATGCATTTATTCACGCTTATTTTCGATATATAAAAGGCTTTGTCTTGAAATCTTTTTAAAAAAATCTTTTTTTTTAAACCCTTCAATTTACTTGAAGTTTTGTTCAGAGGTAGCTTTTTACCGAAATTAGTATTAGGAACACATTTCCTTCCGGGAAGTCGGCCTGGGATTGATCTACTCGGAAAAATTATGGTTCGGTTTGCTTAATATATAGAACATATATAACTCTTTGCCCAGATTAAAACATAAAGAGATTTGCTTTACGACAAGTGGATCTGGGGTTTATATTTTAGGAAAATACTTCGATTTAGTTGATAATTGGAATATAAAGAACTCTTTGCCTAAGGTGGTATGGAAAACTTTTTTTGCGTGGAAAAAAGAAAAGAATAGTATTTTTGGTTTGGTTTGCTTGATATTTGGAACATAGATATGTGGAACTATTCTACATATTGTCTACCGGCAAAGAATTGGCAATAAAAAGGAACTTACAGTCTACAACAATTATCCTAAGATAGGTCTGCTTATAAGCTTTATATAAGTTCTTATCTAACTAACCTTCTGTGTGAAGGAAAGGGTTCTTATCAAAAGCGACCTCAGGATCGAAATGGACTTCTCCGAATACTGATACTAAGCCTGGTTTCAGGCAAGGTGACTATTTATCGTGTAACTTCTATAATTTATTGCTCCAGCGCTGAATAGAGAAGGTACAATATTCCAAAAGAGCGTACAACTGCCGAAGATATTCATATCAATAGTTTCAACAACTGCGTCGCTAGTTTTGATTTTGTTCGGACTGGATACGGAAAATAACCAATTGGGCCTGTTAATGACAAGACGAAAAAACACTTGCTATCAAATAAACAGTCAGCGCATTCGATTCTTTGATCCCAAGCCACTGTTGACAGTCAAAATTTTGAAGCCATGAATTCAAAAAGGAATCGCACCTCTTAACAAGCGACTACCTTGGGTTGAGTAGGTAATAAAATCAATGAAATCAATGTCCTCTCCCGAAGAGTAGATAAAAAACTCTATTCGCTCATCAATCTCTTGTCTACATATGGTTGAATTGAGTTGCGTTGATGCGGCTGCTGGCCACTACCAGCGCACTTAAGACAATGGGCCCATTGTGATACCGCTGTGAGGTTTATGTCTTAACCTTCTCAAATGATCGAACCATTTCGTGTGCCTTATAAGAGGATGGTAGAATAAATTCCGCAGCCCACTTTCCATCGGGCTTTAAGCCATCTGTGAAGATGGCTATGGCTTTATCATCGGAGTAGGATGATGACCTCCACTCACTTTGATGGAAAGATTAGGGAGAGAAATACCTGACTTAATGGTGTCTAAGAAGAATACTCCCCTTACTATTCACCCTTGAAAAAATGTATTATTTTAAAATTTTAATGCTTTAGAATCAAATGATTTGACATCACGCCATGAAAGGGTAAAACTCTATAACCCTATATAATTACAAGTAACTACATGTGAGCGCAACAAACATTAAAAGCACCTTCTATTTCCCTAAGTACATGCAACACGAAATCCCTTTATACATACGAGTCCTATACCCAACAATTATTATTTTCGTCAATTTGTCATATGAAATTGCAACACTGTGCAGCGTGAAATGAAGTGAATTGAGCTCAGGTGCAAAAAGCCATTGCAGACAATATACAAACCAACGGCTATATGAAATCAGTATGTCCATATATAAGTATACCTATATGTATATTTGTTGGTGTCTGTGTGCGTGCAAGTGCTGCCGCATGCATTTCAGTACAACGCGCCGAGGTAATCAATTTTTGAAATTTATGACAAAATTTGCAGCTTTAAATTATACCATTAAGCACGACATGTAACTCATATCACAAACATGTTAACTTCACCGCCGCCGGTTGCATGCCACCAACTGGCAAACAGCAAGCCGCATTTATAAATACACATACATATGCACATATGTATGTAGGTATGTATGTATGTAAGTAAATGCGGCCTACGTTTTTATGCGCTGATTACCTTGTTTATGTTACTCTGTGTCTGTGTCTGCATGTGTGTTTGACTTGTTTGCATGACCGTACAATCGCAATGTGGCAGTAAGTACTTGCCGGCTGTCGACGGCTAGTTGCATTTTTATGCACACTAATATGTCTGTATATATGTATGTACATACCTTTGGTGTGTTGCCTGGTAAGTGGCATGCAACAAAGCCAGTCTTTTTTTATGTTGTGCAGGTTTTGAGTGTGGCTTTTTTCAACCATTCATTTTTATTTGCCATTTTCTCTTATTGTTATTTTTAGTTTTTGTTCTTTGCTCATGACGCTTTTTGTGTTTTCCTATGACCAGCAGACGTGCAAAATAAGTCATTCGTGCATCGCGAATGAGCAAGCGCAACTTATTGCCTTCGTTGGACAGACAAATGCATAGTGGTTTGAGAACAGAAAAATTGTTGAAAAAAAATATTGAAAAAAATCGTACTGCTTTTAGTTAAATATTACTTTCTCGGCCACAGTCGAGTACGCCGAGGGAAGCCAAGTCTCTTTAGATTTACGAGAGCCTGAGTAAGAAGTTTCCGTCTCCCAGAAAAAACGGATTACTGCATATCGCTCACTGACTTTGTGACAGATTTCAAGGTAGTTATCCTTGATAGAAACTTTTGGGACATAATAATAACAGCAAGCACTAGCTCGATTCATTTTTATACGGCTGGGTCAAAAGTAGATAACAGGGCCGGTGGGTGAGTTAACTGCAAAGATCTTGGTATCTGCAAATACTTTCGTTTTTCGGATACTGTACTATTTTTTAAGCTGGATTGGCTCTCAGAAAATATTTCCGATACCCTGGAATCTCTAAAAGTAAAATCGAAAACCGTAGAGAACAGTCGTTGAGCACTCAAAGAGTTAGCTCAGAAGTCCTCTATGAACCGGATATGGGTGCCTGGACACACTAACATACCGGGTAATGAGATGGTGGACGAGCTTGCAAGGAGGGCCACTTTCCTTCCAATTTGGCCATCATGGAAGAGTTCTTTATTTGTAGGCCCAATAGAAGGGAGTTATCCATCAAAGATATTAACTCAAGATGGAAAAGTCTCAATGCGTGCAATGTGACTAGCACAATGAGGCCAGAATGGAACTGGGAAAGGCCATGTCACCTTGTCGCGCTGAAAAGAAAGTAGACCTACAGTTATAGGTCTTTTTATATATGTATTCTAATAGGCAGGCCCACAGAAAGGTTGGGCGTATCATCCAGCGATTACTGCAGAAGTTTCAGACAAGAAGAAGAATCTGAAATTTTAATGCACTTAGTAGATTGATGTCTCTAGAGGCGGCAACTTCTGGAGACTTGAACAAGCTAGTGGGGGCTAAGCTACGACGACTGTTCAGTTTTGCGAACTCACACATTGGTTTGATTAGCGTATGGCGGTCACTAGGCTCCTCAGTGGTGCCGCAATGGGCCTGTCTAGGGCCTAGGAGGACTGATGCCCGGCAACCTCTACAATGAACCAGCTACCAATGCTCATTGCAGCTTCCTGTATCAGTTTTGGGGTTTGAGTCTTTATTACGTTCGCTCATTTAAATACCAGAAATTATATTTTTTTTTTTTGGCACGGACAAATATTTTTTTGGAAGAATTTTCGCTTTTTGTTTTGTGATAGACAAAGTTTTAAAACCCTTAATTGTTGTTTTAGCATTATAGTCGAGTTGCTTAAACTCAATTCTACTGATTGGACAACTAGTCGTTCGATATGAGACCTGTTAAGGCAGTAGTCTGGTAAATTAGTTTGGAAAAATCGACTTTTTTGAAAGTACTATATGTTAAGAAAACACTGTAAAAAATTTTGAATGAAATTCGAAATATTGACGAAGTTATAGTATCTATAGGTGAGCGTTCCATAGCAAGATTGTTGAAACTTTAAACGTGTTTTTCTTGGAATAATATTCTACGGTCGGCCCGGGTGATAAAAAAATGTATATCCAACCCTGCGATACTCTTAATAATATTCTAATAATAAATATATAACAAGCTGAAGCTGATTGAATTTTTTTTCCAAATAAAATATTTCCAATAAAGCATTAAAAAGAATGTATGTTACCTTAATATCCCATTCCAGCCAGCTAATAAATTTATTGCGAATATAAAAATTATTTCAACTTGTGCTTTAGAATCAGCGCCGCCGAGGAGTTCAATGAAAGAGCCGTCCTTTGATAATAACAATATTAAAGGTCGTAGGCAAGTAAAAATGAACATGAGAGAACATTGCATATTTTTAGGCGTTTCGATATTTATACCCGTTTAAGAATAAAAAATTGACACTTTGTAAGCGCTGAAGCGACTTTCGGCCGAGCTCGTTCTCTAATTTGTGGCGCGCGTCTATTAGATTTTCCAACATCTGATTGTTTTTATGAGCAGTTGAGAATAGACCACAATTGGGAAAAGAGCTATCCTCGGTCAACTCGAAATTTTTATACTCTTAATTTAGGACAAACTATTGATTCTCATATCTGAAAAATTGGTAGAGGGGTGTTAAATGATGTAGTCCTTCGATTTCGATGATTTTCGGTGTCAAAATATAATACTGAATTTCATGCTATTAGATCAGGAATTTGATAAAAATGTATGCATATTCTTAAATGTAAGAGAGCTTCTGTAAAAGAACTCAAAAACTGAAGGATTAGTTTGTTTACGAACAGACGGACGATACTGGTACTGCTTGATTCGATTATATAGAGTACTATTGGCACCCTTTCGATTGCTGTCGAGATCCCTTTCCGATATCTCACAATTTCGATTTGGCTTTTGGACACGGCTTCAGATCACACGTAGAAAATACCTTTTAAATTTCAGGTCCCTATGATCGGCTGTAGGTCGATCCGTCGATCAATCTGAACAATTCTTTTTGTATACACGTACATAGATAATCGATAGATTTTGAGAGATCTGGCGTATGAAACTTAAATGAACTTCGTACCTTCACCTTGGTGATCCTGCCTCACATACATCGTTAAATTACGTTAGTCCATACAAACTTTCACCCCTCTAGACATAAATAGGCTGTCATTTGGTCAAGATAAAGAGTTGTATAAATACAGACTACAGTTCCTCCAAGTCTTTGAACCTCTATATCTCTTGACTCTTAGGAAAAAAGTATTACAGTTTATAGATAATTAAATGGTCTAAAATGTTTGTCAGCAATAAGTTTATAATAAATTTACAACCTGGACGAAAATCGCGAGAAACACGTTTTTGTGAACTTTCAATCCAGCTGTCGGATTGATGAGGAGCTTTTAGATTTCATTGATTTTAAGAAATTTCATAGACTTTCAGCCATGTTGGAATTTTTTTTGTTTAATTTGACTGGACCAAAAGTAAAAGCTTGTAAAAAAAACAATTTAAATTTGCCTACTAATACTTCGTGGGTTTTTCCCGGGCCAAATATTCCGATAAAACGAATTGACGAAAACTTAAAAAGGAAACAATTTTTGATGTGTGTTCTCACATGACCGATCTATTTTCCAGACAGACGGAAAACGTTGGAACATTAACAGATTTTCTGCTCACCTAACACGAGTATTCCGAAGCAATGAAAATAGTTTATTTTAGGGAAGAGAATAGAGTAAAAGCTTAATTCGGATAAAATACCTAAGAGTATTTTACAGGGGCAGGCTGAGTGCTGATATATTAGAGCCAATATTCAATAGATTTTGGGTGTGAGAACTTTAGAAAAGCACTGGAAAAATACTAAATGACAACTAAAAGCTGAAACTTCATAAAAAAGTTCAAAATTTTTAAATAAAATTTATAACAATAGTGTAAACCATTTTCAAAGTGAATTTGAATATCCGAGACTTCTCTATGTCGGAATTTGTCTTATATGGAAGCTGCCAAGGTTTTTGCCATCCAGCCATCCTAGGCGTCGTCTAGAAGATCATGGTAAGCTAAGGTTGACGTGGCTATCGATGTGTACTTGAGCCAGTGTAGGCCCATTGTGATACCACGGTTTTTACCGGATCACTAAGCTTCACTATCAATTCACTTCGATTCCTTTATAAATTTCATTAGATAATTTGTCTTGATGCCTACTACCTTATAAAAAATTATCGATGAAAACAGCTCCTAGCTATAGGAACCCAGCTCTGTCCAATGCGTGCAGTCAGACAGAAGATGAGACACTGATTCTTCTTGAATTTTCCGTAGCATCATCTGAAGGAAGCTCTCAGCCTCACCGCATGTCGTTCTATGAAACAGTGACCTGTTAAGACTCCTACATCCTTAGAGATTCCTTCTCTTTTGAGAGAGTAGATTTCGCGTGATCTTTTGCCTTAAATTTTCTCTCTATGTCCTTGTGACCAGGAAAATGTCGAATGGGAGATCGAAGTGCCAAAAACAAAAGTTGAACAGCAGCGGTCTGTGCTATTTGGTTTGTCAAGAAACCCATTAACCCACAGCCACCCCATACAAAAGTGTTGGTCTCACAACATATGTAAAGCTCCAGCGGCAGATCTTAGGGCTTAACCGCATTTCCAACATACATCGCAGTCGCTATTTTACATGTCGAAATAATCAATCCTTACTCCGTTATAACTAGTCTCCATGATTATGTTTTCAATGAAGCTGCCAAAGGACATACCATAATCTCTTTTATCAACAATTTTCTGCTTTACAAAACACAGTGCAACCATTACTTCCTACATGTTTGATCTATGTATGTAAGTGAAGTGAATTGTGTGGTTGCTGTTGTTGCTGGATGCGTGTAGCCGTGTAGCCACGTAACTCATTTGCTGTTGTTGCCCAGTCATTCAACGAGCGGAACAGTCAACTTGTGGCAAGGCTAGCTTGCTAGCTGACAGGCACATGGTATACACGTATACAAACATACATACATACGAGTACATTCATTGTAAACGATACGAAATGGAGTTGAGTGAGTGGCGCGGAGTGTTAAATATTGCAATTTATCACGCAAATGCGTTTTTCAATTTTAACCGGCCGCTAGGCATCATAAAAATGTTACCGAACATAACCACCGCTTGACAGCAGCTCAATTTTCGTAATGAATTTTACAACAATAACGATAAATATAATAGCAACAACAACAACAATAACAATAAAAAAAACAACAAATGACCGCATACACTTACGAACTGCTTGAACAATAAACAAAAACAACAACAACAACAAAAACTAAAAAGCGCGAAAAAGTGAACGCCATAAAGTATATAAAAAATTACTTTGGCAACTAAACAACAACATGCAAGGGGCACATCAATAACTTTAACAGCAAACACTTAACGAAATTCCAGTGCACAAGCTGGAACATATTCGGCTACTTAAGTTTTATGAATATTGGAAAATACGAAGAAAAAATTTGAAGTGCGTAAAATTTAAAATTTTTTTGATTAATTTTCGGGTTTTCCAATTAAATTTTTTTTTAACCCATCAATTTCCGTGCCAATGGCAGAAGAATAGTCAATTGACATATTTTGTTTCTTTCCAGTGCCAAATAATCCAAAAATGCTAAACAAAAATTAATAATTCTGTTAGGTTTTAAACCCTCCCAAATATTGTACGATATATCGAACAAAGTTCAGAAAGGTAGTAAAAATCATTATATACCTATTTACGTTAGCCATTAGTAACTTTTGTGCGATTTATCTACCAAATATATTAGTGGTACTTATTTAAAGTTGTAAACTTATAGCATTTGTTGTAAACTTAGCAAACTGGCAATGTCGCAAATCAATTCTTCATTTTTATATGAAATTTTCTTCGCGATAAAATATCAACTATGCGAGACTATTTTCAATGGCATTTATGGCAATTTTTCATAAATAAATTTTTTTTCTTGAATTATGTATATAAAAAATTGAATTGTTTTTGCAAATTTATTTATTGATTGTTTGTATAATTTAACATTTCACAGATTGTTCGTCGCAATTCTTCCCCTTCATTAGTTCGGTCACTTGGTAATGACTCGTCGATATCGTGCTCTGATTGCTCAAGCTGGTAATCGAACTGATCAACTTGTGGGAGTATAAGGTTGTGCAACAATGAGCAACAGAGGATCCATTTGTACACTTTTTTCATTCCTTTTTTCTCTATAATTTGTAGTCTTACGCTTTTTAAGCTGCCAAACATTTCTTTTAGCATGCCAAAACAGTGTTCAATTCTAATCCTATAACTACTGAATGTTTTATTGAAAAATGCTCTTTGACTCTGTGTAAGTTTTCATTCTTCTTCATTCGATAATTCGCAATTATTATAAATACGTGCATCGTGCACGCTGCCTGAATAGCCTAACATCACATGTATTATTTGCAGTACCGAAGGTTTTCCAAAATACTCATGTGATCTTCTTGAATCTGCTTTCATCGAGTTCCCACACCCATCTCTTTTAAAAATATTTTACATTTAGGTGCAATATTTTAAATAAATAATACGCTGTATCAGCATTATGCACCCAACACAGTCAAAAATGCCTTTAATATTTCATTTTCTTTTCTCTTCCGCCAAATTTAATAAGTTTTAGTTTTTCACTTATTCTAGGCATAATTACCATAGTTTTTGCTTTTTCAGGTCATTGTTATGTTGAATTGTTTTTGGGTTTTAGTTATTATGGAACTATTTCAGACCATATATTTTTTGGAAATAGTGAAAAAATTACAACAATAGTTTTGGACGGCAGAAGTTATAGCTGCTATTTCGGAAGCCACCACGTTTCCTCATCAGACTTCTTTTTCCAGACACCTTCGTTCGAATTAGTTTTTACTTTTGACAAATAGAGAACAGCTGACTTACGTAGTGTATATAAGAGTTCTGCCAATGGGGCGCTCATTTAACCTTAGTGGCAACTCCACAATTTTGCCATTATTACATAAATGCCACTTTGAATGAGTACCACTATTATGTGCGATACATACATACGTATTATATATGCGTACATTTGAGTTGTCTAACTTTGTACGATATCACTTTTTTTGAGAAGACGTCAATTTTTTTATGTGGACAATTTGTAAAGATGAAATTTTTTCTTTAATAGTTGAATATGTTTTCATTGATCGATACTGCTTCAATATATATTTTAAAATATAAATTTTTCATACTACCGCAAAGAAACTGTTAGTTCATTAAAAGAAGTTTACAAAGAGTTGTTATTATTTTTCTTAATTTTAAATGAAACTAAAAATTACGAATTTGCTTAGATACTTAATAGTCTAAGTAGACGTAATATACCTTTTCTTAACAGAAAATGTGTAATTTCTTCGAAAAATTTAATTTTTAAACAAGAAAGAAAATTGTGCGATATATCGCCCAAAGTAACTCAAAGGGCTAAAATTTGGAAAATTATTATTATTGTTAGTAAATAAATTTAAATGAATACAAAAAATAATTAAATATCTAATTTATAAAATATTTTGATCGTTAGAATAATTCTTAATTTTTGAAAGATTTTGCTATTTTAGGATGATACAAATGACATAGTTTTTTAAAAATATATAATTTTTGGAATTTTACTGAAATTTTGTTTCAAAAATTCAACCAAATTTGACCTATTTAAGCTACTTCTATGTGAACACATGCACACTCATGTCTAAATTATCGACCACCTTACTCCAAGATGAGAAGATTATAAAGAGAAAACAGTGATATCGCATATAGTGGCCGTTATTTACGCTAAGTGCACTCCTCGCAATACAGCGGTTGGCTCTTAGCAACGTTGAAATAGCTGAGGAGTGTGCTAGTCTCGACAAGACACAACAAACACAGTCCCTCCTATAGTTGCACACTGCATTAGTAGAGGCTGGAATGCAAGCGGCGGTGGCGAATAAGATCCTGAAGGCCAATGACTGGGTGAGAAAGAGAGTACTAGTCTGCTCTTTCACACCCACTGCGAACTTTGAGGTTGGGTACCCTATCCTAGCTGGAGGAATAAATTAGTTTTATTCAGAGGCATAGCAAAGCCTTGTTCAACCAGATGACTGTAGACAGAGGGATTGGGTCAATTGGATTATGATGGGATTGCGTAGATGTATATCGAAAGTGATAGGCATATTCTAAGCTTTGATGTCAATAGAGCACGTTTAGAAAATTATATAGCTTCTCTAGCTACTCCTTAAGATTACTCGCCTACAACTCTATATAGGATGATAAAAATATCTGAGACTATCGCATAAATTAAAAAAAAAAACAAAAATAGAGAGCTTGAAACTTATATAAATGCCACCGAAAGAGGTGTAACATAACTGATAATTAAAAATAAATTAAACCTTGTAAAGAGTTAGCTAGATTAGATTGGATTAAGGTCGGTCATTGGCTGAGTTGAGGAAGCTTTACGGTTGTGATACAATACTGTATTTCCAAACTAATGGAAGAGTACTTGACCTGCCTGGTATACATAATTTTCTAGCTTGCGTAGTAAGTCGTTTAAGTCATCGATCCCGTATAGTGCTAAGGGGACATCACTTTCGAAAATCAGCTTTGATAAACGATTAACGGGTCTGGTTGCATGTTTAAATACAAATCAGATCGAACCACTATTCTTTTTATGTACTCGGCAAGGAACTCTGTTTCAATAATGAAATGGTGTTTCGAGCTTTTAACAATTTTAAACCGTTAAAAGCTGTCGATACCAAAGTAATCTTTCCTGCTTGCATCCGCCTAGAATGTACCGAAATCATATAGATCGATTAGGCTAATGTCGGTTAGTGTGGGTGATCTTGAGGAACCAGCTTGTTCAGCTGATTTCAGCGGATAATTTAAAGATAGTTTGAAATGCGGATGATCTTGGCCTTCCCAAATGGGCTACCGGCTTATTTGGAAAATCTTTTGGGTGTTAGGCCACATGAATGTAGAAGGCAAAAAAAGAGGGAACGAGCTGTCACGCGCCGGCGTCAGTAGCGAGGCTGCCACTGTTGACTACCTCAGACCCCTTAGGCGCCTTGAAATGTTGTCTAAACCATATTTTAAGCAGCTCACGACTTTCAGTCTTAGACCAATTGCCCTCTGGGTAGCCAATAAGCATGATTTCAGCTCATGCACTTGAAATGTGCAGACCAATATTTGAGAAGGTGCTGCAGCCCTTCTGATTGATGCCCTCGTAAGATTAAACATACACGTCACCACCGCCCATGAAGTGCGATGGACGATACAAGGACGGAAGAAGGTGGATCCTTTGTGAAATCGAATACAGCCGCATATAAAGGAGCGCAAATTCGATGTTTGATTAATGGTGGGAGAGAGACTCCGTCTCCAGTGGTCGAAAGTCTAACCATAATCTAGCAAGTTAGGAAACCTTTGTTTTGCAACTTTATTACCATGGTGAGGAGAGAAGGTATTTTAGACTCGACCGGCCTAAGGTTGATCTACTTCGCCGGGGTTCGAATTATGGATATCTGTAGTACCAGATTTTAGCAAGCCGCCCCATCGCCGGATAGAAAATCAAGCAACCGAATCGATTATGTTATGATTGGCGGACAAACACAAGGAAGGTTCGACGTTCACTTGCAGACCTGCTTTCTGAGAGTACTTATAAGCAGCTTAGTATAAGTAATAAGTAATGACATCTCAAAATCCCTGAGAACCGCTGTTTCGGAAGTATTTGGTTATCGATAGAGCCACTCCGTGGAACCCGTTTTGGCTCGATTAAGGCTGTAAAAGGAAATTCGCGGGGGAACTGAGGTCGACATATTTCTACAGCTGCTGCAAACAAACAGGTTGACAGATCGCGCTCATTTTTGGCAAAGTAGCCAAGGACAATGCTACCAACTTAACAAAAAAGTGCTGAAAAATATTTAGCGCGGGCAGTTTATATGAGAATTTCTGGAAACTTTCTGGTCTTAATGTATAAGGAGGGAACACTCCTTCAGTCTGCAGGATAAGTGCAGAGCATGCGCAGAGAACGATCGAACACTGGAACATTTTCTTTTCATGTTTTCCGATTCAGACATCACATCTTTCAGAAATCAAGTAGAGTTACCCTTTATAGAAGAGCAAACGCTCGGTAAAACAGAGCAAAAACTTTTTTTTAACACTTTCTGTTGAAGTTACTAAACGCTCCGAAGGTAAGTAAAAAAATTTAAAAGAATTGCTTGCACATGCCGAACTGTCAACTTTGACAATTTTATCGCGTTCCAAGTCAATAAAACGCATAGCAATAACTTAACTTATCAAGAGGCATGACGCGAGCGCCGCTTAAATACGAATAAAGCAAGCTTAAGTATGCAATTTGCAAAAATTTCAGCAATCAACGTGAATTCAGAGGTAATAAGAAATAAAAAAAATTAAAAAAAAAATTAAAAAAATGTAAAATAAATGAAAAAGGAAAGAAATTACTTGTCAATGGTGAATAAATATTTGGCGCACACTTAAGTTAAAAAGAAGTCAGAAGCCATGCAAATGTGCTAATTCGTGTTGACTTAACGGCTGCAATAAGTTAAATCATTGTCCACAGACGACGCAGCACGTCGCCCGTTGCATGCCACACCACACCCAGATGCAAAGCAGGCGCTTGTGTCGTGGTGTGCGCGGAAAACTACACAAATATGTATGTACGTGCATGTGTGTCTGTTCAAGTGCATGCCTACAGATCATAGAGTCCGCGCGCGGAATGCAAACACGCTCACTTTTAAACCTTAAATAAGCCGATTTCATGTCGCTGCCACACTGCAGCACTGCACGGCATTTGCGCCAATAACTTGTGACTGGCAAAGAGAGTGCAAGTTTTATACGTGCAATTTAAAGTGGTCATCTTTGTGGCACAGCTGCCACATTTCCACCGCTGACAAAGTGGCATTTCGTACGGCAATGCTGACAAGGAGTTGCATGTCCGGCAAGCCGGCAAGTCGGCGTCGTGGTTTAAAGGACGCACAGCTGTCTGTCTGCCGGCCATTCTCTGTTTGTGGCATGCAACATTTTCACTTATTCAAATGTCGCCGCGTCAGTCATGTCAAGAGTGTCAGCCGTATGCAGCGAAACACCGACTCTGAGCGCCGCAGTGCCCAACCAGCGTCGGCGCAACGCCATTATTGGTTACGCGCGCACAAGTTTGTGTTTGTAGTAGGTATAAATATGTATGCACTACATCAAGCGCCCAATCGTGCATTTTTTCGCATGCATTTCAATTGGCGCGCATTCTTTGGACGACTTTTATCGTTGCATTGATTGCGTTTTAAATGCGCTCATAAATCAAATTCAATTTATGTCAACATTTTATGGTCGTTTGTCTGAAGGCGCTATTGGTTTACATACGTGTATATACATAAATACATACACATTCATACACCGGCGTTGCTAAGCGCACGTATTACCATTTTGATTTGTTGTTATTGTTTTTGCAGTTGCTGTTATTGTCGCTACACCATTCCTTGCGATAAAGCAGAAATTATTGCAACAAGTTGTGTGTGTGTGTGTGTGTGTGTTGAAGTGAACTCAGGCCGACACGCTTACCGTCGCGCACATAGCACAATCAGCAAAAACTGCCAAAGCAAAAGCAAGAAAGTATTTTTAAATAATGATTGAAACAAGTAGGGCAGTGCCTGGTTCGAGCTGAATGCATATTCAACTTTTAGTGCAATGAAAAGTCCGGGGTTCGAACATCAAGCCCTTCGAGTGTATTTATGGCATGAAATAAAAGCTCCTCATAAAAATCTATCCACTGTTCGGAAGAAAATGTAGGTCCCTCCATTTGTTGGAAGAAACATCAAGACGCACACCACAAAGTGGAATAGTAGCACGGCTGAAAATTGCCTCAAAGCATCAATTATTTTAAAGATCTTTCCTCGTGCTATGCATTCAGCGGCGAGTAGTACATCGGATACCTTTAAAGTAGGATTTCCCACACCCATTCGGACAATATGAACTAGCCAACCTAGATGCCGTAACTTGATTGTTTTCCAATTGTTGGAAAAAATATTTAGATGAGCTCGGCCGAAAATCACTTCAGCGTTTATAGGAAGTGTTTATCAATCAAGAAAAAAAGAAAACAAAAAATTATCCTTACTAGGCAGACATGTTGATATTATAGCGAAGAAATCTCTTGCAAAGAACTCGAGGGAACTCCTTTTCTATCAGAAAAAATAATAAAACCTTAGTTAGCTGGCTTCATGGGCGGACGTCGCGTCACCAATGATGCCGAACGCAAAGGTCGTCCTACCAGAAAACATTAAAAAATCAACAAAATTGTCTTGAATGATCGAAAAGTGAAGTTGCATGAGTTAGATGAGGTCGTAAAGATATCAGAAGAACATCTGAAATTATAGAAAATTTCTTACAAAAGCTTCTCATAAGAATTGTTGGAGAATAACATTAAGAAAGATATCACAAATATGAGGAGGAACTCGGCCGAAAAGAGTTTCAGCGGTTACTAAAATCAATCAATTCAACATACTCTTATATAGAATAACAGCGAATATTATGTGAAGGGTGTTTTTCTTTCGACATGAGGCTCTTAGTGGAGCTATTCTTTTGCGTTATTTTTGACTACTGTAACTTGAACTATACTCGCCTTGGCTTGCCATTTCATAATGAACAGACTTACTCCAGAATAACGTTTCAAATCGTTATTGTCGTCGAACATTCGGTCCATATAACCAGCCTGCAGAGTCGTTAATTCGAGCAACCATGGAGCGGTTTCGCACCAAGCTTACTCTAGTGGATAAATACACTACCCTAGACACGCCGTACTGTGCGCGCCAAAGAAGCTATTGCTGCTGTAGAACAGAGTATTGAAGAAGACCCGAATGAGTTCATAAGTCAACGCGCCCAACAATGGATGCTGCGTCCATACAATTTATGGAAGAATTTGCGAAAAGTTCTTGGTTTGCGGCCTTACAAAATCCAACTCGTGCAAGAAATGAAGCCGAATGCCCAACAAGCGCGTCGCACATTCGATGAACATTCGCCAACAAGATGGCCACCTATACCCGATTTGCTTTTGTTCCGCGATGAAGCTCGCATTTGCTTCAATAGCTACTTTAATAAATAAAACTGTCCCTTATGGAGTGATGATAATCCACAAATCATTACTGAGACGCTGTTACATCCTCAAAAAGTTACTGTTTGGTATGATCTATGCGCATAGGGAATCATTGGTTGAAATTTCTTCAAAGATCAAGCTCTCCATAATATTACATTCAATAGGGAACGCTATAGAGGCATGATTGATGACTTAGAGCATGTTGATATGGACGATCTTTGCTTCTACCAAGAAACAATCAATTTGTTGAGGACAATTTTTGGTGAGTGCAAAATATCGCGTCATGTACCTGTGGCTTGGCCTCCAAGATCGTGCGGTTTAAGACTACTGTACTATTTTTTGTGGAGTTATGTGAAGCCGGATACGTCTGCGAAGATAAGCTCGAGAGATTGACTGCTGGGAAGAGAATAGTCTAGTTATAACTGACATACCTCTCCAATTATTGCAAAAAGTCGTTAAAAATTGGGTCTCTTGGCAGGAAAATTTACCTAAATCGAGCCATAAATATACCTATAAATATGTATATAAATACCTTTTTGTCCAAATAGCTCGGACCCTGAATCATTTACCGTCAAAAAAATAGTGTTCATGTTAATCTAAGCATTTTACATATGTATGTATGTACCAAATTTCTAGAAAATCGAATTTTAATACCATCTCTTGAATTAGTCAGTCCCTGGTCCACTTTCTTGTCTGAAAAATCTATTCTCAGACCTACTGAATATGCATACGAATAGATAAAGCCGTTTCGGAGAAGTTTGGTTACAAATACTGTGAAATACACTAAAATTTTATATATGTACCATATATAAATATAAACAATAGCAAAACTATACCAATTGAACTTCGAATTGCTCTCACCATATCAAACATTTCGCCCGATTTGGTTTCCAACGACTACAGACTGTTTGAAGAACTCAATAATATGCACATCGGTGAGATGAAGAGGTCGTTGCTGAAACTAAGGTCTATTTCAAGGCCCCAGAGAGAGAGAGTTCTACAAAAGTGGTATTGAAATGTTAAAGCGGTGCTGGAATAATTGTGCGCCTTATATTAATGAAAATACGAATATTTATCAACGAAAATGTTTTTTTTTTTTTTTTTTGGATTTGGCTCGTCTTGGAGGACCACACGGTCGATTGCTGTTTTGTTTCGGGCTCATACGCATAGATCCATGATTCGTCACCTGTGACGATCTCATAAACGTCTTTTGAAGCACCGCGATCGTATTTTTCCAGCATTTCTTTACACCAATCCACACGAGCCTTTTTTTGAGCGATTGTGAAATTGTGCGGGATCCACGAGAACAAACCTTTTTTACGGCCAGGTGTTCATGCATTATCGAATGTATGCTGGTGGGAGAAATGCATAGGCATGTCTCTATCTGAAGGGATGTTACATGACGGTCTTGCATTATCAGTTCACGTACGGCATCGATGTTTTCTGGCACAATGGCTGTTTTTGGACGACCTTCACGGAATTCGTCTTTGAGCGAGCGTCGGCCACGATTGAATTCATTGTACCAGTTTTTCACAGTGCTATAGAATGGTGATTCATAGCCATACAAAGATTTTAGTTCATCGATGCACTCTTGTCGTGATAATCCACGTCGAAAGTTGTGAAAAATGATCGCACGAAAATGTGCACGAGTTAATTCCATTTTTTGGCCGAGATGAATTTTTTAATTCCCTATAAATAAAACAATTCACGATTAAATGACAAAACGTTCTGAGTGATGTTATGCTAAAAAATTTCAAACTTTCCAATGGAAATGTCAGATTTCACCTGGCAACACTTAATATTGCCTAGGCCAGACCTATATATAGCAGCCTACGTATGCCCAACAATTTCAGTTCATGTGGGCATTTTTTAAATGCAGAAATGATTTTTGGCCGATCTTCAGACTTTTGAGCCGCCTACAAACGGTTGATGGATTTGTATGAGGAACTTTTTATTACATGTCAAGGGTATATATTTTCTGCTGAGGGTGATCGCCATCGGATTTTTTTTACTATAATTTTGAATTTTTGTCCGGCCAGGGCTGGAACTTTTTGCCTGGTAGCACGCACTGCTAAGTGAACGTCCATAAAACTAAGCGGTCATATTGCAGTGCTTCTGGGTCCCTCTTTTAGAATTATGTTCAATTGGATATTTTAGATATATTTTGATCCGTTCAGTTTAACAATGCTACTTGGCGATTTCCTGGCAGTTTAGATAGATCGGTTGTCTAGTCGTGAGGTCAAAGCCAGTTAAATAGTGATTTTTTTCTTTGGGTTCAAGTAGAGCCAGATAATTTACAATAAAACTTAATCTTGATTTTTTTTGAGCAAAATGGCTGAGCCTGGTTGTTACCCTCAAATTTGTTTATCACGAGTTTATATACATATGTAATATACCTATATATTATATCATACACGTATATACCCCGATTATTTTACTTTCTTACAGACAACCATGCATTAAATAAAACCGTAATACCCTAATCCTCCACTGGGACTGGGTACAACGCCAATTTGAAAATATCACCAACCAACGTAGCGCCATCAGTACGACGACAACATGCAATAACAGCAAAACTGACCGTCGCCAGCTGCCAAACTGACAGTCGCATTTCAGCTGACAGCCACTTTTGTATCGAAATGTGGCCAAACAAAAGACCAACGTGCCAAGTTGCCGCACGAACTGCAACTGATCGGAACGACGCTCACTTTTCTTCCATGTTCCATGTTCCTTGCTTGCATGACAGTAAGGAGCGTCTAGAGTTGGCTGCCTGCATGAAGTTTGCCTTTTGGCGATCGCTTTACAGCACACTACCATACACCACATTGACCAAGTGTGTGGTAGCGTGTTAAGGTTGAGAACTTCATCAATTACTGCGCTGCTGCTGCTGTTGTCACAGTCGAGAGGTGAGTTGGACATGCGCATTGATTTCCATGCACGAATGTTTATTTATTGTTCATATAAATTGAGGTGATTAGTAAATTTTGATTGTATTCCGTAGGCATTGCTATCGATTTTTGGCATGACATTACGGAGTGTTTCTGCTGTAAACGAGTTTATGAGAATACCCAAATGTATTGTGGGAAGAAATATATTTTTGAATGACATTGTTTTTGTTTTTAACAGGTTTGCCATTTTTTTATCACTAACTGTGGAACAAAAAAATTTGTCTGAAATTAAACTAAAAAAATATTTTCTTTGATCCAGACATAAGAAAATTGCTGAAAGATCCAGTTTTCGATTAAAAAAATTATTCAAAAGTCTGAAAATAAATATTAACATATTTTTATAGCTAACTACATATAATAAAAATTCATATTAAAATATTATGTGAAATTAAATTAAATTAAATGGGGGTTAAATTGATCAAACAAAGTTTCCCCGGGTTGAACTTGAAGGACAAGACCAAAAGAGAAATTGCCGGTAAAAAACAACAAAAAGTCCGTGGGTAAACTCGGTCTTTGCAACAGTATAAAACAATTCAGTAGGGAGAGGAACCCTGCTGTAGCATCCAGTTGGCGAACGAAGTGTGAACTCACAAAATATTAGCATTTTTACATAATAATTGTAGATATATGAACAATTAATATAAAAAATGTGAGCGGAAGTTACAAAATTATTTATAGGAACCTTTCTCAAAAGTTTCCATATAAGCAGGTGAAAACTACTACGAAATCCACTCAGTAGTTTTTGGGTTTATTGTAAACAGACAGACAGACAAACAGACGTGGGATTTTGTTTTAGAATGTAGTCATTAATATAAAAGATAAAAGACTGAAAAAAGTTGTTTTGAATATCTTAAAGAACTATTTTTTTATTAAAAATATTCTACATAGACCCATAAGCAATAAACATATTTCTTTTGTTTCAATGAGACTCCTTTTGGTGTATTATCGCTTCTTTAAAGTTTTTGGAGGGTCTCTCTGAAGTGTACCACAATAGTCTATAATTGAGACGCTTCATCTCCCCTGCTCTTTTTTTTTTCTACCTCTTCAATATTTTAATGAAATCATTAACCTTGCTCTTTACACAAACCACATTTTCGGAAATATATTCGAAACTAGGAAACCTTAAGCTTGAAATTCTACTAACCTTCTTTTGATGATTTTTTTTGTGCTTAGAGTATTTGTTATTACTTGAAAACTTTCCCATGAACTCTACAAAAGCCAACCAAACTTCTCTTCGGGGTTCCATTATTGTTGCGATAAATTGCGGATCAGCCATAAACCGACTATTTGAATCTGTGAGACTTGGAAGCTTTCATATTAAGCAACTTGAAGCAATTTTCATTTCTTGCTTCTTTATTATACCCGCTTTACGTGAAGCGGTGTCAGAAGAACTTTACGAGGAAATACCAAAATTTCAGGCAGGATCGGGCAAGCCATCGTTCCGCCAATGCTCAGCTCGCTTTGAAGTCAATGCTTTGTAGATCAGTGATTTTTTGGGTCTCCATTACCTTATAGACACAAAAAGAAAGAGAATTCGGTTAATCCAGATGCCCAAAATATTTAAACGATTGCACACTTGCCAACCCTGGTCTTTATATTTGAATCTGCAAAGCACCCGTTCCAAGTCCTACAACAATGGAATCATATATTATATATGAATCGCCATTATGAAAATTTAAGGCTTCTTCTAATAGAATCATTGAAAATTCACTAAGCCTTCAATAGTGGTACAATAAATCAAGTACCCAAGAAGGTACAATAGGAGTTGAACCACTTCTTACTATATCTAAACCAGACGGAAAACACTCCAGATTAGCAGATTCAAATCTCTTACCAAGGCATCTATGCAACTCTGGAAACACAATTTCGTACAGCTGTAATCTCCTGATACAAACTTTGACTTGTCATTTGGTTTTGAATTTTGTGACGTTATGGAATTTTTGATTATTTTTATAGTTTTCGAGACACCTAAACACGTTGAAATCAGTTGAAAACATACAGTACGCAATTATGTTCCAGACCTCTGTCTTTTTTGGCTTAAAGAAGAGCTCTGGAAAATGGGGGAAATTAGTCGTTGAAGGGGAGACATTTTGCTAGCTCTCATAGCTCAGTTTATTTTTAAAATTTTAAAGACATAAATTTAGTGGTTCAAACAATGATCCATCTCAATTCTCGATCAAAAGTAAAAGGTTAACACTTTCTACTCATAAGATTTAAAAGAATATAATTTTTTGAGAGTTAACTGAAGAAGGGATAGAACCATTATTAACCGAAACTATTTGCTTTTGTTTTTCTATCTCCCTACTTAAGTGCCACCAATACGTAGGGTGACTTGACATTTTAAATAAAATATTTATTTTAAAGTTTTTTAAATTTGTTTTTCAAATAAGTAAAGATAATTATTTAGATGTTAGTCTAACGCAATTTAAAATTTATAAATATTTAAATACAAAATACAAAAAAGAATACACCTATACAAATAACCTAAAAATATATTTTCAGTACATTCAATATTTATACCAATTTACGTGCGAGTGTGATATACAAATATTTATGCAAAAGTTCTGAGCTAAATTTACACAGCACGAGGAAACTATTTTTCCAAATTGTATACTTTTCACTTAAAAATATATATGGTATATGCATATATAAAAATTATAATAAAAGACATTAAATATTGACAATAAAAAAGAGCACGTCAAAGTCGTAAAAAAAACTGACAAAAGTTTCACCTGAAATTAACATTTTAATTACAGCGAGGTGAGCAAAATACATTTCAACATATTATACACATATTCACACTTATCGGAAAGTATTTATGTACGTGAGTATATATGTTATATATTTATTTGTGGAATTCAATATTTGCTGCTTGATTTCGTTGACGATGCGCTACGATTGGAGGCGAGGGAATAAAGTTGTTAAAATGATAGGCCTTGTTTGTTGTTGTGTTTGGTTGGCTGCGGTCTAGGGTAGCCGGAGGCATCAACACCAATTTGCACGCATTTGATTTTAAGTCATTAAAAATTCAAAGCCACTAATGAAGTGTATTACGAGTATAATAAAAAAACATTTTATGACAATACCAAATTATGGCACTTTAATACTAAAGCCAGCTCAACGCCGCACGCAATAAAATGTCAACAATAATGACAAAAACAAGGAAAACAATAAAAACTTAAATAATAATAACAATTTGAGTATAAGGTTGCACACGCGGTTCACATTGTTGTTGTTATTTGAGGTGTACGAGATTTCTTGGTTTCGTAGGAGAGCATATCCAGAGGAGGAAACTAAGCCCATTTTTTCACATATTTTAGCTTTTTCCTATATTTAAATATTAAACAACTAGAAAATTTAAACAAAATAAAATGTTTAACTTATTTTAAAAATAAAAACGAAACAAAAAAAAAATAAAATAAAAAAAACTAAAATAAAATAAAATAAAATAAAATAAAATAAAATAAAATAAAATAAAATAAAATAAAATAAAATAAAATAAAATAAACTAAAATGAAATAAAATAAGATAATATAAAGTAAAATAAAATAAAATAAGATAAATTAAAATAAAATAAAATAAATTAAAATGAAATAAAATAAAAAAAAAAAAATAAAATAAATAAAATAAAATTAAATAAATAAAATATAATAAAATAAAATAAAATAAAATAAAATAAAATAACATAATATAAAATAAAATAAAATAAAATAAAATAAAATAAAATAAAATAAAATAAAATAAAATAAAATAAAATAAAATAAAATAAAATAAAATAAAATAAAATAAAATAAAATAAAATAAAATAAAATAAAATAAAACAAAATAAAATAAAATAAAATAAAATAAAATAAAATCAAATCAAATCAAATAAAATAAAATAAAATAAACTAAAATAAAATAAAATAAAATAAAATAAAATAAAATAAAATAAAGTAAAATAAAATAAAATAAAATAAAATAAAATAAATTAAAATAAAATAAAATGAAATAAAATAAAATAAAATAAAATAAAATCAAATAAAATAAAATAAAATAAAATAAAACAAAATAAAATAAAATAAAATAAAATGAAATAGAATAAAATAAATTAAAATAAAATAAAATAAAATAAAATAAAATAAAATAAAATAAAATAAAATAAAATAAAATAAAATAAAATAAAATAAAATAAAATAAAATAAAATAAAATAAAATAAAATAAAATAAAATAAAATAAAATAAAATAAAATAAAATAAAACAAAATAAAATAAAATAAAATAAAATAAAATGAAATAGAATAAAATAAATTAAAGTAAAATAAAATAAAATAAAATAAAATAAAATAAAATAAAATAAAATAAAATAAAATAAAATAAAATGAAATATAATAAAATAAATTAAAATAAAATAAAATAAAATAAAATAAAATAAAATAAAATAAAATAAAATAAAATAAAATAAAATAAAATAAATAAAATAAAATAAATTAAAATAAAATAAAATAAAATAAAATAAATTAAAATAAAATAAAATAAAATAAAATAAAATAAAATAAAATAAAATAAAATAAAATAAAATAAAATAAAATAAAATAAAATAAAATAAAATAAAATAAAATAAAATAAAATAAAATAAAATAAAGTAAAATAAAATAAAATAAAATAAAATAAAATAAAATAAAATAAAATAAAATAAAATAAAATAAAATAAAATAAAATAAAATAAAATAAAATAAAATAAAATAAAATAAAATAAAATAAAACAAAATAAAAAAATATAAAATAAATGAAATGAAATACAGCAAAATAGAAAAAATAAAATAAAATAAAAAGAAGTAAATTAAAATAATATTAAATAAAATAAATCAAAGTGATTAAAGTAAAAATTCTGAATCCTTAGGTTATTTCTTAGCACATTAAGTCAGCTACATATTTCTCTAAAGAAGGTTTTTCATATTATATACATATAGCTTATATCACGCCACAGCACCAACCGCACGGTAAATCGCATTGTGTTGTTAAATTTTGAAATGATTAAGGCTAATCGTGTTAACGCATGAAATAAAGGCAATTACTGTCGTATATCTACGATTTTACTATAAGTAAAATGTTATAAATTTAAAAGCACACACACACGCACAGAGAAATGTGTGTGTGCAAAAGTAAATACGAATATATTTTATATGCAAATTGAGTCTTAATGCGAAGAAGCCTTTAAAATTTGTGTCTGGCACTTAAAAACAACCACAACATAATTTCAATTTTAAATTGATTCGCCAATGAAATAATCATTAAAAATAAAAGATTTTGAAAATTAATAAAATTTGAAAAATATATGCATATGAAAGCCAATTTTAATTGTATTTATTTATAACCAAGCGCAATGTGGACGTGGTATGGTAAATTTCTTATTCGCAGAATGAATTAAAAAAATAATGAATTAATTGTTTTTCTTTAAGAAGTCTCTACCTCTGTACCAAATTTTATGTTAGTCATATGCCCAAAAAATGTTAAAATTTTATGTAAATCAAACGACAAATATAATTTTTTTAATAGATCACAGTAGGGTTACCTTCCCTATGCTAATTTCGGCCTTAAATACCATTGGTGACAGTTACGATAACAATTCCTTAACAGAAGTGGTGTCAAGTATTGAATGCTCTTTAACAAATGAACAAAGACATAGGCTAGGTAAGGTTAAGCTGGCTGATCCAGTGGGCCTCACATAGACGAAATACATCCATAGTGTTGCCAGGCACACTACATGCGACCAAGCGTGAAGAACATTGTTGTTCCTTTCGCGAACTTAAGTAGTTGTTTTATAACCTTTTGGCCATTGCTGATTGAAGATATTGTAGCCTTTCTCCGCCAATTATGCACAGCTTTTGTCTTACGAAAGCCAGACATTCCTGTCTCCATGCATTCCTTGCATTTCCTACACTTGTTGTGCTTAGCCAGACCTATCTTAAACGCATGAGACACCAGAAGGCAGTACCCCGTTAATAGTCCTAACTGCAGCCTGGAGTCCGGTTTCTTAACAGACAGTACATACTTTGTGAGTTTAGTAGTGCATGTCAAACACATAGTCCTCACGATTCTGCAGCCCTTAGCTCGTTCCCCGAGTCTATTCGCCTTATGAAGTAGTATTACTTCTTGCTTCTGCTTTATTTCCTTTAATGAAGCTGAGAGGTTTGATGATACGTGTTGTTCTAAATGGAAAAGCAAAGTTCGTCAGCAATCTCATTACCTTCAATGCCTGTGGGGCACCCAGTAAATGTACACTCTTTTGTTTTCAGCCAGTACTAGAATCGCTTCTTTACATAATGCGACCACAGCTGACTTCGTGCTGTATGTAATTAAGGCCCTTTATGACCGCTTGACTATCCACATAGATGTGTATTCTTTTCGTTTGAGAGCCGGCATATGACAGCAGTTCTGCCCCATCTTCATGACAAAAATTTCGGCTTGAAAGATATGCAATGGCTTGACAGCTTACACTGCACCCAACTGGAGTGCAGTAAACTGAAACCCCCACTCAATCGTTCATTTTAGAACCATCTGAGAAAACGTGAAGAGCTCTGCTCGCATATTTCCGACCTTTATTCCAGCCATTAGCCCCTATTGTAGCTGAAAACAGTTTCCTGAAATTCAGGCCCGAAATTACGTAGTCTATTCGTACACTCAGTGGTATCGCTATACTACTAAGCCCCTAGGTCCTAGGTAGGACTTTCAATTGCTTTGAAAATCCGGTAGCATTAATTTCTAAAATTTTGTAAAATGTTTTTTTCATTTTCCTTTTTTATTTCTTTTATTGTAACACTTTTTATACTTATACAGTCTTCTACTTGATTTTGTTTAATAATTTATTTCAATAAATTTGAATTCAATATGAATAAGTTTGTAATTTACAGCAATAGTAAGCCGCTTATCTCCTACGGACTGCCAAAATGGTAGCCAATCTCCTTTTTTCTCATGTTATAAGCCACGGCAGCCGAGTGGTTAGCATTGCGTACTGCAATTCGGAAGGCCTGGGTTCAAATCCTGGTACGACCAACACCAAAAAATTATAGAAAATTAATTTGAATAAATAATTAAGCTAAATTTTCTAATTGCGGTCGCCCCTCGGCAGGGAATGTCCACACCTCCGAGTGTATATTTGACATAAAATTAAAGCTACTCATCGGCTTATTATAAACTGTAGCGCCCTCCATTTTGTTGGGAAAAACATTAAGACGCAAAAGCACAATTTGGAGGAGGAGCTCGGCCGAAAATCGCTGTAGCGGTTACAAAGCGCCGATATTATATCAATATACGTGTAAGCAGCATAATTTATGTTAATGCTGATATTTTTAAAATGAGTATCAGCGCTTAAATATGTATAGAAACACAATGTGTGTTAATTTACCGAGTTCCAAGCAACATTGTTGTTGTAGCTTACATAAATTTTCAACATCGACCACCTGTAGTCAGTCGACAGTCATTTAATTTTCTTTTATGCTTTTGATGATTGCCGATTGTGATTTTGTAACTAATTTTGGTACTCACTTATCGCCACCATTTATTGGGTTTATGGTTAATTTATGTATGTACATATACACACACACTTGCACTCATACCATACATACGAACGCCGCGGTTTCGTCTAAGCCTTACTAATGAGTTTTGACATTTTACAGACCGCACCTAAAGGCAGCCACTAATGCAACTTGAAATATGTCTTTCAATAAACTAGACAAGTATTTAGGTGATTAGAGTTGGTATTTATTAGTATCCATTGTTTTAACTGTCATTTGGATAATAAATTATTTATGTGCATAATAGTGGTTCAGTGGTGATGGTTCCATAAAATTTTGCTCAATTTTTAACTAATCTTTAAGAGACGTGAAAGGTAAGATGACAATGATTTTATGAGGGGTTTCAGCAAAAGTTTAAGTAGGTGTTGTTGAAATTATGTCCCTTAAGATGGTGTAATGGAACGTATAATTTAGCCTGTTTATTGAGGGTCCGTTTTTAAATGTCTTTCAAATTGAACCCGAATGAGTCTATCCACCGTCGTCCGTATCAATTGCAGCTGAGCTAATCCACTTTGTGGAAGATTTTGCGGAACTCGTGCAAAAATTGAAGTCGAACGGCCATCAAGCGCGTTGCACGTTGAGTTGGTCACCAATCCCGATTTTCACAAGAAAATTTATTCAGCGATGAAGAACACTTTAGGTTGAATGGGTACGTTAATAAATAAAATTGTTCTTATTGATATCACGATAATCACCAATGCATTTTTGATTGATGCTCTTCCATTTTCATTCACAGTTTGGTGTGTTCAATGGGCAAAAGAAATCATTGGTTCATATTTGTTCAAAAAACGAAGCCGTCCAATATGCTAATAGGGAACGCTATAAAGCCACGATTAATGACTTTTGTGTGCCTGAATTAGCGGATGTTGACGTGGACGATCTTTGGTTTCAATAAAATGGCGCTACATGCCATACAGCCAAAGAAAAAATGAATTTATTGAAGGAAGCTTTTGGTGCGCGTAGAATCTCTGGCTATTTCTTTTGAGATTATGAGACGATGATTGGCTTGGCCCGAGAGAATTGACATTTGGGAAGAGAATAATTGATGCGTTAGTGCTGATACTGCCACGATTGCTGCAAAAAGGGTCGAAATTTGGACCCCTCGGCGGGAATTTTTCTGAACCAGCAAAACCACAGTAAAAATATAATTTAATTTTTTCTCGAGCCACCTGTTTAAAAAAGACAACCTTTGCAAGAAATTACAAAAATTGATAGCCAAGTCTATTGTTGTTTATTTAACTTTACAAAAGATAGCTTCCCTAATGACTGCACTGCAAGATTTCAGGACCGTCAACACTGTACACACCTCAATTTTATTGGGTTTTGTGATAAAATTTTTATTGTCAGGGTGTCCAAATAGAATTTTTACAGCCTCTCGTGCCATGCAAGTAATTTCCATTGATTCCAATCATTAGAAACAATCCCTCAGGTCAGGCGGTTTGATTTCCGAAAAATGCGATAAAATCATGGAAATAGTGGAAACAGACCGTCACGTGAGCTCTTATTTAATTGCTGAGGAACTAAAGATAAGCCGGAAAATCGTTTGGAACCATTTGCATAAAAAAACCGAACGAACTTTTTACTTCACCTAATATATTGCTGAAAACTTGCTGGTACTACTGAACGGAGTTTTTGAGTTTATCGCGAACAGACAGACAGACATGAAAGAGAATCTACTTTTGTAGTATGTAGTACAATAGTAGTGATGAAATTAGAGTTTGTAATTAAATTTAAACAGAAATAACTACTACATTTTGTTTAATTAAAAACTATTTAAAAAATTGCTCTGCCTCATTTTGATGAGCCACATACTAATTTTACTGGAAAGCGATTCTTGAAAAAAAAAATAACAGAATTCGAGCGATATTTTGAGCTAAACGATAACCCTAGGTTAGGTTAGGTTAGATAGAAGTGGCTACTGTCAGACATTAGGGTACTTAGGCCACTAATCGGGCTAATTATGATATAATTGATGATTCCATTTAGCACGCACCCACTAGTCAAAGAAAAGTGTGGAGTTAGCAGAGTTAGCAGCCCAGACCTATCGAGGTAAGCCTGCACCCTTGCAACCCCCAAAGGTTGGCGTCCCCAGATACTTCAACATATTCCTCCAACGTGCGGAGCATTCCCAAGGTAAATGTCTTAAATTCTCAAGTTCTTTCTCCTATTTTTACAACTATAGGAGCCATCTGATGGTTCGCATAGTCTCTCTGCGTGCCTACCTAAAACAAGATGACCCGGTAGGAGATCAATCATCATAGACAACTCTTTCTGTATCTCTTATTCTCGTTAAATTACAGTATCTGAGACTATTCCATCTTGAGTTCGCACCATGACTCTTTTATGATGAGTTTAAAAGTGAAGAGCGTCATCCCTAGACTATTCCATATGATAATGAAAGTGAAAGCCATTTCATTACCTGACATGCTACTGTATCCTGGTACCCTTACTAAGTTCAAATAGAACTGCTTGTTCATCACGTTTAGTGATTTGTGCCGATTATCTTCCACCTCTGATTTTATAGAGCTTTGAACCAAATAGTTGACAGCTGCCTATATGGTTCAGCCTGAAAAATACTACAGTAATCCGGCAGTTGAAAGTTTTGCAGGTCTGCTGATTTTTCAGTGTTGATCCATCCGTGTTGCAAGTATATTGAGTTTGCTTACGCTGGAATAACACTGTTGCATTGGTTTCTGTTTAATAACGCCCTCGTAGTCTTTACTGAAGTCAGTGAGTGATATGTAGTAGTCCGTCCTGTCTGGTAGGCGCGACCTTCTCAGTGTTTTGGTATGACCATGGGTTTTCAACCGCCATTTGACACTTTGTGCAGTCTTACTTCAGCTTAAGCACCATTTTGCATCTCCCTTATTTCTATGGCATATAGATCCAAGAGGACATTCATAGTCGTAGTTGGTATGGTCCGCAGTTCACCGCTAATGCGCATGAGAGCTATCCTCTGCGCTCTTTGGAGTACGAGTAGTTGATTTTGCTGAAGTGATTTTTGACCGAGTTCCTGCTCCAATTTTCGGCATGCGTCTTATTGTTTTGCAACAAATTGCATGCATATTATCCTAAATTTTCAAGTCGACCCGAATAAAAGTTTCGAAGATACAGGCGTGGAAAGCAGCAATCTCAAAAACAGGTAGGTTGAGCGCTTTAAACTTTAAACGCGTTTTTCTTGAAACTTTGTGTTCAAAGTCGATTGTCGAAAATTCTCGAGAACTACTCAATCGATTTTGATGAGATATTATACAGAACTTTGATTTATACTGCGCGAAAATTCGGACGAACGAGAATTTTTTTTAATTACAACTATTTGAAAAAAAAAGTTGGGCAATTTTACTAAAATTTGCGTTTTTTTTGTAAAAAAAAAATTGCCAAAATATCCTATTTTATTTTTTTCTTTTCTTTTCAGTTTTTAGAATTAAGTAAAACACGATTTTTTTAATTTTTCCCTTGTGAAGAGTTCAACAGTCAACGCAGACCTTTCCGACGGGTCATTGGAAATGACGTCACAATGGCGGTGTAATGTTTAATTTCCTTTGAAAATTTCTGATTTTTTTTTTAATACATTCGTGTTCGAATATACTGAACTAATCATTGCAAGGTCTGTTTAACATTTTCGCTCAAAAATACTTTTTATTTGCTCGAAATACACTACGAGTATACAAATTCAAGAGACCATTAAAGTACAATACATTAGTAGGAAAATTTAATAGTATGCTTATTGAAGTTTGCTTCTTGCGGTCACAAAGTGACTTTTGAGAGCTTAGTTATGCGAATCGCATTTTGGTCCATAGGATGAATCAAGGGCGTGACATTTGGTGGCATATAAATCACAAATATAGAGCCATCAGTAGTTTTAATCTCATCGGCGGTCATTCATGCAGTCTTAGAGTTCCTGTAGTCTACACGGCCAATTATTGATGTTTTGACTTTATGCTGACCAGTTGCATTAGCGCAGGCAAGAAAAGTTATTCTAGCCTTTTCTGCTTTTCTCCCCGGCGTAGGTTTTTCAGCTTGGCCGACATAAGCATTTTCCAGAACAAACCAGTCTCATCTGCATTATAAATTTGGTCATTGTAAAGCTTTAATTCATAAATAATATTGCTGAGTTTATGCTTAAATGGTACAACCGACTGGGTATCGGATGACAACCTTTCGGCGAACTCCAAAGCGAGATTTAAATCCAGATAGCCATTCGGTGCTGGCGTGAAAATTAACTTATATTTAATTAAAATTGGCGTGCAACTTTTTTGCTTTTTCTTTCAGCATTTCCTCATTGACTGGACAGATTTTTTGGTGTTGCTCTACAAACTAGTTGTATAATGCTTTCTTCATGCGGGTATACTCGCCTGTTCGAAGAGTCTTTCTTTTAGATGTACCACTTGTCTGGTGAGGGATTATGTAACGTTTCCTTTTGTTTATTCCCGAAATTGTTGATTTAGCCACGCCATATATTTTTGCTAAAGATGTAATGGTAACTACTTTTCCAATTTCGAAAGGAAAGACACTTTCCGTGAAGACATAATTATACTACTATTTTTCTGCAATTAGAAACTTTTAAATACAGATATAAAAAAAGCCCAGCTTTGCACTCGACATAAAACATATCCACTAAGGTCAAGAAACAGCTGATTTTGTAACAATCACCAAAACACATGTACAAATTAGGGGAATACCCACTGCCATTTTTGATTCCTGCTTGTGTTTGTTTTTTGCTTTTTGCTTGGAATTGCTTCAAAAAAATCTGTTCACTATTTCAAGGTTTTCTACTATTTAGAGTATTCCATGTAAAAATTTGGGTGTTCACTATATCCAGACACGACTGTATATATCTTTAAGATAATAGTTTGATTACAATATTTCATTTTGTATATAAAGAATTTTTTTTGAAATTATAGCTTTTCTGTCCGAATCAACCCATGTAATTCCTTAAGTGAAACTCGTAAAATAATAATTATTAACTAAATCAAATGTATAAAAATCAATCAACCATCATTAAATCATGATTTATATACCATGAGTACGTTCAACACGGTTTTTAAAGCTCAGCTCATCACTGCTGCTGTGGTTATAAATAAATTTTAAATTTTAAAACCTTGTACCTCACTCAGCGCTAATAAATCTAAAATACTTTATATATGTGGTTATACAATATTTAACTATTTATTAACATATTAACACAATTTCACAACTAAAATTGTATATTGATTAAGCCTATTAATACAGAATAACAGCTAACCGGATAATGCTGATTTATATTATTAGATATACATACTTATATATGATTTTCATTTTGCATGTACACAAGTAATAAAAAATTTATTGCTTATACTCGTATACCGATGGCATGAACTGCTACATACATACGTGTATATACGAGTGCATACACAGCAAATAAACGAAACTATATTAATATGAATATATATTAACCAGGTAAGCATTTACACCAACGATCAATCAATAGCTTAGAGTGATTAATAGCATTAAACGTGGAAAAAAGTCAAAAGGAAAAAAATAATAAGTATTAATCACTTAAAAAAGGAGTACAATGATATGCGCGCACCCGGGCGTATACGTAACCGGCGGTGAATGAGCGCTCTAAGCGTCGTCGTTGCTCTCATTAATTCATGTAAATGTATTTTAAGTATTTATCTTTTCGTTTTTCACTGTTAACAACAGCACTAAGATTATTTGTATGTTTGTTTGTTTGTATGCCTGTGCGTGTTTTCACGCTGTCAACGTTGCTGTACGCTTGAGTGCTTCGCGTGCGTGCGTGCGCTTACTTGTTGTCGCTATTGCTATGCTGCTGCGCTCTTTTTTTGCATGCCATAAATAATGGATTGTGACAAAATATAGAAAATTATAATTTTTACAAGGTTTTAGCACTTAATCATAATCAACTGTCAGTTGACTTCCTCCACAAACCATGTTGAAATGTTGTCGTTGCCGGTTTTTGGTGGCAATGTCGTTGTCGTGATTGTAGTAAAATGCGCTGTTGTTGTATTTGTTGTTACTGTTACCGGCAGTTAACTGCCGCTGCTGCTGCTGCTGCTGCTGCTGTGCAACTTTTGCCTCTGTTGTCATTTATTCAGCGCGCTGTCGCACGACTGCTTTGTTGATATCCATAACACGCCGGGCTGCTGCTGCTGTTGTTGTTGTTGTTGTAGCTGTTGTTGTTGTTGTTAATAGTTCAACATTTTTTAAGCAAATAAATCAAACATTTTGACGGAATGATTATAGTGCTGCACCGTTTTGCTAGCAATTCATTTATTTCTCAAAAAAAAAAGAAAATTTTTTTTTTGTTTTTTTTTCTGTGAATTTTTTTAATTTATTATTCCCAACAAACTTTATACGTTTTTTTGTTGTTTTTGCATATTTTGTATACTCGTATATAATATATTGTAGATTCGTATTTTTTTTTGTTCCATTCACATGTAAATTTATGCATTCGGTGTGCAAAGGCTGTGCAAGTCGCCGCTTGGTGGTGGTGGTGATGGTGGTGGCGTTGGAAAAAATAGTGTCAATAGGTGTTGTACGTATGACAGGCGTTTTTATTTGAATTGTAATATCATGTTGGAAGATTTATTGGTTTTGCCCCCAGAAACAAAAAACAAAGAAAAAAAAACATTAAATAAAAAAACAAGCGAGACATGGCCACATGGTTGAGCAATTAACAGTCATGGTTGTTGCTATTCATGAGAATGTATGAAAAATTAATAAATTCATATGCAATCATGTATGCATGTATCTAGGTATGCATGTTTTTTTATAGTTGGCGTGGTGTGTCTTATGAATATGTATGAAAAAATGTATACAAATAATCGAATGTGCGAAATGTGTAGTATTTTTGTGTGGGAAATATGTAGGTATGCATGCATTGACCCATGACTCCTTTGAAACAACTAAATATTAATATTTATAACGGTAAATATGTACGAAAAATTTTGTGTCTTTTGCATATGCAGTATTAATAGTCATCAGAAATAAATGTATATACCTATGTACATACATATGTATGAATAAATGTGTTTTTGCAACAATTTAAGATCAAGTAAACTTCGCTTATTCATTCTCTTCTCAAAGTAGTATGAAAATGTAAAGTTGAACCACCAAAAAGTCCGTTGGGCAGACGTGGCTATCGACGTGGCGACATTAATGCATTTAAGCCAGCGTGAGTATCCAATAACCTCTCTGCATGTCATTCTATCGTGCAGAACTCCTACTATTCTTGAGATTTTCTCTCTGTTAAGAATAGTTACTTATTTCAATTTTACACTTTTTTAAGGGCTCTACTTTTCTCTTCGAGGGTATTTCTTCCACACTGTACGGGTCAACCCTTTTTGTCATTTCCTTCAGTCATTGCCGACAGTCTAGTACGAGATTTTAATATGTTGTAATCGAGTTAATCACTACCTAACTTCCGCTGAAATTAAATTTGACCTTGTCCCCTGGTTCTGCTCCACTTTAAGGTACACCCTCAATAAAATCTCTAAATTTAGCTTGAAATGTGATATAAGCCACTCCATCGGACTTCAATGCCTTTGTGTATATCTCAGTGCTATTTTTTTGATAAGCAGTGTTGAGCAGCGTTCGCAATAGCCGAGTGGTTAGTATTGCGTACTGCCACTTTGAAAATCAGAGATCGAGTTCGACCACCATCCAAGCATTTTAGAAAATTAATTTTTCCAGTTGCGGTCGTCTCCCAGGGAATGTCAAGCCTTCCGAGTGTATTTCTGACACGTAATACAGGCTCCGCATAAAAATCCACCTGCCGTTCAGAGGCAGCCTAGAATAAACTGTGGATCTCTCCATTTGTTGGAAAACATCCGGGGACACACCACAAATTGGAGGAGGTGCTCGATCGAAAATTATTTCAGCGGTTAAAAGGGGCCTATTTATATAGAGCTGAGCAATATTAGTCTATGGAGATTTCTACAGAAGCTTATTTTTCAAGTATTTTTGAGTATGATGACTCTTTTACATATGTGGAGGATGATGAACGCCGCTATGTCTGAATTTGTTATCCCCGAAAAACTTATACGGCTATGTAAACTGACGTTAAGCAACACTAAAAACTCCGTCAGGATCGTGAAAGACCTCTCCGAGCTGTGCGATACCAAACGAGGTTTCAGACAGGGTGATTCCTTATCGTGTGACTTTTTTAATTTTATGCTGGAGAAAATAATACGAGCTGCAGAGCTGAATAGAGAAGGTACAATCTTCTATAAGAGTATACAGCTGCTGGCGTACGCCGATGATATTGACATCTTAGGCCTCAACAACCGCGCCGTGAGTTCTGCTTCATCCAGACTGGATAAGGAAGCGAAGGATACGGGTCTGGTAGTGAATGAGAGCAAGACGAAATATCTCTTGTCATCACACAAACAGCCATCGCATTCGCGACAGTCATAACTTCGAAGTAGTAGATAATTTCGTCTATCTAGGAACAAGCATCAACACCAATATTAATGTCAGCCTTGAAATCCAGCGCAGAATCACTCTTGCCGACAGGTGTTACTTTGGATTGAGAAGACAATTGAATAGCAAAGTCCTCTCCCAACGACCGAAACTAAACTCTTCCAGTTCCTCATCGTTCCCGTCCTGCTATATGGTGCGGGAGCATTGAAGATGACAACATATGATGAGTCGGCTCTAGGAGTCTTCGAGAGAAATGTTTTGCGTAAGATTTACGGTCCTCTACGAGTTGGTACCGCAGAAGAGGAAGATCTCCACTCCATTTGAAAGACCAGGTAGGGAGGAACCTGGCTGTACTTGGTATTTTTAATTTGCGCCAAACAGCAGAAAGAAGAAACGAAGTGCTATCGGCGGTTATACATTTTTTCCAGTCACGCGGAGTCATGTCAGAAAAATATAGAGCCTGTGGCTTTATAACAGTATTTCTGAAAGAGCTATGAAGGGTAAGCGGGTGCGTTATAATGATACTAAAGCCATTAAATGTTTTGCCACAAAACCGGTTTTTTCTCGGATTGCTTTATACAAGCGGCGTTGAAGTTGTAGGAGGCACTTCGTTTTAACCGTTTGAAATTGTGGTAGGAAATCAATGAACATAACCACTAAGTTCGACGGCATTTTTCCAAGCTTTTTTCGGTCTAAGCCAGAGTGCATTACCTGCGACTTACTTTAGTGTCAACGTTATAGCAGTAAATGTTATAATAGTAAATGATCGTTAACTTCATTTACTGACTTTCATTCGCATTACGAGGCTCGGCCATTATTTATTTCACTTTTTCCACGTTTTGGTCGGTTGTTGATGTGTCCTGGACGTCTTCAGGACATTCGTCATCTTCAACGTTTTCACGACCATCTGGAAAACTCTTACAACACACATAAACTCTTGCTTTACTTACAATAGACTCAACATAGGCCTTTGATAACATTTCAAACTCTTGGTTACACTATTTTCCATATTTGAACAAATCCTTGGATCCATTTTTTGTAACAAACGAGGCTGTTATAATCAAAATCAATTATGAAATCAGCTCCATAATAAAATTTATGTTTGACAATCGGACTCTACAAGCAATTCTTGTTGGCTATTACATTAGATAAGAGACTCACTTGGAAAAACTACATTGATAAAAAGATGACCCAAACTAAATTGAAAATTACGAATTTAAATTGGATTATAGCTTCTAGGTCCAAACGAAGCTTAGAAAAATAATTACTACTTTTTAATAAGCACCGGTTCATGGGACAAAACGGATGAAAAAAGGCGACTAGTTTTGCAGAGCACCTTAGTACAGTGTTTCAACAAAATACCTTTGTCACTGAACCATATTGCTTCAAGATACACTGTAACTTGGGGATCATCTGCGTCTGAACTAAAAAATATTATTACCGCCTTAAGCCCCCAAAAATCTCACCAAAACTGCTAAAGAAAAGCATTGCTCTCGTTTTTCTTTCCTTTATTCCATCAGTACCATATTAAAGCTAGGATATTATCCACAAATCTGGAAAAAGTCGCAGATAATTATGATAGCTGAACCAGGTAAAGACGCAAGCCTGCCTTAATCATATACTCGTATGTAGACCAAGCCTTGCCTATACAAACTTTTCGAAAAGGTGCTGCTATCGAAAATTACTCCTTTTCTGCATGAAAATGATCATATTCCTACACATGAATTTGGTTTTTGGGAAAATCATGGTACAATTGACCAAGTATATTGTGTAACAAATGAAATAAGGAAAGCTTTCGAATTAAGAGAGTATTGCTCGTCCGCTTTCTTGAAGTGGCGCAAGCATTGGACAAAGTGTGGTATGATGGTATCATTCATAAAATTAAAACATCATTACCTAACACATTCCACTATACACTTGAATCCTCTTTATCCTACAGGCGATTCACTATAAAAGTAAGTGATTATATAACTGAAGAATATCAAATCACGACAGGTGTTCCGCAAGGTAGTGTTCTTAGACCAATAGTGTACATACGGTTCACCGCAAATATTCCTATAAATGACAGAGAAATTATGTCAACATTTGCGGATGATATTGCTATACTAAGTCGACATAAATGCCCCATTATAACCACACAAGCAACTTCTTAAACTAATTGAAGAATGGCTAGCGAAATGGCGCATAAAAGTTAATGAAAACAAGTGCAAACACATAACTTTAACATTAAGGCCAAAAACGTGTCCTACTGCTAAGCTCAACAATGTATCGATACCGCAAGCTGACGAAATTACATATCTCGGAATCCACTTGGACAGGCGCTTAACCTGGAGACAACACATTGCAGGCTAAACTCAAATCTGCCAGTTTACATTGGTTTTAAAACAAGAAGTGTGAACTTAGCCTAAGCAACAAAGTCCCTTTATATAATGCAACAATAAAACCGATATGGATGTATGGGATCCAGTTTTCGCGACGAATATAGATATAATTCAAAGATTCCAATCGAAAACGTTAAGAGTAATAACGGGCGCACCATGGTACATGCGTAAATTGCAGCAAAAAAATACTTAACAAAAGTGCGTAACCATCCGAACCCTTTGGCTAACACCTTGGCCCATGCAAAAAGTCAAACCCGCCAGCGGAGAAGAGACAAAGCAGTCTTCTAAAGAGCAACTTCAAGCCAGCAGCCCATTCCAACTAATGGGTTTTATGTTTAAGCTCAGTTTAAGATTTTATTTCTCATTGTTCGGCTTCCGAAGTTAAAGCAGATTCAATAAATAATATTTGGAAAAAACAAACTTTTTAATATGCTTACAAAGCCATCGTGGACATACAGAATCCAACTTTGGAGCTCAGTATCTAAATTTAGTATAGATAAAATTCATAGGTTACAGCCTAAAAGCTTAAGAGCAATATGGTATGTAAAAAACTCTGCAACTCATAATGATTTCGGTGTTAATAACAACGTAACAGAGGAGCAGAAAAACAGCATAAAAATTAGTCATTAAGGTTATCTAACTATTTAAATTTTCTAGCTAGTAATTTGTTACAAGCCATTAAAGAGAAAGGATTTACGTTTGAACAATGATTAAAGGCTCTACTGCATTTAATTTTATTATATTAAAGGTGTCTTTCCTATATACACGGTGTATCCCAAAAATAACCGAACTTTTTGGATATAAAATGGTAAAATACACATTATATTATCTTTGAAAGTTATTATTTATTCAAAATAGGTTCCATTTGACTCAACACAACGTTTGGAACGATCAACCAGCGCATGCATAGATTTTTTTTATGTCATTTATAGAAATGTTCTTCAGTACCTCGGTTACGGCTGCTTCATTTTTTAAAATTTTTTTTTTAATTATTTAAACTTCAATTTCAATTTTTTTTTCAAGTTTGACACAAAATTTTATATTTGCCTTTTGTTCCATTTTTTTTTGAAACCATTAGCACACTTTTGGTTTTATTGAAATGGCTGTCACTTTTACATCTATCATCCGACTTACATGAAGTCAGGTGCGTTTGAAAGAGGATGAATGTATCTTTTTAATGTTGCAAATTTTCAATAGATGGCGCTGTATGTTGTATGATTTATATATAAAGTTCGGTTATTTTTGGGACACACCGTGTACTTTTAAGATATTTATTATAATTTACAACATGCCATCTTTTATAATTTCTGTTTTGTGAAATTGCAAAAATTTGCATGATTGATATCCCTAATGATATCTATATAAGCATATTATCTGTTAAAGCAATATTAAATTTATATTCATAACTTATTATACATGGATTTATTTCGAAATTATTATTAGTTTCTGAAAAGAGAGATTCAATAATAAAATATAAATTCAATAAAATTTAGTCAGCTCCATTTCATAAGTTTTCGTGCGCTTATGCTCAACTCCCTTACTATTCTCAACATTTTAATTATTTTATTCACAAATATTGAATAAATAATATATACACAAATTACAAATAAACACGCTTGTAAAATGAATGAGTTATTCATATACAAATGTACATATATAATATATATGTACGTATATGTATATATCTACTGAAATGTAAGCTGCATGTTTATACGCCATCAAATAAACACTTGTTTGTATTTGATTTGCTAAATAATTAATCAACGTGCGCGATAAATCAATCATGTCACAATGTAATGCCGCCAACACAATTACCATAATCGCAATTTTGATCGCCAACAACAACGGCAATAATTACCGTAAATTGCTGAGTAAACAATATGACAAAAGCAGCAGCAAACTTTACGCTTATTGATTAAACAGCAACGGCATCAGCGACAGCGACAGCAACAGCTTCAGCGAAGCTTAAACTCATTTGCAAAGATATTGACTTCATTGCTAACATACATACAAACAGACACTTGAGAATTTACAATAAAAAAATCCAATTACAATATTACAACAACAATATGTGGTAAATATATTTTTAATAAACTCACATGAACCAGAATCAACGTAAGTCTAGCTTGTCACGACGACAGTGGTGGCAACGCCGTGTCATACCAACACATCACTCAATGAAATTTGACGTTTGGGTGCAAATTAATCGGGGGACATACATACATACATTTGTATATACGTATGCATATTTACCCCTTGAGTTTGTGTCGTTGGCTTAGAGTAGATATTACTGCTCTACTTGTTGTAATATCAGTGCTGACGATAAGATTTTTTGCTGTTGGCCATAACGCGGACAAGTAGACTGCAGGCGTGGTTGCCTTCGACTGTCGGCGTTCGGACTGACATAACTGTCAAATTGATTTATGCAAGAGGTTGAGCAACAAGTTGACAGCAGCAGCGATAGCAGTAACACTACATATTCCGCAGCAGCTGCCGGTGAATTAAACGATGCGTGAAAGTAAGTGATTCGCAATGAAAGCATACACATATATTCACACATACATTAGTGTATTAAGAATGTCTAAAAAATTAAAATAAAACAAATAAGATGAAATAAAATGAAATAAAAAAACTTAGCAAAATAAAATAAAATAAAGTAGCATAAAGTTATATAAAATTAAAAAAGGGAAATAAAATGAAATAAAGTTCTATAAAAAAATGAATAAAAACAAATAAAATTA